>BLBF01000060.1:4094153-4124344 GCA_015471245.1 Laticauda colubrina | reverse complement strand
TCTATCTATCTATCTATCTATCTATCTATCTATCTATCTATCTATCTATCTATCTATCTATCTATCTATCTCTATACCTATACCTATACCTATACCTATACCTATACCTATACCTATCATATTTCTAAACTGCCCATCTCCCTCAAAGAGGGATTCTGGGCATTGTATGATGTAATATAACATAAATTTTTAAAAAGTATAAAATTAACCTTAGAAATTAAACTTTAATAAAAAATTAAATTCCATTTTTGCACAAATATAACTTCTCTCCACCAACATACAATCTCTTTTTTTTTTTTTTTTAGGAAAAAAAAAGGGATAAGGAGAGCAATTAAATTTAAGCAAATTAAAAAACCACCCTCTAAAAAACACTAAAAGAGAAAATGATGGTTTTAGCTGTCCTAGGGAAGTTCAAGAATTGTCTCCTTCCATATAATGAACTTTGCAGATTTCCTCCCTACTTGTTTCCATTAGGTCGACTTAATATCACCTATCCGATGTTGTTTAAGCTGACAAATAAAAATTCAGACCGAATGACTCATTGTGGCGTGCTGGAATTTGTGGCTGATGAAGGCATCTGTTACCTTCCACACTGGGTAAGTAGACGGTTTTGTTCCATTAAATTAGAGACACAGTGCTCATATTTAATCCTTCTCCTCCTCTTCCTATTTCTCTATTTCTATTCTCAAGTAAAAGTGGTAAATAGTCAATTTCAATAGCCACCTATCAGTTCATGGTCAATTTCACCCATTTTTTTCCCCCACACTCAATTTTGAGACCTCTTTTTTTCTTTTTACTAAAAAGATTTGATCTGGAATTGTAGGTGGACCGGTTAAGGCTGGACATACTGTGGAGAAGTTATCCTTCCTAATAAATTGTTTCAACTATGTTTCAACAAATTGTTTCAACCAGAATAACTGGACACAAGGGGAGTTTTTTCCCAAATGCCATCACTCTGCTAAACAAATAATTCCCTCAACACTGTCCAACAATTTACTAAGTCTGAACCACTATTACTATTAATCTTGTCATCACTCCTTATCACCCATCCTCTCCCACTTGTGACTGTATGATTGTAACTTTGTCGCTTCTACCCTTACAATTTATATAGGCTGTTTCCTAGTATGATTTGATTGCTTCTTGTGCCCTCTGACTATTAAGTGTTGTACCTGATGATTTTTTACTCTTGATGAATGGATCTTTTCTTTTATGTACACTGAGAGCATTTACACTAAGACAAATTCCTTGTGTGGCCAATCACACTTGGCCAATAAAGAATTCTCTTCTCTTCTCTTCTCTTCTCTTCTCTTCTCTTCTCTTCTCTTCTCTTCTCTTCTCTTCTCTTCTCTTCTATTCTATTCTATTCTATTCTATTCCATTCCATTCCATTCCATTCCATTCCATTCCATTCCATTCCATTCCATTCTCCTTCCTCCTCCACCCTACCCTACTCTATTATACCCTACTCTACTTTGTTCTGTTCTATTCTGTTCTATTCTATTCTATTCTGATGGGGAAATTAGAGATGGATTTCTTCTCTCCTGCTGTTGCAATCCCATTTGTTACCTGTTCCTTCTATTCCTAAAGTTTGCAAACTTTGTAGAAAAAACACATTGAGCTTCGGGCCTTGCATGAAATCAGTTTAGCTGTGTTTTTCTCCCCAAGATGATGCAGAATCTTCTTCTGGAAGAAGAAGGCCTGGTGCAAGTGGAAAGTGTCAACCTCCAAGTAGCCACCTACTCCAAATTTCAGCCACAAAGTCCCGATTTTCTTGACATCACCAATCCTAAAGCTGTGTATCCTTTTTGGGTGGTTCTTCAAGACGGGAACACCTTGATTGATTAGAGATGAAATCCTTTGCTTCTAAATGTATACAGGTCATCCTTGACTTACAATAGTTCATTTAGTGATTGTTCAACGTTACCATGGCACTGAAAGAAGTGACTTAGGACCAGTTTTTCACACTTACGACCGTTGCCGCATCCCCCTCGTCACGGGATCAAAATTCAGATGCTTGGCAACCGACTCATATTTACGATGGTTGCAAGTGTCCCAGGGTCAGGCGTTCCCCTTTTGCGACTTTTTGACAAGCAAAGTCAGTAGGGAAGATGGATTTGCTTAATAACCATGTTCCCAGTTTAACCTCTGCAGCGGTTACCTTAACCACCGTGGCAGGGAAAGTTGTAAAATGGGGCAAAACTCCCTGAACCCCTGCCTTGCTTAGTGATGGAAATTTCGGGCTCAGCTAGGGTTATAAGTTGAGGACTACCTGTATCATCATCTCCATTTAACGACCCATAATCCCTTGCGGGGTGGAGTCTAGGCAACTGAATGGAGCTAGCTGAGTGTTTACTGGCCGGATGCCTTTCCTGTCACCAGTGTGGAGTTTTGTTCAGCTGATATATTCTCAGTGTGCCCAGAGAGAGAAATATCTGCCTCTACCTAAGCTCCAACTCACAGCCTCCTGATTGTGAGGTGAGAACTCCACCTCTAGACCACTGTACCACTCCTTGAGGACTACCTGTATGTGGGGGAGGGGGAGATCAGCTGCATTCAGTAACTTATATATCATTTTCCAAAGTTTCCTCATGTTTTTACACTGCAATCAGGAGGCCTCTGTATTTCTACTTAATGCTCTCTGAAGATTGGAAAACGCGCTCCGAAATTTTGCTTGCCTCACCACTGGAGACGTCATTGCCATCAACTACAATGAGAAGGTAGCCTCAGCTATTTGCGGTGTTTTCTCAGCCTGGGCAACTTTAAACTGTGTGGACTTCAACTCCCAGAATTCCCCACTCGGGTAGCTTTAAGGGATGAGAAAGACTTCCATGAAGCCTATTCTTCATCCTTTCTTTCCCCCCCCACCCCCTCCCCTTTGTTTCTTTTAGATCTATGAACTTCGAGTCATGGAGACCAAACCAGACAAAGCTGTGTCCATCATTGAATGTGACATGAATGTAAGTCAGAGATGGGCAGTCTCCCTCTTGGCTCAGCTACTGATAGGGCAGATGTACCATGCAATACCAAAATGGAAGAAAGCAGACTTTGGCCTGGTAGGGTTGTCAAGTCTGCTTACAACACTCTTTAATACAACAAAACTTGGTCTTGCAAAGTCTTCCAACAAGCAGACTCTAAATCAGTGTTTCTCGCGATCATCTACCTTTAAGATGTGTGGACTTCAACTTCCAGAATCCCCCAACCAGCAATGCTGCCTGGGGGATTCTGGGAGTTGACGTTCATGCATCTTAAAAGTCTCTTGAGAGGGAAGAGCTGCTCTTTAAATGAACCAGGTTTGTAAACAATCTGTAATAAGGATGTTGGAAAGCAACTGGCCCAGCTGGAAGGAAGGATCAAATAGGGAAGTAGCCTGGACTCATTGCGTAAACACAAGAGGGCAAGGTTTGACCCTTCCTACCCCTTGAATGCTTTGGAACCTTATGTGGTTTCTCCCAGGTGAAATCTGCCCATCTAGAAAGATTCCTGTGTTATAGGCATAGAACAATAAAGTAGCAACTTTAAACTCCACATGCATGTGTCCGATCGTTCATGCCTGACATAGGGGGTTATATAGGCACCATGATGATTGTGAGCTGGGTGTAACTTTTGTGTTGCATTGACTTAATTCAGGTCGACTTCGATGCACCTTTGGGTTACAAGGAGCCCGAGAGACAAGCGCCTCACGAGGAGTCTGCTGTAAGTTGCTTCTTGTTGTGGTGTTGTTGGCTCTTGGCTACCTTCTCCCACAAGAGAAACACACACACACACACACACACAACCCTCTCCCTTTCACTTGAGAGAAATAATGACCCATTCCATCTTCAGAATGTTTGGAGAGTTTAAAGCAGAGGCCCCCAAACTTGGCAAGTTTAAGATTTGTGGATTTCAACTCCCAGAATTCCTATGCTATGCTGGCTGAGGAATTCTGGGAGTTGAAGTCCACAAGTCTTAAAGTTGCCAGGTTTGGGGACCCTTGCTTGAAAGCCATAGGAAACATGGGACCGAGATGAAAAGTTTCTCTCCTCTGGAACAGCTAACTCCTTTCTCTTTTCACATCACAGCCTGACACAATTAAGGGGATGCTGGATTTTTTAAAAAGATCCATTGGTGTCACTGCTCTGATCACCCCAATCATTTCCAAATACGAGGGCCACTCTGATAAATTTTATGTCTGTTTTTCTTCTTTTTTGTTTTGTATATGTTTTTTATTCATAAACATTTTGAATACAGCATATTGTCAGGACATATAATTTACAGAAGAGCAAAGAAAGAACAAACAGAAATAGTAACATGTATACTGATAATAGTGTAACAGAATAGTTGTAACCAGATTTCTCTTTGTATTAGCTTATTTGTAATTTTGCTAGTTATATTGGCATATTTATAATTATAAACCATCTTTATATTTAATTCATACATAGCAATAATCTTTCTTCATCTAACTTCTACCTCTTATCTCTAACCACTCATAAAATCTATTCCATGTTAAGTACTATTCTGTATCTTCTTTGTCCTTTATTTTTAATGTCAGATTAAAAATAGATTTAATGTCAATCTATCCATCTCTGCATAGTCTTAATATTTTCCGAATTACATCCTCATGGCTGTTTTTCTTTAAGGGATGCTAACCCTACACTAACAAATCAGAGGTCAAATACCTTCACCAAGTTATGCAATTGTGCAAAAGTTTTAATTAGATATGTCCTTTCATTGTTGAGGTTTTTTTCCTCTCCTTTTCCCTATAATGAATGGTTGTATCAAGCTTATCTCTCTTTTACTCTAAAGGCTGGTCAAAGAACATAATAAAGACATTGATTTAATCTGATTTGTGCCTTCAGGAACCTCAGGGTTATTCTGAGCATAAAACACTGGTTTAATAGAGGTTTTGTTCCTTTGGTTATTGCTCAGACAGCAGACAAGTTGGAAACAGTTTGTGATAAGCCTGATAAGAGCTAAATTCTTCTTGAGGACTATTCCAATTTATCTGTGCTGCCTTCTGAAGCCTTGATAAAATAGCTTCATTTATTTATTTATATTTTCCTCTTGCTTTTTAGGATGTTGAAGCAGACCACAGTGGCTATGTGAGCGATCTGGGATTCCGTGTAAGTCTCTTTATTGAGATAAGACTTACTTAGGTTAAACATTGGAGTTTAAAGCTGGCCTCAATCAGATTGCAAACTCCTGAGAGCTTGTAAAGAAAAGTGAAAAAACAATATTCGATGCTCTCATTTTTTTTCCTTCGGGGTCTGGCTTCGGGGAATTTCGGAATAAAATGAGATTTAAATCAGTTCTGTTGAAGTTTTTTTTAAATACAATTTCAATAAATTTCAAAAACAGTAGAGAAGCAAGGAAATAGAGAAACAAGGGAGAATCTAACAAAAAGCAAGACAAAAAAAAATATCCTTGACTTACAACAGTTCATTTAGTGACCATCTGAAGTCTCAGTAGAACTGAAAAAAAGGGATTTCTGATGTTTTTCACACTTACAACTTTTATAACATGCCCACAATCACGTAATCTAAATTCAGATGCTTGGAAATTGGTTCATATTTATGATGGTTTCAATGATCCCCTTTTGCGATCTTCTGACAAGCAAAGTCAGTGGGGAAGCCAGATTCAATTAACAACCAAGTTGCTAATTTAATAACTGATGTGGTTCACTTAACTGTGGCAAGAAAGGCCGTAAAATGAGGCAAAATTCACTTAACAAATGTGTGACTTAAGAATGGAAATTTTGAACTGCTTTGTGGTCATAACTCAAGGACTGCCTGTAAAAGCAAAAAGAGAACGGCTTCCAATTTTCTTTGATAACAGATATAAATATATTCAGTTGAGTTTTGATGGCACCCTTGCCAGATGCATAATTTAAGTGATTATTTTCCTCTCTTCTTTCCTTAGGCGTTTTCTGGATGTGGGAACAGGTTGGATGGAAAAAAGAAGGGAGTTGAGCCAAGTCCTTCTCCAATTAAACCAGGAGATATTCGTCGGTTAGTTGGGCCTTTCTTTCTCTTACTTCCACCACAATTCCCTCACACCGTTGTTGTTTTTCCTGGTGGTTTGCTCATCGCTTGTTTGTTTAGGCCTAGTTTAATATCTAAACCATAGTTGTCTGGGTTTGCCCAGTACATGGGGCCACAAACCACGTCTGACTTTGCAAATTATGCTGAACTAAACTAAAGTGAGGTAGGAGGAGAGCAGCGTGTTGTGAGAATCCAGCAGTTGGATTCATCATCATCGTCGTCTTTTGACGACCCCATAATCCATTGCGAGGTGGAGTCTGGGCAACTGAGTGGAGATAACAGAGAGTTTTAGTGGCCAGATGCCCTTCCTGTTGCCAATGAGGAGTTTTGTTTAGCAGATATACTCCCAGTGTGCCCAGAGGGAGAAATATCTGCCTTTTCCTAGGATTGAACTCACAGCCTCCCGATTGTGAGGCGAGAGTTCCACCTCTAGGGCACCACCCCACTCCAATTGTCTTTCTGGATTAATGGGTAGATTTTGAAATGCTTGTGCCAGCGAGCATCCTTTTGACTTATAGCATCTTACAAAATAAAATAAAATTTCAGTATGTTACCCAGGCCTAGAACAAAAGAGAACATGTGAACACAGGGCCCTGAAATGCAAAATCGACCGCAATAAACCTCTTTCCTAAATTCTATCTTTTTAAATGAGTAACTTTTCCCCCTTTCCCCTTGCAGGGGCATTCCGAATTATGAGTTCAAAATTGGCAAGATCACATTCATTCGAAATTCCCGGCCGCTGGTCAAGAAAATAGAAGAGGTGAGTGAAGTTGGATAGAGAGTTATTCATTTATTTATTTAAAACTGGATCTCAGATTGTGAACTTCAACAAATGCCGCCCAAACCAGCCAGAGAAGTTACAGCTGATTGTTGTGATCTGTAAATACATCGCGTTCCAAACATCAGGAATATATCATTTTCTAACAGAAACCATAAAGATGAAGAGGGGAAAGCGGGGTGGGGGGGTGGGGAGAAACAAATATATCCAAAAATGTGGTGAATATTTTGTGTTTGCTTTTTTTTAAAAAAATCCAATGATATGTCTTTATAACAGAGAGAGATTAATGAAGTTGGAAGGGACCTTGTAGGTCATCTAGTCCAAGCCCCTCTGAAGCATTTTTTTTTTCTTATTTGTTTATTGCGTTTGGATCTTAAAACTCCCATCTTAAAACTCTAGGCAGTCTTGATAGATGGCATAAGAAAGAATAAATAATTCAATGCCTTTTAAAAAAAAAAATTGAAAGGAACGGAAATCTGATGTTAACGTTGTGTTTGTAATGTAGCTCGCAGCCCAAAATCTCCAGAAATGATTTGTGTAAGCTTTTCTGGTACCTTCCACCAAAAATATATCTGCACCCTCCATAAGTTTGAAAATTATTCTTCTGAATAGCATTGTTCTGTTGACTTTGTGAGTGCCATTCCAGAAAATAATTGGGGTCCGAATCACCTCTCTACCCTTTTCTCCATTTCCTCAGGATGATGCTGCCACTCGTTTTATCGCCTTTTCTGGGGAAGGCCAGTCCCTTCGCAAGAAAGGCCGAAAACCCTGAACTCTTAATGCTCGGTCAACAATAAAATAATCCTGTAGCATTTCTGGCAAGACCGTTTGTATTCCTGCTTCTCTGCATTGATAATTCGAACAGAAAATGAAAATAAGTTTCTGAAGAGCTTTCAGTTTTGAGAGCAAAGTCTCCACTCCCTTCCAGCACTGATGATGTGACTTAGTTGGGTAAAGAGATGTCTGCAGGAAAACAACCAAGTTCAGAGAACACCAAGGACCTAACAGTCCTCCTCCTTTTTCTTCTTTTCCTCCTCCTCCTCCTCCTCCTCTTTTTTCCTCCTCCTCTCCTTTTCTCCTCCTCTCCTTTCCTCCTCCTCCTCCTATTCCCATCCTGCACTATTGTTGTTATCTAGTTGGGTAATGAAACGTCTTCAAAAAATACCACCAAGCTCAGAGAGCATAAAGGACCCAACACAGTCCTCCTGCTCCTCCTCCTCCTATCCCTTCCGATGTAGCACTGATGTTGCTCAGAGAACACACAGATCAACCCTGAGCTACAAATATTTTTTTTCTATTGGGATATTTCATTTAAAGAAAGTGAAACAGTGATAACTAAGAGCAGCTTGATAATCATCTGGGAGCATTGGGCGCTAATACAAGGCCTGCCTGTCTATGTTAACCTTCCCAGAAAGCAGAGTGATTCTGGTGTTGGGGGGAATACAGATGACCTAGAGGGCAAGCTATCATAGCCCACTTCCCCAGTCAACATTCAGAACAAATAACCGCTGATAATCTGTTGTTTAGTTTTCTCAAGTTTCATTGTTTTGAGGTTTACAGGCTGAGAAACTCCGGCTCTTTCCAACTGCCAAAATTACATTCTTGTCAAATTGTTTTGCTTTAAAGAGAGCGAGGGTGTGAATTGTAAATAATGCACTGGCCCAAACCATTAAAAAATGCAATAAATATTTTTTTTTAACTTGAGTTCCAACGAGACCCTCCTGCCCCCACCCTACACCTACAATTCCCAGAAAGTCATATGGCTATACTGCTTCAAAAGCATCAGACTGGCAAAACTACATTATACTGATTTGTATTCATTGTTTGAAAGTCAAAGCTTTAAAGGCCGTATGTGTGTATTTGTGTGTGTGTGTGTGTGTATGTATGGTATTCAGCTTTGTTCAGGTATTCTCCCACATCATTATAGTTGTGCTTTTAAAGTTGTCGCAACATTTTGGCAGAATCTCATCTCATCAGACGAACACAATACAGAAGAAGCCTGATGATGGCAGATGAGATTCTGCCGAAACATTGCTACAACTTTAAAAGCACAACCATGATGATGTGGGAAAATACCTGAACAAAGCTGAATATCATATATGGATATATATATGTATATACGTATATTTACACATGCACACATGTATACATACATACATACATAAATAGAAAATACAAAAATATTCTGCCTTTCATTGTTTGAAAATCAAAGCTTTAGAGACTGTTGTTTATATGTGTGTGTGCACATAAATACATATACATATATATACATATATATACATATATATACATATGTATATACACATATATATACACACACACACACACACATATATATACACATATACACACACACACACATATATGAGGCGTGGGATAATACCCGAAGGAAGCTAAACAGCACACATGTAAGTACCCGCGAAAGCTTAAAAAAATAAATATATATATATATATATATATATTCTTAAGTTTTGGCGGGTATCTATTTGTATGGTATTCAGCTTTGTTCGGGTATAGCGCTACAACTTGAAAGGCACAACTATAATGACAGATGGAGGACCTTTTCCTTTACATCCGGGAGCCGGATATGACGTAGTTCACCACTGACTGTCGCTCTAAACTTCCCCTCCGAGCCTTCCTTTCCCCCGCCCCATCCGCTTTTCCAATTACACAAGAGAACCGGAAGAGGCAGCTGCGCGCCATTGACCGTCGCCCTCCGGGGTCCCATGTCAAGTTCCAAACGGAGCCTTGCCCCGCCCATTGGGACAAAGGTGGGCGGGGACGATCTCCCAGAAGCCCCGCCTCTGCCGGGTCATTTCTCCAGCGGAGAGGGGGGGGGAACCACGCGATGGCCGCTGAAAGGGCATCTTGGCGGGTGAGCCTTCCCGGGTCACAATCAGCCCATAATACGTGGCTAATCTTGAAAAACTGCCCACTGGGAGGGTCATCCCTTAAGCCAGCAGGAAGGAGAAGCCTTTCTCGTGTGTGTGTTTGTGTCTGTGTGAGCGTGGAGCTCCCAGGTGGTGCGAATGCAGGACAGGGGTGTTTGCAGGTGGTGTGAAAGCAGCCGGATGATGACTTTCTCCAGGATTTGAACAGTCTTTCCCATCCTTGGAAGGAATCCCTGGAGGCTTTCGAAAAAAGACTGGACTGCCATCTGTCAGAAATGGTGTAGGGTCTCCTGCGTGGGCAGGGGGTTGGACTAGATGATCTACAAGGTCCCTTCCAACTCCGTTAATCTCTGTTAAACCAACCAATGTTCTAAGGAACTCCAAAGCTTTTTGACAGTAACAATTATTATGCTTAATGATCATGAATTTTTATATTTTTTTTCTATTTTACATTCTTATATTTCAGAATAAATGTATCCACCGCCCAGTGAGAGGAGTAGAATAGAACTGGAAGGGATCTTGGAGGTCTTCTTGTCCAGCCCCCTGCTTAAGCAGGAGAATCTCTATACCATTTTAGAAAAGTGACTGTCCAGTCTCTTAAAAACCTCCGGCAAATGGAGGTTGCATCATAGTTTTTTATTATATTTTATATTCTACACTTAAAACAAAATTGTATGTCGCCCAGGATTGCATCATGGTGTGTGATGAGTGACACATAAGTTTCATAAACAGATATTAATTGATATTGTATTAATAGGTGGATTATGTATTGCATGTAATATACATATTAATATATATGAATATTACATTGTTATAGATATAACATGTTCTATAACATAACATTGGCTGCATAACAGATGTACCATCATTCGTTAAAATTATATGCTGCCTGCTGTTTGAACCAACTCTGGGCGGCTCACAGCAATCAAAGCAAAGAAATGATAATAAATAAAGAAATTTTCACTGCCTAGACTAGGCCGTAGAGTAAAATGGGTGTAGAGTAAAAATGACTGGAGAGTAAAAGAGGGTGAGACCAGTGAGTATGACCTGAAAGGGTAAAAACTGAAGTTGAGAAAAAGCGAGAAGGCAAAAGCTGAAGAACATACCTTAGATTTAGGCACATCCGGCTTGAAAACCATATGCACGCTGTTTGATTTTTCTTCTGAGCAGGGTGTGAATCTCAGATTGTGGGTTTTTCCGCACAATTGCAAACGATGCTAAGAAACAGCTGCTTGTACAGATAGTCCTCAACTTACAACCACAATTGGGCCCCAAAATTTCTGCCACTCAGCAAAACATTCATTAAGTGAGTTTTGCCCATTTTACGACCTTTCTCGCCGCAGTTATTAAGTTAGTCACACTTTTGTTAATTAAATCTGGCTTGTCAGAAGGTCGCGAGGGAGAATCACGTGACACTGCTACCGTCAAAAACATGAATCAGTTGATGTGCATCTGAATTTTGATGAGGTGGCCCTGGAGAGATGTTCCCAGGAGTCTTAAGTGTGAAAAAACAGCCCTAAGTCGCTTTTTGCAGTGCTGTTGTAATTTTGAACAGTCGCTAAACTGTTGTAAGTCAAGGACTAGCTGTACATTTCTCTCCCCTGCATTCCCTTTACGACATGAGAAACTAGGGAGAGTCCCTTCTGAGCCTTTTGTCCCACCCAGTGTCCAGCTGCAGGGTAAGTGGTCCCTTATCTAAACTTAATGGCATCTCTTCCCCTTGTTTTTTCCACATACCATCACATCCCTCTCCTTTACAGCCTAAGAAACTAGGGAGGGTCCCTTCTGAGCCTCTTTCCCCACCCATTATGCAGCCATGGGCTATGTCATCTCTTATCCGTTTGCTCCCCAGGCAGCCTCTCTTCTCTCCTTTTCTGCCCCAACTCCCAAGGTCTTTCCCACATACCATTATAGGCGCCTCCTTTATGGCCTGAGAAACTAGGGAGGGTCCCTTCTTGAGTCTCTCTTTCCACCCATTAGGAAGCTGGCTATGCTGTCCATTATCTAATCATTCCTTGGGCAGCATCTCTTCCCCCGATCCCCAAGGTCTTTCCCACATCGCATTACAGCCCTCTTCTTTACATCCTAATAAATTAGGAAGGATCCTGAGTCTCTTTCCCCACCCATTATGCAGCTGTGGGTTATGCCGACTCTTATCTGACTTCTTCCTCGGTAGCCTTCTTTCATTTTTCTGCCCCAACTCCCAAGGTCTTTCCCATACACCATTATAGCCGCCTTTTTTTCAGCCCAAGAAACTAGGGAGGGTCCCTTCTTTTTTGTTGAGTCTCTTTCTCTATCCATTATGAAGCTATGCTGTCCATTATCTAAATATTCCCTAGGCAGCATCTCCTCTCCCGGTCTGTAGTGTATGTTTTGTGCTTTTTGTGTCCGACAGCCGCCCCGAGCCTGCACAGATTATTGGTCTGAATGGAAGCTGTGCCGGACCATCCGTAATCTATATCATCATTACTACACTTACGGGGAGACGCCATCATGTGCGCAGTGGAAAAAGGATTACAAGAATTGCAAAGAATGGGAGAGAAACAAAAGCACAGTGGCCAAGGTGCAGTATGGGGTCTGGCAAGGGATCTGGAAGATGGAAGTTATAGAAATATAATTTTTACTCCTATGTTTATTCATGGCTTCATGCTGTGGTGTTTTTAAGATAATGCACTGCTCAGGGGTTTTATATTTCGATAGGGTGGAAAGAAGGAATGAAGGATGGAAGGAAGTGGAGAAGGGCAAGAGGGAGGGAGGGAAGGAAGAAAGTGGAGAGGGGGAAGAGAGAAAGGGAGGGAGGGAAGAAAGGAAGGAAAGCAAGAAGGGGGGAAGGGAAAGAGAAAGGAAGGGAAGGGGAAGGGAGGAAAGAAGGAAGGGGTAAAGTGGAGAAGGGCAAGAGAGAGAGAGGGAAGAAAGGAAGGAAAACAGGAAGGAAGGAAATTATCTGATGGTTGTAGATGTTACCTAGTTTGGGTCATCTGTAAGAAGGCAACTAAGCTCAGAGAGCACCAGGGACCCCACAGATCTACTTCACTCTGAAAAGCACAGTGTGTAGCCAATGTTAGGATATTATTAATAACAGCTTTGATCTGTTGCAGGAACAGTTGTGCAACAGCGAGCATGAACGGATGGCCAAGAAACAAAAACATGCACCAGTGTGGAAAATGAGAAAAAGTCCTCCGCCCGATTGGAATTCACCCATTGAGGAAGAAAACTTCAAATGAGGCACTCTGATATTCTAGCATCTTTAAGAAACTCTTCATCCTGAATAGAGGCATTTTCCCACCATAAATCTGTGCTTTCACCTGGCCATACCTGGGTTGAACTGTGCCAGATTTATTTTTTTGTAAATAGCTGCTCTGAAGTCAGTGCAAAATTTCAAAGGGCTTTCACCACATATCATTGCAAAGGGTATATTTTTGCGGTTCACAAGCTCTGTTGCAAATTAGCTGTGAAAATACTGTGGCTGGTTGATAAAGGGGACAAGTTGGGAATTCTTTATTTGTATGCAACATTCAGGTCTGGATTAAAACATCCTTTACAAACCACAGGGTTGTATTTATATAAAGCTAATAAACCCCTCCCCTGAAAAAAAAACCGAATACACTATGGCTTAACAGGATGTATGAACTCAGTAGGAAACTGGATGTTTGAAGAACTGGCAATTCTATTACATTCAACTCCACAGTGCAGATATGCAGGTAGTCCTTGACTTACAACAGTTCATTTAGTGACCAAACAGTTAAGATTGTTTTTCACACTTAAGAATGTTACAGCATCCCCATGGTCATGTGATCAAAATTCAGATGCTTGGTAACTGGCATGTACTTATGACAGTTGCAGTGTCCTAGAGAAGCCAGATTCCCTTAACAACCGTGTTACTAGCTTAATGACCGCAGTGATTTCTTAATGACAGCAAGAAATGTAAAATGGGGCAAAACTCACTTAACAACTGTCTTGGCAATGGAAATTTTGAGTTCAATCGTCATAAGTTGAGGAGTACTCTGTACAAAATAGCTTTTCATCACCACTCTGTGTCAGGCAAAACCAGATTGGTAAGTATAGTTTATTCAATTTCCAGAGTAGTAGAAAATGGAATTCCTACAAAAAGCTGATCAATACATTAACTGCATCAACTGTTAATCTCTTAAGAATCAGCTCAGAATAGTTAGGATGGGGTCTTAGATGCTTTGTATTTTCAATCATCTTTTAATGACCCCATAATTACTTGTGAGGTGGAGTCTGGGCAACTGATTGGAGCTGAGTATTTACTGGCTGGATGCCCTTCCTGTCACCAATGGGGAGTTTTGTTCAGCAGATATATTCCCAGTGTACCCAGACAGAGAAATTATCTGCCTCTGCCTAGGATCGAACTCACACCTTCCCGATTATGAGGTGAGCGCTCCAACTCTAGGCCACCACAGCACTCCCTGCTTTGTGTTTTCAATCCCCCAAGACAATTAATCCTTTATGATTGGCTTATTAGGTATCTCGCAAGATTTTATTTACTGGATAAATGTGTGTGGCCACCCAAAGATGGGATCACATAGAAGATTAAACTCTTAAAAAGAGTCAGCATTTAAAGTTTTTCACTGACTCTTGTACAATCTATGTGTCTCAATGGTAGGGTTATCAAACAACTGCACTGGATGGGGGCTTGAGATCTAGCCAGTGGTCAGGTAGAACATAATTTAGCACGTTTATGTTTGCTGATGGTGTTGCTCTTCCCACAACCCAAAATCAATACGTATATGTTCTTGTGAGATCGTTGCATTTTCCTTCAGGGGCTTCATATGTAGCCTGAGGAGGGGTGTGCAGGGGTTCTTGCCTGTCGAAAGGGAACAAGCAATCATCCCGCAGAATGGCTGCCTGATATAGCTCTTCTGACTCCAGGCGCAATTCCCTTAAAGCCTGTTCCTGGGCAGCGACGAGACTTTTTATGGTGTCCATCTCGGCCATGTCCTGTCGTTGCTTATAGACGGCCCACTGTTTCAAAAACTTAGTTCGTTTTTCGCTTTCTTCAAGGGAAAGCGGTTTAGGCTCTCGGACCCTGTGAGAAAAACAGGCCGCAAATAATAATAATGATAATATAATAATAATAATAATAATAATAATAATAATAATAATAATAATAACAATAATAATAACAACAACAACAACAACAACACATGGACATTCTTCTAAACTGAGTTCTTTTATCTAGCAATATCAAAGCAAAATCCCATTCACACATCATCACAAAATCTCCAGCACCGTCAAGCCTACAAACTTGAAATTTGGCATGTATGTTCTTTTTGGTTTCTAGGTGCTCACTAAGAAAGGATTTTTCAAAATGACTATCAAAGCATTAGTATTTCCTATATTATTATAATTAACACGCTCTCTGATGCTAAGGAATTCTACACCCCCTCCCCACCTGAAAAGAAATCTCTTCCAAATGCAAAACACAAGCAGAGGAGTTTCAGTTTCACAAACCACAACCAGCTTTAGTACAGAACAGTTCAGCTAAGCCACGCCCAGGCTCCTTGCTGTCTCCTTGCTCACACAGCAAATACTGCTTCAGTTTCCAAATAGCCCTTAACACTCTCACACACTGACAGGACGCTAGTCAGATGAATATTGATGGATGCTGGTAGGCAGAGGCACAGTTTTTTTCCCTTGTTTTCCTCCCCCAAAAACTAAGCCCGACCACATAGTTTCATAGCGAAGCACAGGTATCGAGCTAGTAGTTTCATAGGTTGTCCTTGACTTAACAATTTGTTTAATGACCAAAGTTATGATGGCATTGAAAAAAATGACTTATGAGTTTTCACACTTGATGACTGTTGCAGCATGATCATATGATCAAAGTTCAGATGCCTGGCAAACTGACTCATATTTATGACGGTATACCATCTTTGTTCAGTCACTTGGAGACGTGTGGATATCAACTCCCAAAATCCCCCAGCCAGCATGAACAAACATGCTCAATAATTTTTTTAAAAAGTGGCAGTAACCATCCAGAGTGATCCCACCTGCCCAGTGTCCCATTACCTTTTTTCATCCATGAATCTGAATGGGATGATGAAGTCTTCAATAGGAACCAACTCTTGAGCTGCTCTTTCCAATTTTCTGATTTTCTTTTTCAGCCGTTCTCTTTGAGCGTAGTCCTTCTTTGGATCTACCCTTTTCTTCTTCCTCGGGGGCTCGGCTCTAATGGACGGGGGGATAAACTAAATATCAGCCGTCACTTGAATTTGATAGAATGCTATTTCACTGTCTCAGGATGACTTCAATGAGAAAAAAATCTCAAAGTCATGGAAGGTTGTAGTGTTGTTCAATCCTATGACTGATTTATGACAATTTTTTTTGCTATTTCCCGTCTTTTGGGCCGGTTTAACAGCCCCCCCCCCACACACACACACAAAAAGTACCCATAGAAAAAAAATGTAAAATTGAGTCAGTTATATGAGACAGATTTCCAGGCTCCATTATGGTCAGAAGTTGAGATTGCACACACTGTGTGCGTGTGCATGCTTACTCAAATGTAAATCCTGTTGGATTCAGCAGCACTTTTTCCTATATAAGCAAAAATTAAAATTACAGCCATATTGATTAACTTAAGTGCAATGGATTAATTTGAAATGTGAACTTGGAAAAGCAAGCAGAGTTCCTCACTCCAGAACATTTAATGGATTCTCCCAGTCAAATTACCTTTTCTTAAGATACTGTTCACTCTAAAGATAAAACAAGTATATGAAGTGTAAGGAGCCTGGCTGGCCTCATTCACAGGACTAAGCCAAGAAAGCTATAGTTATTTATCTATGTTTCAACAAATGGTAAAACACATGAGAAATGTTCAGAAGTAATTAACAGGATGAAGATTTAAATCACTATTCACCCAGGAATAATTTCGGCTCATTCATTATCAGCCAAAGTTAACCTCGTTCAATTCTTGGGATTATAAAAATAAGTGAAAGGAGAACTAACCACAAGATTCCACCATTTCTCAGAGAAGGTAAGGAAAATAATACATTTTAATAGCTCTTCTTATATTAACAGGTAGAAAGGATCAAATAAAAATTTGGGATTTACTTTACCTCATGGGCAGAGCTGTTCTCAGTTCCAGGAGGGAAGACTGCCAGTGGTTCGCTCGGAGTTGTCCATTCCAGATTAACTGAGAACTAAAAGTGTATATAATGTCAATCAAGGAGAAATTAGAATAAGGAAAGTGTTTTGGATATGTCTGCCACCATGAGTTATTTGTAAAAGTAATAAAGGCACAAATGAATAGAAATAATAGATAGCTTATCAAGGAGAGATCAAACCTAGAAGAAATTTCCTGACCATTAAACAAATAATTCCCTCAACATTGTCCAATTATTTACAAAGTCTGCACGACTATTACTGTTAATCTTCTCATTACTCCTTATCGCCCATCCCCTCCCACTTGTGACTATATGACTGTAACTGTCACTTGTATCCTAATGATTTATATTGACTGTTTCCTAGTATGATTTGATCGCTTATTGTACCCTATGACTATCATTAAGTGTTGCACCTGATGATTCTTGACTCTTGGTGAATGTATCTTTTCTTTTATATACACTGAGAGCATTTGCACCAAGACAAATTCCTTGTGTATCCAATCAAACTTGGCCAATAAAGAATTCTATTCTATTCCTATTCTATTCCTATTCCTATTCTATTTCTACTCTTATTCAATCCTATTTCTATTCTATTCCTAATTCTATTCTATTCTATCCTATTTCTATTCTATTCCTATTCTATTCTATCCTATTCCTATTTTATTCTATTCCTTATTCTATTTCTATTCTTATTGTACCCTATGACTGTTATAAATTATGTACTTTATGATTCTTGACTCTTGACAAATGTATCTTTTTTTATGTACACTGAGAATATTTGCACCAAGACAAATTTCCTGTGTGTCCAATCACACTTGGCCAATAAAGAATTCTATTTTATTCTTATTCCATTTCTATTTCTATTCTATCCTTTTTCTATTTCTATTCCTATTTTTATCCTATTCTATCCTATTCCTTTTTAATTCTGTTCTATCCTATTCCTTTTCTATTCTATTCTATTCCCTTTTCTATTCCTATTGTACCCTATGACTATTATTAAGTGCTGTACATTTGTGATTCTTGACTCTTGACGGATGTATCTTTTCTTTTATGTACACTGAGAGCATTTGCACCGAGACAAATTCCTTGTGTGTCCAATCACATTTGGGCAATAAAAGAATTCTAATTCTAATTCTAATTCTAAAACTATCAGCGGAATGACTTGCCTCCAGAAGTCGTGGGTGCGCCATCACTGGAGGTTTTTAAAAAGAGACAGGACAGCCATTTGTCTGGAATGGGATAAGGTCTCCTGCTCGAGCAGGGGATTGGACTAGAAGACCTCCAAGTTCCCTTCCAGCCTTATTCGATATTCTAAAAATTAGGATAAATTGTGGGTGAGCCATTCACTGTACGTTTTTAAGAGACTGAGCAGCCATTTGTCTGCAATGTAACAGGGTCTCCTGCTTGATCAGGGGGTTGAACTAGATGACCTCTAAGGTCCCTTCCAACTCTGTTCTTCTGCTGTATGAAGGGTTTTCATGGCGGGGCTGGTACGGGGCGTTTCCAAGAGCGAGCTTTGCTCCCCCCACTCAGTCCACCCTAAGACCTAGAGGTCGTCGCTGGAAGCATCCGAAGGACCCTCTTCTGGCCGCTTACCGAAATAAAACGCCTGCCGTCCGGCTCCCCAGGAGGTTGAACGCACCCGGGGCCCACATGCCTCCGTTCGTAATGGAGGACCGCTCCAGCGACACACCGCAGTCCGACGCTGATTACTGCTCTCCCGCTCCCGAAGGCTCGTCGGGGAAGTTCTGAAAAAGTTGCGCGCGCATCTCACGCCCCCCTCCCCCACCCTAGTTAATATTTATTATTTTTGATGTTTTATTTGCTTTGTCGGTCGCAAGATGAGATGGGTGGTGCAAACAAACAAAAACACAGAGTATCCAAACAAAAAAAAATCTTTAAAAATTTACAAAGTTGCCCAGAGTTATATTTATTTATTTGTTTATTTTGTCAAGTATTTGCACCAAGACAAATTCCTTGTGTGTCTAAAAACACAGTTGGCCAAAAAAGAATTCTAGCTTCTAACTTCTAAGCATGTGTTAGATAACATGTATAAGTATAAATATGAAAGTATAAGTATAACATGTATAAATATAAACATGTATAAGTATAAACATGTATAAGTATAAACACAATCATGTCTACCATCCCGGTCTTATTGTCCCCATTCGTTTGTACTTATTTCCTGTACTCTTACTCATGTTTATACTTATACCTATTATCTTATAATCGCTTGACAAATCAAATAAATAAATAGAAGTGGTTATGAATACATGAAATGGATACGACTAAAAAAAAAAAATAGGATAGGAATGGTAGGCATGTCAGTGCGCTTATGCAAGCCCCTATGGTAAGATAGGAGGCTAATAAATTACAGTAAAATGTTTTTATTTTAATAAAAATACATACTATTTTATTATGTATAATATTAGGTAGTCCACGAGCACAATTGAACCCAACATTTCGGTTGCTAAGGGAGATACTTGCTAAGTGAGTTTTGCCCCATTTTACGACTTTTCTTGCCACTGTTGTTAACTGAATCACTGCAGGTGTTAAGTTAGTGACATAGTTGTGAGATGAATCTGGCTTTCCCCATTGACTTTGCTTGTCAGAAGGTTGCCAAAGGGGATCACATGGCCCAGGGACACTGGAAAAGTCATAAATATGAGTCAGTTCCAAGCATTTGAATTTTGATTAGGTGACCACAGGGATGCTGCAACGGTTATAAGTGTGAAAAACAGTCATAAGGAGCTTTTTTCAGTGCCATTGTGACTTCGAATGGTCACTAAATGAACTGTTATAAGTCAAGAATAGTAAAACAGGCAAATAAATTTTTAAAATTTTACATCAATTTTAAAATATATTTTAACAAAGTATAAATACAATATGATGAAATATATAAAATAGATATTTGTATGCCTTGAATATGTGTGTATGGAGGTATATGCATAATGGTTATCTTTTAAGACCTGAATGCAAAAGAAATTCGTTTTAATGTATGCTGAATGGTGTATATTTAAAATGACAATAAAGGTTCTATTCTATTCTATTGAATTCTATTTTATTCGATTGAATTCGATTCTATTGTATTGAATTGTATTCTACTCTATTCTTCATTCTTTATTCTGTTCTGTTTTCTTTATTCTATTCTATTTTATTCATTCTCCTTCCATCTTTCCTTCTCCTTCTCCTTCTCCTTCTCCTTCTCCTTCTCCTTCTCCTATTCTATTCTATTCTATTCTATTCTATTCTATTCTATTCTATTCTATTCTATTCTATTCTATTCTATTTCAATCTTCAATTCCATTCTATTCTAAATCGGATCCGGGGAGTTGGAGGGACATTCATGACGTCACCCCCTCTCCGCCTCGCTCCCTGTCGCCTCCCGCCGAACTACACCTCCCGGCATGCCTCAGCGCCAGCCACCATAGCGGAGGATCCCGGGAACTGTAGTTTCCCGCTGTCTGACAGGGCCGTCCCTCTCTTCTCTCCCAGCCTTTGCCTTAGCCATGCCGACCGCCCGGGCCTCTGAGCCGCCCCCGAGCCTCCCTCTACCCCGCCGCCGCCTCCTCCTCCTTCTCCGGGGACCCTCGGCGGCCCTGACGTCCTTCGCGCCGCCCCTGGCCGTCGCCTTTGGCGGCCTCCCGGGAAGCCCCCCCGCCGCGCCACCCGGCCGGTCCTCTCTGGGCGTCGTCCCTTGTTTCCCGCCGGGCCGCTTGGGTCGTTGCCCTCCGCTGACTTCCGGCGTTGCCGGGGAGCCGCCGGGAGCGGGGGATGCGGCCGGGTGGCGGCGGCTGCTGCTGCTGCGGGCAGGACGGGAGATGGCGAGGCGGCCCTGAGAGCCTCGGGGCGGAGGAGAAGGGAGGAAGAGGAGGAGGAAGGCGGCGCTGAGGGCGGCCGGGGCGAGGGCCGGGGGTTGCCGCCGCCGCCGCCTCCTCCTCCCGCCTGCCCAGGGCAGCCTGAGCCGGGGCCGTCCCGCCTTCCCCGGCCCGCGGCCGTCCTCGACACGGAGCGAGAGGAGCGGTTCGGCGGAGGGAAGAAGAAGAGGAGGAGGCGGAGGAAGAGGAGGAGGAGGAGGAGGAGGAGGAGGAGGCGGCGGGGGGGAAAATGAAGCTCCTGAAACCGACCTGGGTCAACCACAACGGTGAGGACGTCCTCGGAGCGCGTGCAGAGGGCGAAGGGGAGGCGCCAGGGGGACCCCCAGGCTCGTGGGAGGGAAGGAGGAGATATGGGGTGGAGAGTGGGGTCCTCTGAGGGAGTGCAGAGGGCTCGGAAGGTGTCATTGCTTCCCATAGTCAATGGGGGAGATGGAGGAGAAAGGGGGGGGAGTCCTCTGAGGGAGTGCAGAGTGCTGGGCGAGGGACCTTGGCTTTATCCTCGTGGGGGTGGGGGTGGAAGGAGAGGGTCCTCTGAGGGAGTGCAGAGTGCTGGGCGAGGGACCTTGGCTTTAACTCCGTGGGGGTGGAAGGAGAGAGTCCTCTGAGGGAGTGCAGAGTGCTGGTGGAGGGTCCTCAGCTTTATCCCCACGTGGGGAGGGGAAAGGAGGGGGGGTTCCTATGAGCCAGTGCAGAGGGCTAGGGAGATGTCAGTTTTCATATTCAAGGTGGGTGGGTGTGTTGGGTTTCCTCTGAGCGCGTGCAGTGGGCTGGGGGAAATGTCAGGGGGACCCCCAGGCTCGGAGGGAAGGAGAAAGGGAGAGGGTCCTCTGAGGGAGTGCAGAGGGCTATGGTGGTGTCAATAGTTCCCATGTTCAATGGCGGAGGGGTTGAGGATAAAAGGGCAAGTGCAGAGTGCTGGCAGAGGGACCTTGGCTTTATTGGGGTGGTGGTGGTGGAAGGAGAGGCTCCTCTGAGGGAGTGCAGAGGGTTAGGGAGGCGTCAATGGTTCTCATGTCCTATGAGGGGGCGTTGAGGAGAAAGGGGGGATATCCTCTGAGCAAGTGCAGAGGATTATAGAGTGGGAAGGGAGGGTTTTTTGCACTTACCTGCTTGGGGGGAAGAGAAGGAAGGGATCCTCTGAGCGAGTGCAGAGAGGTGTGTGTGTGTGGGGGGTTGCACTGCACTGCTACACCCACACCCACTGGAGGGGGGAGAGAAGGGGGGGTCCTTTGAGCAAGTCCGGAGGGTTAGAAGGGTCCTTTCCTCCATATTCACGAGAGGGGGTGGGTGGAATAGGGGGGTTTTCCCTCTGAGCATGTGCAGAGAGGTAGGGGTGTGTGTACCTGTGCACTGCACTGCTGCTGCCAGTCCCACTGTGGGGAAAGGGGAGGAGGTCCCCCCGAGCAAGAGCGGAAGACTAGAGAGTGTGTGTCCTTGGCTCCCATATCCATGGGGGGGGGGCGTACTCTGAGTGCGTGCAGAGTGTTGGGGGAGTGTCCTCAGCTTTATCCCCAGGGGTGGGTGAGCGGGGAGGGGGTTTTCTCCGAGTGAGTGAAGAAAGGTTGGGGGGGCATGCACTGCACTGTTGCCCCCACTCCCACTATGGGGAGAGGAAGGGGGTCCATTGAGCATGTGCAGAAGACTTAAGGGGTTGTCCTTGGTCCTATATCAATGAGGTGGGGTGTCAGGGAAGAAGGAGGGTCCTCTGAGCTCACTACGAATGATTGGGGCAGTGTTCTCAGCCCTGATAACCACAGGTGTGAGGAGGAAGTGTGATTAAACGCAGAGGGGCGCTTGGGGTGTGTGTGTGTGTGTGTCCATTGTGCTGCTGCTCTCACACCCACTGGGAGCGGTAGGAGAGAGTTATCTGAGCACATGCAGAGGGCTGGAACAGGGAGGACCTTTGTTTGGGTTGCCTCCAGACACCCAGGAACACCACAGGGAACAAGAAGGGGAAGATGACAAGGGCTCTATAAGCATGTGCAAAGGGTCCCCAAGAAGCAGGCAGCTGGCTGGGTGGGTTGGATCTTCAGCTGGGTTGCCACCCATCCCCAGAAATAGGAGGAGGAGTAGAATAGGTCCTTGAGTAAGTGCAGAATGCCCTGCGACAAGGAACCCTTGGACGGGCTCCTCCTCCCAGGAAATCAAGGGAGCCTTTTGTTCATGCTCAGAGACTACCAGCCTCCCTTCCCCTCTCCTAGCCTGTGTCCTTGAAATCTCAGGAAAAGCTCAGCGCCAGCCTCCCCTTCCTTTGGGGAATACTCTTCCACTCCTTGTTGAGCTGCTACAGCACATAAGCACCTCTTCACCACCACCTCAGTTTACAGTGCTTGCAAAAATGCAAGTATAGACAGCCCTCGACTTACAGCAGTTCACTTAGCGACCGTTCAAAGTTACAACGGCACTGGAAAAAAGAGTCTTACAACTGTTTTTCACACTGTTTACAACTGTTGCATCATCCCTGCGGTCACATGATCAAAATTCAAGATGCTTAGGAACTGACTCGCATTGATGACAGTTTGTAAGTGTCTCAGGAGAGTCACATGAAACCCCCCCCCCCCCCAAATTTGGTGTCCTTCTGAGAAGCCAAGTCAATGGGAAAAACCAGACTCACTTAAGAACCGTGTTACTTTTTTTTAATAACTGCAAGGGATTCACTTAACAGAAGGTCGTGAAATGGAGCAAAATTCACTTAACAAATGTTTCATTGAGCAACCAAAAAAAAAATTGAGGGCTCAATCGTGGTCGTATGTGGAGGACTACCTCTAAGCCCTTGACTTACAACCATCTGGAGATAAAGGAGAGGACAGAGAACACATCCACACATTGCAATCTTGGTGTTTGGAGGATATAGGGCAGAGGTCTCCAAACTTGGCAACTTTAAGACTTGTGGACTCCAACTCCCAGAATCCCTTAGCCAGCTGAGGGATTCTGGGAGTTGAAGTCCACAAGTCTTAAAGTTGCCAAGTTTGGGGACACCTGACATAAGGAAACAATTCAAGATGAAAAATACCTGCATGCTTTATTAGACAACTGCTCGTTCTCCTTTTTTATGCCAACTGGCAACATCTTCCAGAGTTTTGTCACCTTGAAACCTGACATCCTCTAAGTGTGCAAAGTTCTCCATTCCTCAGGAAAATCAGAATATGTGGCATAGGGCAGTGGGTTTTGTTTACTGGCTGAAGCGCTGTAGCTCCTTACAGTTTTGACTCTCCTTTGTCCTGGGTTTTCATATCAGGACCTTGTAATGCAGGAATAATACAGAAAACTTTTGCTTAAAGAGTTTGGTATTTTTCTAAAAAATAATCCCTCACTTGTAGGGTTTTGCATGTAAAAACGTTTTTTTTATTATGCTTGATGGCAATAGTTTTTGTAGTACTTAAAAGTTTTATTTCTATGGTACACATTTCTTGACCAATGGACTTTCGTGGGTTTTTTTCTTTGAAAAAGTTTCACTTCTCATCCAAGAAGCTTCTTCAGTTCAAAGAGAAAAAGCAAAGAAGTCCAGTTTGTTGCCTTTTGGGGGGAAAAAAAACATCTTTGGAACAACTGTGACCTGGATGCTTAAGAATCTCTATAGATTTTTCTTGGATATATTTATTGACATTTAAATTAGGCTTCCTGGTTTGTCTCTTTGTTCAGCAGAGAAAGAAAGTTGTTAGTGACAACTCAGCATTTGAAGAGACACTTTCTGGTTCTCTGATCTGTTTCTTGAAAACTGCACTGCTTACTTTCTGCAAACCTGAGACAGTGTACATCTTCCCAATACTTTCATTAAAGTGCACAGTTTCCTATTTTAGGATTGTGCTATTTCCATCCAGGGGAGGTTAAACTGTCTCTTTTTTTCCCCCTGAAAACTTAAAAGAACTCTTTGGAAGTAATTAAGTGCATAAGTGACCATTTCATGACCTCTGTAGGAAATGTATTTTCCATCCAGATCAGAATTGCTTGGACCCTCTATGGGACATTCCCTGGAAGAAGTATTAGAATATACTTTAGACTGCTGAACAGATCATAGATTTCCTGTTAGGAAGACAAATATCAGCATCTCTAATTTAGAAACATTTTACAACGGGTCTGGTTGGGTTTATGGAAAGCAGAAAGCAAAAATCATCTTATTTATGCATTATTGAACTTTATTTAGCCTCCTGGATAGTTAAGCTTTGCGTTGGAGATTTCTTGCTGGGAGATTTGTAAAGATACCAACAAGGGGGTCTGATAACAGAAGATCACATATTAACACATATTAATCTAAAAAATATAGATTGAGCAGATCTCCAAAGCATACTGCTTGATCCTTTAATCCTTATTGTCAAGAAGGATCTGGAAGCATCATTTTTCCCCCCTTCCAGAGGTGAAGAAAGGGCTTCAAATATCCATACCATATCCAGAGTTTCCTGCTGGGTTTCCCAGGAGGGAGTCTTTGATGTCCCTTCCACCCAAAGGGTTGGTGGATAGCACCCCCCCCCCCCAAAGTAGCCTCATGGGAGAGTTTCATTCTGGATCCTTGTGCTTTCTTTTTTGAAAGTCAGCTAAAATGGCAGTTGGATCAATAAGACCACCAGAGTGCAAACCTCACCATCAAAGAGGTCGCCCCCAGAGGGTGTGATACGTGTCGGTTTTAAAGTGTATTATTAAGTTGTTTGCACTTTTTCTCTTGATGAAGCTTTTCTTCTTCTTCTGCCATGTGTTAGTTGGCAACCTGGTGAGGCAGTGACTGGCTGCTAGAAAACTTTACGTTTTGCGCTCAGAGGTTTTAGAAATAGCTCTTCCAAACTAATGTTTATACCTTTAGTCTTTGGACTTCAAGCGATGGGATTTCGGCTTTACGTGTAAGCTGACTTGCTGGCTGGGGAATTCTGGGAGTTGAAGTCCCCCTGCCTTAAATTGGCCGAGTTTGAGAAACCCTGGTGTCCCCCATCCTTGGATATTGACCCCTTTGGAAAATCAGAATGGAATGCTCGGCTTCTTCCACTTTAAATTTAACTTGGAAGCTTTTATTTTAGATAGTTGCTAGCTGACTTATCCCTTCATTCGTGATAACCTCTCTCTCTCTCTTTCTCTCTGTGTCTCTGTCTCTCTCTCTCTCTGTTTCTCTGTCTCTGTGTGTGTGTGTGTGTCTCTCTCTCTCTCTCTTTCTCTCTCTCTCTCTCTGCCATATGGTACATTACAAGCCAAGGATGTTCTGCTCAAAGAATTTTTCTCTCTCTTGTTTTTTCCCCCCAGCCAAGCCGATATTTTCAGTTGACATTCATCCAGATGGGACCAAGTTTGCAACCGGAGGGCAAGGTAGGATTGTCGAAAATGATTCTTGTTAAACTCCTGCACCCAGTCTGTCAAAGGAACTTAAATAGTTAACCCGTACAGGTACACTTCACTTAGGGGGCTGCTGGTTCAGCAACAGTTCAGACTTGCAGTGATGGGAGGGAAGACACAAAACTGGTCCACAAACATGGCGCTGCACACACACACCCAGTCACGTGATCATGATTTGAGCACTTGGCAAACTGCTTTTATGGGAGTTGCAGCTTCCCATGGTCACGTGATTGCAGCCTGCAACTTTCCCTGCTGGCTCCCAACATGCAAAGTCAATGGGAAAGGTGAGCGGTCCTCACTGAACAACTTGCAATTTGCTTAGCGACCTCAGCAGTGGCGTTTCCCTCCTGCTAATTTCAAGTCATTAAGTGAGAGCAGCCTGAAAACAAGCATCCGTTTGTCCTTAACAAATCTCTTTTGGATCAAGTCATGCTAAACCTATGTTTTACCTAAGGATAATTTTAATAATAATTTTAATAATTTTGCTCTGGTCCTTTTGATTGGGATACAGAAGCTGTTCTGACCTCGGCTTCCCCAACAGCACAAAGCCGACTCCTCATCCCGATAAACCCCTTTTATTTAGTTTACAGTGAATTCCTCTCCAGCAAAGTCCCAGCTAACAGTCTTTCAAGATATTTCAACAATTACAGACCTTAATCAGACTTGGAGAGTTGCCAGGCTGATATCTTCCAAATGCCACGCTGTAGCAGACAATACTTGGCAAGGATGCAGGAACTAATCTTCACCCAAATGAACTAATTGTCTCCTGCAAAACCACACTCCCCTTTAGCTCCTCTTTTGTTCCCTATGAGAGGGGTCATTCACCATCCACCTGTGCCTTCACTTCCAAGTCGACCCTTGTTCCTTAGCTGTTCCCTTCTTCTGGCAGCTCTGCACATGTGCCCACTGGGAACAGGCTCCAGCTATTTTTCTGCCTCACTAATGTCCAACTCTGAAGGCAGCTGGTACATTTTCCCCCTAATTAAAGTGATGCTAGCTACAGAATTAAAAAAAAAACCCACTGTGAATTAGGTGCTATCGGTGTTTCCTGAGATCTTAAATTATCATTAAAAATGTTTGTTGCTCTACAGAAGTTACATTTTCTGTAGAATCCAGGTTGTAGCTATGTGTTTTCATAGTTTTGCAACTTTTAGCTAAACTTAAAAAGGTGCAGCCCTAAACTGGATTGAAAAGGCGGCATTTCTTTGTAGCGTTTTTTTGTTAAGATCCTATTGCTGCAACAAAAGCCTCAGTGGAATTGGGCCTTCTCATTTGAAGCTGTGTGGATTTCAACTGGTAGAATTCCCCAGCCAGGCCATCTGGAGAATTCTGGGAGTTGAAGTCCACACAGCTTAAAATTGCTAAGGTGGAGAAACCCTGCTGGATAAGCAGACACTTCTAGTGCTCTGTTGTTTGCTAAATTGAGGAGGAGGTTACTCTCTGCTTCGAAGAAAACCTCTAAGGACAGTGAGCAAAGATACACAGCCTTTTCTTCTTTGTAGTAACTGCAGTGAAAAGTTTATTCTTCCTTGTGCTTTTAGGACAAGATTCCGGAAAAGTTGTCATATGGAATATGGCTCCTGTCCTCGAGGAGGAGGATGAAAAGAATGAGAATGTACCCAAAATGCTTTGTCAGATGGACAATCATTTAGGTATGGTAGAATAGATCTTTCTTTTGGGGGACTAATGGGCTAGCATAATTGGAGCACCAGTTTGGACAAGTGGTTAAGTTACCAGACTAGAAAGCAAAAGACCATGAGTTTTAGTCCCACCTTTGGCATATAAGACAGGTGACATTGGGCCAATCACTAGGATACTGGAAGTTCTAGTCCCATCTTAGGCATGAAAGACAGCTGGATGACACTGGGCCAATCACTAGGAGATGGTGAATTCTAGTCCCGAGTTAGGCACAAAAGTTAGCCGGGTGAGTTTGGGCCAGTCACTCTCTTTCAGTCCAACCCACCTCACAGGGTTGTTATTATGGGGAAAATAGGAGAAGGAAGAGGGTGTTTTGGATAAGTTCACCACCTTGTGGTGATAAAGGCAGGACACAAATAAGGCATATCATCCAATGCCAGTCAGCTCATCTTCCATATTGGAGGATTAAAAAGACCACCTGTGCTTTGAAAATATCACCGGGTGGTAACTCTTCCACTAATACAAGCTCCAGCTTTAGGGTAAGAATGTGTTCTGGGGCTATTTTTTTTTTTTTTCAAGCATCATCATCATCTTCCCGTTTTTGTTTCAGCATGTGTGAATTGCGTGCGATGGTCAAACAATGGCATATACCTTGCTTCTGGGGGAGATGATAAACTGATCATGGTCTGGAAAAGAGCAGCGTAAGTGTCTTTTCCTCCCCTCTCTCCCCCCACTAAATTTAATTCTTGGCATTGTCCTTGTGCTCTTTTGGGGAAAAAAGTTCTTTATGCTCAAGGTTGGGTAAACATCTGTAACTATAACATCTATCCTGTAATGACTCTATGGCCCCGTATTTTATCATGGTTTGACCTTAATACTTTATCTTGCTTATTTTCTTGTTCACACATTTAGTTTAGTTTAGTTTAATTTACTGTCATTGCACCTCATACAACAAAATCAAACACTATCTTTAGTGTACATCATGACCATGATCATGAAAATAAACACAAACACATGTCCTTCACCCTTCACACATTGAATCGGAAACCCGACACCACACCAATACTGCACTATATAGCAGAATTCAAATGAGTGACTGCCCTGAGATAGAAGCTTTTTTTCAGTCTATTTGTCCTTGTTTTTATTATCCTGTACCATCTGCCAGATGGTAATAGTTTAAAAAAAAGGGTGCCCAGGAAGAGATGGATCTTTAAGAATGTTCTGAACTTTCTTAAGGCAGTGGGAGCTATAAAGCTCTTCCAAAGAGGGGAGAGGGCAACCCATAATCCTGTTGGCAATGAAATTAACCCTCTGGAGTGCTGTCCTATCTGCCACTGTGCAATTGGCAAACCTCACACAGATGCAGTAAGTTAAGATATTCTCTATGGTGCAGTGGTAGAAGGTTACTAGCAGTTTTCCATTCCTTTGTTGTTTTCTGAGAAGCCTCAGGTAGTATAATCTCTGCTGGACCCTTTTGACCAGGGCTGCAATGTGGGCACCCCAGGTCAGGTCCTCTTTTAGGGTAACACCCAGAAACTTAAAACTTTTGCATACATTTTGCTGTCACTCTATTTAAACTTAAGTCTAGGATTGTGCATACTGTATGTTTTATTAGTGTCGTATGTAGGTGATTGCATGACCTCTGTACATCATCCTCTTTTAACAACCCCATCATCCCTTGCAGGATGGAGCCTGGACAACTGAATGGAGCTGACTGTTTACTGGCAGGATGCCCTTTCTGTTGCCAATGTGGAGTTCAGTTCAGCAGATATATTCTCATGGTACTCAGAGAGAGAGAGAGAAATATCTGCCTCTAGCTAGGATTGAATTCACAGCCTCCTGATTGTGAGGAGAGAATTCCACCTCTAGGCCAACGTACCACTCATTGCACAACCTCTCTATATGTCATAATGTTAAATAAATAAGTTAGGTAAACATGAATTTGAAGGAAGGCTTGTCTATGGAGAGGATGTTAAATCTGTGTTTTGTTTTAAAAATGAGGTTCTGTTGCTTTTTGTATCAATGCTGCAACTTGGCAGTTCTTGCTAACCTGTTTGAGGAGTCCTTGGTGCTCTCTGAGCTTGGTTGTTTTCTTGCAGACATTTCATTACCCAAACTAGGTGACATCATCAGTGCTAGTGTTAGTCCGATGATGTTACCAAACTAGTCCCAAAGGTGCTTTTTTCAGAGGCAATTGGACTTTCTGGTTTTTCTTTGAAGACGGTTTGCTTCTCATCCAAGAAGCTGCTTCAGCTCCTACCAGATGATCCATCCATTCCCCACCACCCAGTCAGATGGTTCAGAAAAAAACAGAAAGTCAAGTTGCCCCTTGGAAAAACCTCTGGGACAACCATGACCTGGATGACTGAGAATCTCCATACACATTTACCAAATTGGGTAACATCGTTAGACTAGCACTGATGATGTTTCCTAGTTTGGGTAATGAAATATCTGCAAGAAAAAAAATCAAGCTCAGAGCCACAAGGAACCTCCAGTCTGTCCTTCCTTCCTTCCTTCCTTCCTTCCTTCCTTCCTTCCTTCCTTCC
>BLBF01000060.1:4077192-4091663 GCA_015471245.1 Laticauda colubrina | reverse complement strand
CCTTCCTTCCTTCCTTCCTTCCTTCCTTCCTTCCTTCCTTCCTTCCTTCCTTCCTTCCTTCTTTCCTTCTTTCCTTCTTTCCTTCTGGTTAGAATGCAATAATGCAGCCTGAATCACAGCCCACTGCCGGCAGTTCAATCCTGACCGGCTCAAGATTGACTCAGCCTTTCATTCTTCCAAGGTCGGTAAAATAAGGACCCAGATTGTTGGTGGCCAGAGGCTGACTCTCTAAACCGCTTAGAGAGGGCTGTAAAGCATTATGAAGTGGTATATAAGTCTAAGAGCTATTGCTATTTGATGTTATAGGAATGGCTACTATACACTATTGTATAAAAGTAAAAAGTCAAGGTTTCATGTTATTGTCTTATTCTACTGCATCAAAAGGACTCGGAAGTCAATGCTATTTTTTTCTTTCCCCCATCTACCTACACTTATCTCTCTTCCTCCTTTCCTTCCCTACTTCACCTTCATTTTGCTTTATATTTTTGTACTTGATGCTTTGCTATATTAATTTCAAAAAATCTGAATCTCAAAATTCCCTAGTAAGGGACCAGCACTGACTAAATTGTCCTGCCCATGGGTGAAGATCTCATCTCCTGCTTTTCTCTAATCCAAAGCATTTCCAGCCATCATTCCACACTTTCTCTTTTTTTTTTTCCTCCCTGCAGAAATCCTTGCCACTCTGAAAGGTCACTCTGGCCTGGTTAAGGGGCTCACCTGGGACCCTGTTGGGAAATATATTGCCTCTCAAGCTGATGACCGAAGTTTGAAAGTCTGGCGAACCATGGACTGGCAGCTAGAAACCAGCATTACCAAACCTTTTGATGAAGTACGTCTTTGTGGTAACGATGATTTTGATATTTTTCATGCATCGTTTCCATCCTTCCACAGTCGGGCTTCCAAGTCCATTTCAAAAACACCCACCTGCCCGAAACCTTTTAAGCAGCTGCATCTTTTCCTGGAATCTCATAGTGGAAAGACCCAGCTGCTTGGAAAAAAATTGCAGAGAGTGGTTATGTCCAGACTCCGCATCACCTTTTGGGGGGTGGGGAATCAGATACTGCTATAGGAGAGGACCAGGCTGAGCCCGAGGGAGGAGTCAGATGCAGGGGTGGGATTCAAAGATCCCAGCAATTGGTTTGCTTCCTGGTTGCTGGGTGGGCGTGGCCTACCAGAACTTTCAGGAGCCCATTTTTCAATTTCCCCAGAATCTGGAGGCTTACCTCAGGACTCTGGGTGGGTGAAAACTGCCTCCTCTGGGGTCTGGAGGTCCTCCGGAAACAGATCCATTTCTGGACTTCTGGAAGGTTCATTTTTGCCCTCCCAGAGTCTCCGCGTGGACCCTGCACTTACCTGCTTACATTATCTGTGTGGAGACACTTGGGAGGGGTGGGGCAGGGTGGGCGGGGCCAGTTGATTGATTCAACTATTGGTTCAGCAAATCAGTTGTAAATTTAACATCCGGTTTGACCAAACCAGCTGAATCTACCCCTGGTCAGAGATGCCATCAGTTTCGAGTCCCTTCGTGCCCACAAGAGGTCTGAGTCCATCCCACCTTGAATTTGTTGCCTCTTATCCACCACCAACTTGCTTTGACCGTTAGTAGTTCAGATTTTTGTAGAGAGCATTAGCATACCAGAAACCTGAACTCATCTGAACTGTCTGGACTCTTGATTTCCTGCATTTTGATGGTCCTGTTTCACAATACAGGTAGTCCTTGACTTACAACAGTTGGCTCAGTAACCCTTCAAAGTTACAGCAGCACTGAAAAAAGAAACTTATGAGCATTTTTCACACATAGGACTGTTGCAGCCTCATGATCCTATGATCGTAATTCAGATGCCTGGCAACTGACTCATATTTATGACAGTGGCATCGTCCTGGGGTCACGTGATCCCCTTTTCCATCAGTCTCGAACTCGAGACTGATGACATGTTTGACGGATTCAGCCGGTTTGGACCGGTTCGAGTGAACCGAAAGTCAGGAGGAAAGCCAGATTCACTTAACAACTACGTTACTAACTGAACAACTACAATGATTCTGAGGCAAGCAAGGTCATAAAATGGGACACCATTCACTTAACAGATGTCTCGCTTAGCAGCAAAAATTTTGGCCTGGATCGTGATCGGCAAGTCGAGGACTACCTGTATTATATCCAGCCCAATGTGTTCGGGGGATAGCGTCCCATAGCTATGGAAAGTCCGAATAGCCCTGCTTATTTCTTTTATGTTTCTCTGCCCGTGAACCTTTTGCCAAACTTCTGACTGCCAGCTTTGGAAGCCATATTGAGACAAGATGCTCCCACGCTGCCACATTTTGAGCCTGGGAAAATGGGAGAGGGGATTTCTTGGAATGTATATGTAGTTAGACATAATAACATTCTTTTTCTAAGTCAAGGTCATGTTATTTCTGCACCTGGGTGAGGGGACATCTCAAGTTGGGATTTTGTAGTTTTTACTTATTGCAAGGAAGCCCGGAACTTTCAGATTCAGGATTCCCCAGTTGTGCCAATTGACTATCCAAATAGAAAAGAACCTTTGAGAAGATGCCTGTCTCAGAGTTATTGGTTGGAGTGGAAGTTTTCTGGAATGCTGACACTGACTTCATTTTGTGCACAATACCCTTGTTCTCTTTCAGTGTGGGGGCACAACACATGTGTTGCGCATCAGCTGGTCTCCTGATGGGCACTACCTGGTCTCAGCTCATGCGATGAATAACTCTGGGCCCACCGCCCAGATCATTGAGAGGGATGGATGGAAAACCAACATGGATTTTGTCGGCCACCGCAAAGCAGTGACAGTCGTGGTGAGTTCTCTCCCATCCAGAAGGTAGATTGTTCCCAAAGTTAATGGCATCAAAGAAAAAGATGATTAGTCAGGCTTTGAAAGAAGTCCTGCTTGAGAGTTCATAATTAGGGGAGCCGCCTTGCAGGGGAGATAGGCATCATAACAATTTAATTTATAAATAAAATTTTGATATGGGTAGATTGAAGGAAGAGTCAAAATACTCAGAATATCAGGCTCAATAGCAGTAACTGTGAGAGAGATCTTGGAGTCTTAGTGGACAACCAGCTAAATATGAACCAACGGTATGTGGTGGCAGCCAAAAAAGCTAATGCAATCCTAAGTTGCATTAACAGAGGGATACAATTGAGATCAAGGAGGTATTAATACCACTCTATAAAGCCTTAGTAAGACCACATCTAGAGTACTGCATCCAGTTTTGGTCACCACACTATTAAAAAGATGTTGAGACTCTAGAAAAAGTGCAGAGAAGAGCAACCAGGATGATGAGGGGACTGGAGGTTAAAACATACCATGGATGGTTGCAGGAACTGGGCAAGGCTAGTCCTAGGGAAGAGAAGGACCAGGGGAGACATGATAGCAGTCTTCCAATATTTGAGGGGCTGCCCCAGAGAGGAGGAGGGGGTCAAGCTATTTTCCAAGGCACCCGAAGGCCAGAAAAGGAACAATGGATGGAAACTGATCAGGGAGAGATTCAACCTAGAAATGAGGGGAAACTTTCTGACAGTGAGAACAATCAACCCATGGAACAGAAGTTGCCTTCAGAACTTGTGGGAGCTTCATCGCTTGAGACTTTCAAGAAGGGACTGGACTGCCATCTGTCAGAAATGTTGTAGGGTCTCCTGCTTCGGCGGGGGGTTGGACTAGATGACCCACAAGGTCCTTTCCAACTCTGATTATCTTTTATTTATTATCAGAGTTTCATATTAAAAGAAAAAAGTCTGGAGCCAAAAACAGCATTTCTTTTTTTTATTTTATAGTATCTTTAAAAAAAAAACAAGAACATTCCCGTTAAGAAAGTACAGGTCAGCTTACGGCCACAATGGAGCCCAAAATTCATGTCACTAAGTGAGAATCTCTCCCCCCCCCTCCCAATTTTACAGCTTTTCTTGCCACATTTGCTAAGTGAATTCCTACAGTTGTTTAAATGATTAACAAGGTTGTTAAGTGAACCTGGCTTCCCCCATTGACTTTGCCGGTCAGAAGGTTTCCAAAGGGGATTACGTGACCCCAGGACACTGCAACTGTCATAAATGTGAGTCGCTTGTCCATAGGGATGCTTTGATGATCATAAGTGAGAGGACCAGTCCTAACTCTTTTTTTTTTTTTTAAGTGCTGTTGTAATTTTAAACAGCCACTTAAAAACTACCTGCAAAGTATCTCTTGGTTCATTTTCTTTTTTAAAGAAAAAAATAACCCAATTTTTTTTTTCCCCAGAAATTCAATCCAAAAATCTTTAAGAAGAAGCAAAAGAATGGCAGCTCCACCAAACCAAGCTGTCCTTATTGCTGTTGTGCTGTTGGGAGCAAAGACCGGTCACTTTCTGTCTGGGTAAGTAACAGGCCAGGTCAGATTTGAAGGGGTCTTTTGTGTGTCCGTCTTTTTGCACCCTGGGAAGCAATCAAAATCATTTGGCCCTCCTTCTTGGGATGCTGTTTTAAGCAAGAGGTGTCCAACCTTGACAACTTCAAGACTTGTGGACTTCCAACTCCCAGCATGGCTGACTGGGGAAATTCTTGGAGCTGAAGTCCACAAGTCTTAAAATTGCCAAGGTTCTTGTCACTTGCCTGAAATGATACAGGATCTCCTAATTGAGCACTGAGGGCTGGACTAGAAGACCTCCAAGGTCCCTTCCAACTCTGTTATTTTAGTTCTCTTTCGAAGTATTGGGTTTTTAAAACATGGTGAGTATTCAATCCTTTCTCCTTTCAACACGAAGGAGAGGATGTTGGGGGTACTTGTGGGTTACCCCAATCTTCCTACAGAAGGAAAGAAATGCAGAAATCGGTTAAGAAAACTTGAGGATTTATTCTGTGCAACATATCTAACACTTCATCCTTGGTTTCTGGCAACAACATTAATCTAACAGCTTTATTCAGATTCCTGAGTGTCATTTGTCTCTCCCTTGTTCGTTTGTTTTTTTTAAAAGACAACAATGAGGAACCAATGGCCAATCAAAGCATTTTTTTATTTGCAGTCAAACTGGCCGGTGGCTCAGAATTTAAAATTTCTACTAGGTTGTAAACCTCATCGTTTCTCCTCCTTCAGATTCAAACGTGGGGAATTTCTGGCCCTGATGCTGTTCTGAAACTCAGATCTTGCTGAATAACAGCAATTCCTGGTGGCCCTTTGTTTTGCCAGTCAGAGCTGCTTGGAATTGGATTATACGGCTGGTCCCCAAATTATGACTGTAATGTCCGTCATGGTTTTAAGTTGTAACCATCATTAAAAAGGGCTCAGATAAGCGGCCGACCTGATTTTTATGAAATATTATGTGGAATAATTCCTTAAGCAGCCGAAGTGAATGAAGACGCCGTTGTGTTAGCAAAGCCATTGTTTACTGCAGCAACATTTTGCCAATTGTGATGGGTTTTGGCAAGAAACCATCGTACACCACTGTCTTGTGAGATTGCGGAATGCCGTAAATGGACATAAGTCAAGGACTACATAATTGGAAGGCTGCAGGTTCCCACCAACTTGCTTAAGTTTTCCAGCGTTGGACACTCTTGCAACAAAGATGAATGTATGCTAAATTAAAATATGCCTTTAAATCTTAGGACATGAGACTCCTACTTATAATACCTGTAATTTTGTTTTTAGCTGACGTGTCTGAAAAGGCCATTGGTCGTCATACATGAGCTGTTTGACAAATCCATCATGGATATCTCATGGTAAGGTGGCTTTCTCAGGGACTTGCCTCCAGAAATTGTGGGTGTTCTATCACCAGAGGTTTTTAAGAAGAGACTGGACAGCCATTTGTTTGAAATACCACAGGGGCTCCTGCTTGAGCAGGGGGTTGGACTAGATGACCTAAAAGGTCCCTTCCAACTCTGTTATTCCGTTAAAAGTCTCCTCTCTTCAATTTTATTTTAAGCTTTTATGTCTGAGCAACCAAATCTGCACACAAAGAATTCAGTTAACTACTTTACTCCTCATGCTATCCACATGTATAATTCTAAGAGCACATTTTTACGATGAAAATTAATCACAACCTGCCACCTTTAAATGATCAAACCCAAAAAGTGGTTTATGGGCTTTATTTATTTACCGTCGGCCAAACGTTCTTTAATTACAATTGCGGGATCCTTGGGAGCTCTCTGAATTTGGGTTGTTTTCTTGCAGACATTTCATCACCCAGCTAGGTAACAGTATTAGAATTACAAATCCACACCAAAAGGGTTTTCCCAGGGGGGTGAAACAGGATTGAGCGAAGCCCACGTTTTCTGAAAATCAGAAATGACTCCAGAGTTACTTTTTGGGGGGGTTTTCAAATGCTTCTTGGACGAGAAGCAAAACGTCTTCAAGGACAAACAAAGTTCATTTTTTTAAAAGCCTCTTTGGGACAACCATGATCTGGATGAGTGAGATATTTTTTTCTTTTTTCTCCTCCTCCAGGACTTTGAACGGCCTTGGCATTTTAGTGTGTTCCATGGATGGGTCCGTGGCATTTCTGGATTTTTCTCAAGACGAGCTTGGAGACCCCCTGAGCGACGAAGAAAAGGTGGTTATGGTTTCCGCTGAGCATGCTGACCTTTCTAATTCCTTCTGCTTTAAATATTCTCAATGTCAGGGATTCTGGCACTTAACCCCATTTAAATCATGAGTCTCGAGCAAAACTTCCAAAAAGGATTTGTTGAGACTTGACATGCCAGCATTGCCTGGGTGTAGCCGCCTCTGAGACACATCATTCATTGTCACTCTTGACCCTGGTTTTTCCCCACCCCCTGGATGTATCATAATTCATATTCTCCAATGGGACACATCCCTAGCCCAGAGTCATCAATCATCTCCAGTTAGAATTTTGCTCGGCAGAAACTTCGATCACCTAGTTACTGTCTTTGAAAACATTTACGGAATGCCGTTTTGGTTTGCAAGCTGCTGCACTGCTCCCCCCTTCTCCCCCTTTCTGTTGGCAACTCCAAAAAGACCACAGAACTATTTTAAGAGTTGATACTCAGACTGCCTAGAGCAGGGGTGTCCAACTCGATTTCATTGAGGGGACACATCAGGGTTGTGTTTGACCTCGGGGGGGCAGGGTGGACGTGGCCAAGGTGGGCGTGGCCAGCTTAATGACACTTGTGTCAGGGACACCTGTGGCAGCCCGAGGACTCTGCTAGGGAAAAAGGGCTCCCGAGCTCCGTTTCTGGCTGCAACAGCCTCCTGCAAGTCTCTGCCAAGGAAAACAGCCTCATTTTCCCTGGCAGAGGCACCGTGGGCCGGTCTTTTGCTATTTGCAGGGTGGCCCTGTGGGCCAGATCTAAGCACCGTGGGGGCCAGATTTTGACACCCCTAGCCTAGGTGGTCTGATCTTACGTTCCGATGCTCTTGCCCTCTTCAGAGCAACATCCACCAGTCAACTTACGGTAAAAGTTTAGCTATCATGACAGAGGCGCATCTCTCGACGGCTATTATTGAGAATCCAGAGATGCTCAAGTACCAACAAAGGCAACAGCAAGTGGAGAAGAAGAACGAGGCCCTCCGAGACGGAACGGGTTCAGGAGCAGCGATAATGGCGCCTAAGCTGGCCAGCATGGTGAATGGAGAAAGTTTAGAGGACATTCGAAAGGTAGCGATTTCCTCTGCCCTCTTCCATTCTTTGGTCCTCCTTCTCTGGTGAACTGATGATAACATACAATATACCTGTCCTGCCATGTAGCTATGGAAGATCTGATGCCTCTGATAGAAGATTGTCCCTTCCTTCCTTCCTTCCTTCCTTCCTTCCTTCCTTCCTTCCTTCCTTCCTTCCTTCCTTCCTTCCTTCCTTCCTTCCCTCTTTCCTTCCTTCCTTCCCTCTTTCCTTCCTTCCTTCCTCTCTCCCTTTCTGCCTCTCTTCCTCCCTCCCTCCCTTTTCTTTCTTTCCTCCCTCCCTCCCTTTCGGTCCCCCTCCCTTTCTCCCTTTCATCTCCTTCCTTCTCTCTTTTACACATATATCTTCCTCACTGCCTCCCTTTCTATCCCTCTTCCTATCTCCTTTTCTCTCTGTCTTCTCTTTACTTCTCTCTTTACAAGTATATTTTCCTTCCTTCTTCCCTTCCTGCCTTCCTCTCTTCCTTTCTGTCCCTCTTCCTATCTCCCTTCCTCTCCCATCTTTCCCTCCCTTTCTATCCCCCTTTCTTTCTCCCTATTTCTCTCTCTCTTCTTCCCTCCCTCTCTTTTCTTTCCTTCCTGCCTCCCTTTCTCCCTTCCTCTCTGTTATATCTTTCCTTCTCTCTTTACGCGTATATCTTCCTTCCTTCCTCCCTTTCTATCCATCTTCTTATCTACTTTTTTCTCTGTCTTCTCTTTACTTTTCTCTTTACAAATATATCTTCCTTCCTTCCTTCCTTCCTGACTTACTTATTTTGTGTCTAGGGAACACAAGGTTGAGGCAGTCCCTTGTAAAGAGATGAAGCAAAACTGCCCTTAAAAGTAGATTAACTGTCTTTTAACACGTCATTGGGAGTAAAAAACAAAACAAAGCCCAATGACTAATGGAAAATAGGGAGCTTTCATATCAACATCGAAACCTTTTGATATATCTATTCATGTAACATTTCTTTATCCCTCCCATTCATACGGCCGCCAACCTGAACAAGTGATACTGGGAGGCTGTATTGCGTTTGTCCAAGCGATACTTGGACAAACTGTTGTGACTACAAAAACCCAAAATCCTAACCATCCCATTTCTTCCTGGCAGAACCTATTAAAGAAGCAAGTTGAGACCAGGACAGCGGATGGTCGGCGAAGGATCACACCGCTCTGCATAGCTCAGCTGGACACAGGGTACTGTTTTCAAAGTATTTTGGACTTTTTATTTTGTTTTGAAACCAAACAGTAGCGTTGGACAAAATGCCTCCCACCTTGCAAAGCCCTCCCCCCCCCCCCAGCCCTAGGATAAAGCAGGCCAGACCAAACCACTTTCAAAAGGACCTCCTCCCTCTAGCCATCCTGCTAGGAACACACAGAATGAACAAGATATTTCCAAATATCACCTCTCCTTTTAAAAAAAAAAATCACAGATTTCAGCCCATACAAATAGTCCTCAGTTTATGCCCAGAATTGGGAACGGGGGGCTCTGTTGTTTAAGTGAGTTCAGTGAATTGTGCACCCAATCGCACGGTCTTTGTCCCACAGTTGTTAGACAGGTCGCCGCAGTAACTAAGTGAACCATGCTTTTTGTTAAGTAAATCTGCCACTCTGGTTCACTGCACCATTCTGGGTCTTTAACACGGCCATTAAGCGAACCCTGTCTTTCTCCCCCATGAATTTTGCTTGTCCGAAGCCAGTTGGCAAGGTTGCCAGTGGCCATCACATCAACCCCTCGGATGCTACTGCTGTCATCAATGGCCTGTTGGTTTTCAAATATTTTAATTTTGATCCTGTGACCCAAGGACCCCGCGACCATTGTTAGTGTGAGGACGGGTCATAAGTCACTTTTCTGTCGCAACTTTGAACTTTCAACAAAGGCTTGTAAGTTGTAGGCCACAGTCCTGTTTAAATTATATAGAATTTGTCCTGATTGGTACGGCGGGGATAACGAAGTGGTGCAGTGGCTTAGAGGTGGATCTCTCCCCTCGCAATCAGGAGGCTATGAGTTCAATCCTAGGTAGAGGCAGAAATTTCTCTCTCTGGGCACACTGAGACTATATCTGCCGAACAAAACTCTGCATTGGCGGCAGGAAGGGCATCCAGCCATTCAAACACTGCTAGCTCCATTCAGCCCAGACTCTACCCCGCAAGGGATTATGGGGTTCATTAAAAGGAGATGATGGTCCGGCGGGGATAATATGCCCCGATTTCCCCTGACCTCCTTTCTTTTTCCCCACAGGGATTTTTCGACAGCCCTCTTTAACAGCATCCCACTCTCGGGGTCTTTAGCCGGGTCCATGATGTCAGCTTCCCAGACCAATCAGCTCATAGCGTTAGATTACAACGCGGCCAACTCCCTGGGCACCGTTAAGCCTGCCTTAGAGCCCATGGCAGCGGCCGCTAAGTCGGCGGAAGACGTAGCCAACAAGGATGGGTGAGCATCAAACGAAAGGCCTTCTCCTTATGAATTGGGCGGGGGAGGGGACTAAGGACCCGTTCACTGCAGCTATGGGTTGGCTTAGTGAGGAGGAAGTCCTGTATATATATATAAATTATTTTAAATAATTAAATGGAATTGTTCCACAATGAGCTATCCTGTGGCAAATTGGCCATGGCCAAGGCGAGTAGGCAGTAGTGAGTTGGCCGCAGCAAGTTGTCCTTCTTTGCTTGCTACTAGAACCTAGATACACAAACGGAAATTCCACGGTTAGGTCAGGTTAAGTTTCTGAAGGACTTGGATGTGGCTTCCCTGATGCCTCTCTCTTCGGTGTCCCCAGTCTTGAATGTAACACATGCAAAGTGAGCCCATCCACTGGTCTGATCTGGATTTGTCCCAGTCCTGGAAACTCGAGAGCAGCATTTCTCAACTGTCAACAGCTTGCAGATAGGTGGGCTTCAACTCCCAGAATTCTGGCTGGGGAATTCTGGGAGTTGAAATCCACCCATCTTCAAGCTGTCTCCTTTAAGAAATGCTGCTTTAGAAAGTAATGGCACTTGGGTTGAATGTGGCCCTTGCCCCTAAATCCAATGGGGTAGGGGGTAGTAACCATGGCAGTTCATGATATTTCTTGCCAATCATGAGCAGAGTGGAACCCTGCCGGATATGTGGGATGCTTCAAATATGTTTTTGCTTTCTCTTTTCCCAGTGTGAACACTACCTCGACTTCAGCTCCTCTCCCAGCCTCTTCATCCTCAGTGCTGCCCACCTCTTCTAAGATTGAGCCCATGAAGGCTTTCGATTCTCGGTTTACAGAGCGATCCAAAGCAACCTCAGGGACTTCCCCCGTCTCGCAAACCAATCAAGTTACCTTGGACAGGTGAGATGCAGAACTGGAAAAGAATCATTTCAGTTGGACACCTTTTTTTTTTAAGCAAAGGAGAAAGCACCCAGCTAGTCTCCTCTGTTTTGCAGCCCAGAGAATGCTGCTTTAGGAAGATATGATATGACTTCACAAATTTAAATGTCCACTAGATGGCAGCAAAGAGACCCAGAAACACTCATTCTTTGGTGGCCTCTCGTGGTCAGCCAAATGTTTACATTCTTGATTGGAACCCTAATTTATTTATTTACTTGCATCTCGCCTTCATAATTTTTAGAAATAAATCAAAACTGCAGACATATCTGCTTTTTCCTATTTTCTCCACCACAACTCTGTAAGAGGGGGTGGTGTCTCCTGCTTGGGCGGGGGGTTGGACTAGATGATCTACAAGGTCCCTTCCAACTCTATTAATCCGAATCTCTGTTTAAGGTGCATTGAGCTGAGAGTGACTGGCCCAAAGTCACCTAAACTCTACCAGCTTTCATGCTTAAAGCGAGACTAGAACTCAGAGTCTTTCATTTTCTAGCCTGGTTCCTTAATGACTGGATCACACTGTGGTTGTTGTTGTTTTATTCTTTTTCCTGCAGACTGAAGGAGCAGAACTCTATTCGGGAAAGCAAGCCCAGGGATCTCCTAGAAAGCAGCAGCGATAGCGAAGAAAAGCTAGCCATCAAACCCTTGTCGCTCTCCAAGCGAAAGCTGGACCTTGAAGTCGAAAAGAAGAAGAAAGGAAGACCTCGGAAAGACTCCCGGCTCATGCCTGTCACTTTAACTGTTCAGGTAACCCAAAAGGCAGTAGTCATCTCTCTTCAATATACAACCACAAATCCTTTTTTTTTTTCCATTTCAGAAACCAGGCTGCATCTTCTTAATCTAGCTGCAGGCACATTTAAGCCAATCATCATGGTTTATTACATAGTGGCTGTCAGGATTCTGGCAGTTATCCCCATTTAAATCATGAGGACGATTTAAATGAATCATGAGGATGATTCAAAAGGATTTATTGAGGCTTAACATGCCAGCAATGCCTGGGTGTAGCTGACTCTGAGACACATTATTCATTGCCACCCTTGACCCTGGTTTTCCCTCCACCCTCAGTTGTGTTATAATTCATATTCTCCAATGGGACACATCCATAGCCCAGAGTCATCAATCATGTACTCCAGTTATATATTTGCGCAGCAGAAACTTAAATAGCCATCTATTATTAAATAGCCATCTATTATTATTATTTGATTGATTGATTGTCAATTGCTTACAAGATAATAGGTATGAGTATATACATAGTTATGAATACATGAAATGGGTACATATAAGAAAAATAAAAGAAACAACAGGACAGGGACGGTTGGCATGTTGGTGCGCTTATGCAGGCCCCCACAGACCTCTTAGGAAAGGGGTGAGGTCAATAGTAGGCAGTCTAAGGTTAAAATTACTATCTTTGAAAAAGTATTTATGGCATGCACTTTCTATTTCCAAGCAAACCCCTTTCCCCTCCTTCCTTTCTGTTAGCAACTCTAAAAAGACCATAGAAATATTTTATGAGTTGACATTGGCACTGATGATGTTGCCTAGTTGGGTAATGAGGCATTTGCAAGAAAACAAGCCAAGCTCAGAGAGCACCATAGTTCAACCTGAGCTGCCAATATTCTCTTCTATTGGCTTACGGGTGTCTGATGGCACAGTGATTAAATGCAACATTGCAGGCAAACTCTGGAATTCCAAAGCCTGGAATTCGATTCTAATGGGGCTCAAGATTGATTCCTCCTTCCATCTTTCCGAGGTTGGTAAAATGAGGACCCAGATTGTTGTGGCCAATCTACTGGCATTGTTAACTACTCAGAGAGTGCTATAAAGCACTGTGAAGCGATATATAAGTCCAAGTGCTATTGCTAGCACTTGCTATTGCTATTGAGAACAGTTGGTGGTCTCTATATCTCTACTTGGTGTAATCAATTCCACTCTTCTAAGAACTGATTTTTAACAGATTAACAGAGTTGGAAGGGACCTTGTAGGTCATTTAGTCTAACCTCCCACCCAAGCAGGTGATCCTACACCATTTCTGACAGATGGCAGTCCAGTCTCTTCTTGAAAGCTTCCAGGGATGAAGCTCCCACAACTTATTTAGGTGAGCTGTTCCATTGGTTGATTGTTCTCACTGTCAGAAAAATTCTCCTTATTTCCAGGTTGAATCTCTCCTTGTTCAGTTTCCATCCATTATTCCTTAGCCAGCCTCCAGATGCCTTGGAAAATAGCTCCTCTCTGTGGCAGCCCCTCAAATATTGGAAGACTGCCATCCCGTCTCCCCTGGTCCTTCTCTTCACTAGACTAGCCAGGCCCAGGTCCTGCAACCGTTCTTTGTATGTTTTAGTCTTCAGTCCCCTCATCATCCTAGTTGCTCTTCTCTGCACTCTTTCTAGAGTCTCAACATCTTTTTTACAGTGTGGTGATCAAAATTGGATACAGTACTCTAGGTGTGGTCTTATTGAGGCTTTGTAGTGTGGTATTCGTACCTCACTTGATCTTGATTGTATCCTTCTGTTAATGCAACTTAGAATTGTGTTGGCTTTTTTGGCTGCTGTTGCACACTTCTGGCTCATATTTAATTGGTTGTGCACTAAGAGTCCCAAGATCTCCTAAGATTTTTTTTCACAAAACACACTCGTGCTTCAGCCCAATTGACCTTCTTGAAAACTAGCTGTGATTCACCCTACAGAATTGTTCTGAAGACCATCTAAATCACATCAGTTGATAAAATTTGTGCCAGAGTGGAGTTGAGAGGGGGCATCTTAACATTAGTTTTGTTTTGTCTCCCAGTCTCCGGCTATGTTATCATCTGACAAGGATGGTGCTTGCCACAGTACACCGTTAGCACTTAAACTGCCGACCCCAGTCCTACAGAAATCGTTCGCATTGCAGGTAAGAGGTGGATTACATTTATGCTTAGGGTTTTTTATCCTGCCATTTTTCATCTGTGGAATAAAATGCAGGATCCCCAAAACCAATTCAGGCTCACTGCAGTTTTTATTTATTTAAAAATGCACGCTGGAAGAATTCCCTCCAGTAAATAATGGGAAGCAAATGGATGCTCCTACAGACAAATGGATGCACCAATGTTTATATTTGTACATATTCAAAGAAGAAGGAGAAAGTGATAGAGTCGTACAGATGCCTGGGTAATTGGTGTTGGAATCATAATTAGCAAACCTCAGGTTATTTCTCCACCCCATCTACTGTTATTGTCTTTTAAAAAAGAATTATTGTCTTAATGGAAAGAAACATTGGTTAAGAAAGTTTGATAAAGCTTGCTGAGAACTAGAGATTTCACATTTGCCTCAATTTGCGCACATTCCTTGTATGTTTCTCCTTTGCTAACACCCTCCCACTCCTCCAAGAATTTCTCTGTCTGTCTGTCATAGATAGGTAGACATTCAGACAGATACACGATGTTTGTTTGTCTATACTAATCTATCTACCTATTTCAGTCTGTCCATCGTCCATCTGTCCGTCTATCTATCTATCTATCTATCTATCTATCTATCTATCTATCTATCTATCT
>BLBF01000060.1:4059210-4077182 GCA_015471245.1 Laticauda colubrina | reverse complement strand
TCTATCTATCTATCTATCTATCTATCTATCTATCTATCTATCTATCTATCTATCTTACCCTTTTTCAGCTTATCTGTCTCTATTTCTATCTCTCTATCAGACCAGCAGCTGCCCTTTTAACTACACCCCCTATCAGGTTCTTCACAAACCTCCAGGTTTCTCTGTTGGCTCGAACTGGGATTTCTCAGGGTTCAAAAGAAATATCTCTCTTGCAGGTGAGCTCTGATCCCTCCATGTACATTGAAGTGGAAAACGAGATCTCAACCGTGGGAGGAGCCAAACTTAGCAGACTGAAGTGCAACCGAGAAGGGAAAGAGTGGGAAACGGTGCTCACCAGCCGAATTCTCTCTGCGGCAGGAAGCTGGTAAGCTTAGGAGGGTCTGAGGAGGTTCGCAATAAAGATAGAATGCTCAGGTGCCCAGTCTCAAAACTTGGTAAATCAGATTAAAAATGCAGTTTCACAGTTTCTCTGTGCTGGGATGAAACTCCCTGAATGACCAACCAACACAGAATCTAATATTTTGGGTCAACTATCTGCATTTTAAGCCTTTCTCGCTCAATTCTGTAAGCAAGTGATCCAGAATCACCTTTGCATGATTTTTCTATCGTGGAAGCTGATTGTTTTTTTGTTGATATGCCTGGTTAACCTTGATGTTGATTTTTATTTTGGCTTTGTCAGGATTCCAGTAGTTACCCCAATTAAATCATGAATCTTGAGTCAAACTTCCAAAATACCTTCCCCCCCCCCTTTCTGTTGGCAACTCTAAAAAGACTATAGAAATATTTCATGAGTTGACATTGTTATTGTTTTGTATGCTGTTGAAAATAGTTGCTGGAAGAGTTGAGAAATGTGCCTTTTTCTTTTAGATTTTTTAATCCCCACCTTTATGATTTTTATAACAAACTTAAGATGGTGAACATAACTTCCTTCCTTCTATTTTCCCCACAACAACAATCCCATAAGGCGAGCTGGGCTGGACAGAGAGGGACTGGCCCAAGGTCACCCAGCCAGCTTTCATGCCTTAAGATGGGATTAGAACTCCCAGTCTCCTAATGATTGGCCGAAAGTTCCCCAGCCAGCTTTCATGCCTAAGGCAGAACTAGAACTCACCATCTCCGGAGGATTGGCTGAAAGTTCTTTAGCTGGCTTTTACGCCTAAGGTGGAACTGGAACTCACGTCTCCCTCTTTCTAGCCTGATGTCAACTCATAAAACATTCCTATGGCTGTTTTCAAGTTGCCAGGGGAATCTGGAGGAGCTGTAGGGCAGTAAAACCAAAAGTACATTCCACCATTATCTTAAAAGGATTGTAGCCAGGCTACCTGGCCTTCTGGCCTTGAAAATTCTTCATTGGAGAATGTGATTGATGACACATCCAGGGGGAGGGGGGAAACAGGGCCACAGGTGATAGTGAATTACATATGCCAGAGTTGGTTTCATTTAGGTCGGCATGTTGCTCCTAATAAATCTTTTGAGTTCTTCTTGAAGCTTGGCTTGAGGCTCATGATTTAATTAGGGCAATCGCTGGAACCCTGACAGCAAGCCAACTCTGGCATATGTAATTCACCATCACCCGTGACCCTTCGCCACTCGTCCTAAATACCAAAACATCTATTTCTCTTGTGCTTTCCTCCCCTCCAGCGAAGTGGTGAGCGTGGCCTGTGAAAAGCGGACCCTCTCCGTGTTTTCGGCGTCTGGCCGTCGCCTTCTCCCTCCCATCGTTCTCCATTCCCCCATCTCCACGTTACACTGTACAGGGTTTTACATCATGGCTCTCACAACTGCTGCAACCCTCTCTGTTTGGTAAGCACCGAACTTCTCTCTCTCCCTCCTCCAGATCGTATTTTCACGTCTTCCTTTGCAAAGACGTGCATCGCGTGGAACTTGAGTTACCCCTTTTTTTACCCCTCCCACAACTTTTCCCCTTTTAGGAACGTGCGGAAGCAGTCAGTGGTGGTGAAAGACGAGTCCCTACAAACCATTTTAGCAGGTAATTCAAATCCACCTAGGACCATCAAAATTCACTTTAAAGTTTGTCCTGGAGTTCCATCCATTCATTTAGCAACTCTTCAAAGATTTCAAAGTGCCAAAGAAAATGACTTAGGACTGGTCCTTGCACTTAGAACAGAACAGAACCAACAGAACAGAACAGAGTAAAATAGAATAGAATAAAATTTCATTGCATTCAGTTCTCAAAGGATAACCATTATGCATATACCCACATACCCACATGTTTATGACATGGAAAAGCATCACAATCCAGTTCGGATGTAAACATGTACATGGCAAGAAAAACGAATCTTGCGAGTTTTCCAGATGGATGGCCCAGGGAACAAAGCTGTTCCAGAATCTGGTAGTCCTGCTATAGATACTTTGAAACCTCCTCCCACAGGGGAGCAACAGAAACAGACCGTGAAGTGGGTGGGTGGGGTCTCTGACAATATTTCAAGCTCTAAGCACATAGCACTTATAAGCATTATCCTGAATGACAGGAAGTGAGCTTCCTATGATCTTCTCTACTGTCCCCACCACTCTCTGTAGAGACTTTCTGTCAGATACTCTGCTGCCACCAAACCAAACAGGGATTCAGCTTGTTAAAATGCTCTCAATCGTGCCTCGGTCAAAAGTGGCCCCGGACAGAAGGAGAGAGATGTGCTCTCCTCATCCGACGCAGGAAATGCAGACGCTGGTTTTCACGCTTCGCTAAAGATAATGCATGAAGAGACTTAGGACTGTTGCCAGCAGCATCCCCATGATCATGTGATCAAATTTGGGGTGCTTGGCAACCAGCATGTGTTGTTTACAACAGTTGCATGTCCCTAGAGCGATGTGATTCGCTTAACAACTGCATGGCTCATTTAACAACTGGAGCAATTTGCTGAACCATCATGGCCCAAAAGGTCATAAAATTGGCCTGGCTTCCTTACTCACCACTTCCTGGGCAGCAGAAATTCTAGTCACTGTGGTTGTTCAGCAAAGAATATAGTCATAAAGCAAATCTGGCTTCTCCCATGGAGTCAGACATCAGCTGAAATGGTGACAAGTGGTGATCACGAAGTAAGTACGAGGACTGCATGTAGGTTGCCTTTTTCAGTGCCACTGTAACTTCATATGGTCACTAAAATGAATAATTGTGAGTCAAGGACAGTTTTGGAAGCCATATTGAGACCAGATACTCCCACGCTGCCACATTTTGAGCCTGGGAAGGGGGGGGGGATTTCTCGGAGTGTATGTAGTTAGACCTAATAACATTCTTTTTCTAATTCAAGGTCATGTTATTTTGCGCATAAGTGAGGGGAAGTCTCAAGTTGGGACGGATGGTGATTGGGGCATGTGATGTGATGAAGGGTGCATGGGATGGATTTTGTAGTTTTTACTTATTGCAAGGAAGCCTGGAATTTTCAGATGTGCCAGTTACTATCCAAATTTAAAAAAAAAAAAAAATTGAGAAGATGCCTGTCTCTGAGTTATTGGTTGGAGTGGAGGGTTGCTGGAACACCTGTCTTCCGCCTGTCGGCTGAAAAGACCCGCCCCATGTTTCTGCTGCCAAGAAAACTGATGGGTATATTTGACCTTCGCAGGAAGTGAAACCACTGTCTCTCAAATCTTGCTGACTCAGCATGGCATCCCTGTGATGAATATGTCGGACGGAAGAGCATATTGCTTTAATCCTTCTTTATCTTCCTGGTGAGCCCACAAGGTGGAAGGTACAAGGGGAGGTGATTCTTTAAAGAGCTAAGCAGGATCGATCTGCCATTAACATTTCTGGGAGAAACTATTTAAAGTTCATATGGCAAATAAGATGCAATTTTATTTGGCTCCATTCCTGTCCTGCACAACAGACCAGGTCGATCTGTGAGCTTCCAATTAAATGTGATTTTATTGCAACTCGTGTCTTATGCTCAACTCACGGTTAGCACCAGCTCGGAATTAGATAAGGGTTGACAGAAATTCACGGGTAGTTTGGACTTTAAGCCAATTGTGGCTATGTAGGGATTCTAGACTGATGCCGCTCTTGACTCCACCCTCCCGTTCTGCCACCCTTTGTCCTACAGTTCCTTGGGCTTGCTGTCAATTAGAAGAATACAATTTAAAATAAAAATTGGGAATCTGTTTTTGCAGTTAACCAGCCTGTTGTTTAAGCAGAGGGCTGGGCTTTGCCCAGTGGGATGCATCTGAACAGGAATTGAGGTTCATCCATTTGGCTGGATGGGAAATGAAACAGGTTAAGCTTCCAATTTGCATGTGTTTTAATTTTGCGAGGCGGCCTGTCTCTTCCTCTACTTGGATTAATTGTACCCTGTTCTGCCTTTCCAGGAACCTTGTCTCTGACAAGCAGGAAACGTTGGCACAATGTGCAGACTTCAGGAGCAGTCTACCATCGCAGGAGGCCATGCTGTGTTCAGGACCTTTAGCCATCATTCAAGGACGAATGTCTAAGTATGGCTTTGTCTGTCTCATTCTATCTCTCTGTCCTTAGCCCTCTGGCCACCAGAACTGGCCAGGTTCTTGGCCCCCAAAAGTCTTGGGGAACCCCTGCTTTGAGCTCTGAATGCAGCCTCTGTTGGAACTCTGTGGATTTCCCCCCAAAGCTCCTCCTTACCTTCTTGTCAAGAGCCAGGGAAATCAGAAGATTCAGGCAGCTCAAATGAGTACACGTAGTCCTCTACTCAAAATAGTTCATTTAGTGACTATTCAGAGTTACAACGGCTCTGAAAAAAAAGAGCATTTTTTTCAAACTTATGACCATTGCAGCATCCCCGTGATAACATGATCCAAATTCAAATACTTGGCAACTGACTCGTATTTATGACAGTTGCAGTGTCCTGAGGACATGGGATTCCCCCCTTTGCGACCTTCTGACAAGCAAAATAAATGGGGAGGCCAGGCTTACTTAACCGTGTTACTAGCTTCAGAATTGCTATGATTCACTTAAGAACAGTGGCAAGAAAAAATTGTAAAATGTGGCAAAAGTCACGTAACAAAGGTTTCACTTAGCAGCAGAAATCCTTTGTTTAATTGTGTTCGTAAGTCCAGGACTACCTTTAAACAGATTTATTGCAAGCTTAAGCCCTAGACAAGAATCTGGCCAACTAACAGTCAATGGAAATGAGCGGGAGAGAAAAAAGGCATTGAAGGTGGGCTGGTCTTAGATCTCTCGTGGGTGCACAGGGACTTATAATGCGTTTGACCTCCTCCCTCGGGCTCAGCCTGATCATCTCCTACACTTCCTTCCATTGTCAACTCCTAAAAACTGCCTCCCCTTTGTTCCTTTCTCATAGCTCTGGGCGGCAGGCAGCCAAATTGTTCTCCATGCCTCATTTGGTGCAGCAAGAAACCACCACAGCGTACCTGGAGAATCAGGTGGCCTCTGCCTTGGCTTTACAGTCTAGTCATGAATATCGTCACTGGCTGCTTATTTATGCACGGTACCTGGTTAAGGAAGGTAAGGAATCATGTGTTTGGTCGATAGTGTTAAAAGTCTTGTTGTAGGATGTGAGCTGTTCTGAGCAAAGCTGCCTTTTGCAATTGACCAATGGGAATATGGTCAATGCCAGTGGTGTTCCGGTTGTGCTCTAATTGTTTTAGGAGTCTTATTATAGTTGTCTATACAGAGATGCTCAGTCTGCATTCTTTTCTAAGTATCAAGTCTTTCTAGGACCTGGGATAAGCAGATTTTTCTAATATCAAAGATATCAACACAGGATGTCAGCTGTTCCAGGCAAAGTTGCCTTCTGCAATTGACCAATGGAGACATTGTCAATGCTAGCATTATGATTGGTCACCCAGTCATCCAGATGTTTAGACAGGATTTGGTGTTTTTGGCCAACTTTTGAATCCTTCCTAAGGACTTGGGATAGGCAAATGTTGTTTGAGGGTATTAGAGGTATCATTGCAGGCTGTCAGCTGTTCCAAGTCAAGCAGCCTTTTGTAATTAACTGACATTCTTGTCAATGCCATTGGTGTTCCAGATCTTTGGGGATTCTTACGATTATGCTTTCGTTGCAGTCAGCCAGATGTCTGGCCTGGATTTGACAGTTTTACCCACCTGTTGAGTCCTCCCCGAGGACTTAGGATAGGCCAACGTTTCTGTTTGGTTGTCTCAAAGGTCTCATTGCAGGATGTCAGCTATTCCAAGCAAAGCTGCCTTTTGCAATTGATAGACTGGGATTTTTGTCAATGCCTATGATATTCAATGGTGCTCCAATTTTGGGGATTACACCCCAGGCACCTATTGTCTCTAAATTAGTTGGACAGAATATTGCCTCCTTTGTGAATCTTCTTCTTTATTGTCTTCCTCAGGCTTTGAATACCGCTTGAGGGAATTATGCAAGGATCTGTTAGGTCCTGTCCACTCTTCCTCTGGAAGTCAGTGGGAATCAACCGTTGTGGTAAGTGTTGCTTCTTTTTTTTTGATGGGGGGGGGGGGAACAGATAAATTTGTATTTCCCTCCCTCCCTAACTCAGTTGCATCAGCCTGACCGCCTCCCTCCATCTTGCTCATTTTTCTAGTCACACAGAACAGAACGTGTGACATTCAATTAGTCCTTGACTTACGACCACAATTCAGCCCTAAATTTCTATTGCCGACTGAGACATTTTTGTTGAATGGATTTTGTCCTATTTTGCGACATTCCTTGCCACAGTTTGTTAAGTCACGGCGGCCATTAAGTTAGTACCTGAGCTCTTAAATGAATCTGGCTTCCCTCCCCCCATTGACTTTGCTTGTCAGAAGGTCGCAAAAGGGGACCATATGGCCCCAGGGATGCTGCAGCCGTCATAAATAGGAGTCAGTTGCCAAACATCTTAATTTTGATCGGGTGACCATGGGGATGCTGATCGGGTGACCATGGGTCATAAATGTGAAAAACAGTCCTACGTCCCACGTTTTTCAGTGCCGTTATAACTTTGAATGGTCACTCCAACGAACTGTTGTAAGTCAAAGACTACCTCTGTCATACAGTGTCTTGGGAACAGATTTTTCGTTTTGGAAAGTACCGTAGAAGCTTTCTTCCCAAATCTCTTTCTCCAGAAATGGGGTATTTCCATGCAGACAAGCAACAATGAACAGCTCAGCGCAGTGTCCACCCTGCTTCTCTGACTTTGATTTCCATGACTATTCTGACCTAGGCTTCACAAAATCACGAAGCAGACTCTTCATCCCAACAAACCCCTCTTTATTAGGCTAATGTGAATTCACAACGACAGATCTTATCAGGCTTGGAGAGTTGCCAGGCCGATAGCTTCCAAGCACAACGCTGTACCAGACAATAATTGACAGGAATGCAGGAACAGATCTTCACCCAAATGAACTAATTGTCTCCTGCAAAACTCCACTCCCCTTTCGCTCCTTTTTTATTCCCTATGGAAGGGGCCATTCACTGTCCACCTGTAGCTTTACTCCCAAGTCGACCCTTGTTCCTTAGCTGTTCCCTTGTTCTGGCAGCTCTGTGCATGTGCACATTGGGAACAGGCTCTAGCTATTCTTCTGCCCCACTGATCTCCGACTCCCATATGGCCCTGGCCCCATCTCTGCCCCCGACGCAGAGACCTGGTCGGAGCCTTCCCCAGACTCCAGGACTGGCCCATGTTCTTCCCCAACCTCCTCACTGTCTAAGTCTGCTGCCAGCTCTGCTGGCGGCTGGTGGGCCACAATAGTGACATGCTTATTTGTGTGTGTATGTGTGTTTGTTCCATGCAGGGCTTAAGGAAACGGGACCTGCTCAAGGAACTGTTGCCTGTCATCGGGCAGAACCTTCGTTTCCAACGACTTTTTACGGAATACCAGGAGCAGCTGGACATATTGAAAGACAAGTAGCCTCCTCTGAGATCTTTCTCCAGCCGATAGGAGAGCAGGGAAGAAGAAGCAGAAGGTCCGTTGGCAGAAGCTAACACTCCTGGAAAAAAATGTGGGGCAGGAACCACGTCGGGGGGGTCTTTTAACAAGCTAAAATGTTGCCGTTTTTAAAAGAAGATCACAAGAGGGAAGTGTGAACATCTGGGGAAGCAAAAGGATGTGTGCTTCTGCTGCTCTTTCCTGGAAGTTGAGCATCACAGCTTGTAGCTGTCAGGGCATGAGGATGGTCTTCAAAGAGAAGGGACTGTTGTATTCCAGATCTGATATACCAGATATCAAAGAGACACTTTTTTGTGTGAGCCTTTTGAATATCCTTTGAAAAGCACATTACAAGAAGCTAAACTGAATGTCATACAAAGCCCTCATTTCGGGGTTCTTTACTGAGGATTTATGTATTGGGGAGACAAAGGTGGAGCCGCCCAAAATCCTAAAATTCCTGCAGTTATGCAGCCCACAGACTCTTCAAATTGTGGATAACAATTAGAAACGAGAGGCTGTTGGATCATCATGGACTATTTTTATACTAGAATTTGCTAACTTGTAATATGAGAATTTTATTTGGCCAATAATTCCCCCGTCCCCCAACCTTTCCCACTCCCTCCACCCAAAAGTCCTCTTGTATCAAAACATAACTTCATTAATTATGACAGCTACGTTGCTGAACAATTGTACCAAAATAAATGTCTCTTTCTTTTTTTTAACTATTTGTAAAAGATATTGGCAAAATGGGAAGGGATAGCTAAAAATGGAAGGGGTTTGGGGAGGGAAGGTATTTTTTTTTGTAAGTACAATTAATAAATGAACATTGCATTGATTTCAGAACATATGTGAATCTCTTTGTGCTGCTTGTGGTAGCATTAAACTCTATAGGCCTCCACCTGTAAAAACAAATCTTGAACTCGGCGTTCGAATAGTCGGTTTTATTTATTTTGAGCCATGGGTCTTTGTGTAGCACCAGTCCAAAGCAGTTTACTAAGCAAGGGAGATAATAACAGATTAAAACAATGAATAACACATGACATAATGAAGCAGCATTCATGTAAACAGCTTTCCTGATGTTACATGTCCAATGGTCTCCAGAATGTTACATGTGCTATATAATCTTGCTGGTTTTAAGACCCCACCCCCATTTGCAACTGTATATTCTGTCCTGTAATAAATGTGTCTTTTTTTAATCATTTCCAAGGAATACTAGTTGGGGATTTCCAGACAGGATTTTCAACCTAGTTTGTTAGGAGGGATTCTTCTAAAAAGCCACACAATGTTGTTTCAGAGAGATGGGTCAGATTTGACAGATGGAAAGAATGGGACAGACACATCTGTTTTTAAAAGCTTATGTACACATTCTAAGGAAAGATATTAAAAATTTAGTATATCATAGTCCAATTAAAGACTGGGGAGATTCAGAACAAAGTGGAATTCACGATATATCTTGAATTGTTTCAAGGATGGAAATGCAACAGAGTTAAATGATGTTGGATGGAGAGTTTGCCATGACTAGATCTTCTAAAACAGGACAAGTAACATATGCTGTGTTGGCTTATACATTTTTCCATGAGTGTAGTTGGGTGCATTTAGATTACTTTGTGATATTTATTGTCGCCCATCCAGACTAGGAAAAGCTGATAGAGAGTAAAGTCAACATTGGAGAAAATTCTAAGAAGCATTCTCTCAGTCATCTTCCATGTACTGGTTTTACAGCTGAATCTCGGAGGTGAACTGAAGAGAGATCCATATTTATTACTGGAAAAAAATTAAAATGCTTTTTTTAAAGAGTGGCATTGCTTCTCTTTCTTCCTATAGAATGAGCGTAGAACAAAGTAGGAACAGCAAGCTACTCTCAGTGAAGCTTATGAATTTATGCATGTCTACATTATTTTTGGCAACAATAATGAAGTGGTTGGGCAGATGCTTTAACCTCAAGAGTCCTTCAATCAGAATAGAGCTGGAAGGGACCTCGGAGGTCTTCTAGTCCAACCCCCTGATCAAGCAGCAGACCCTATGCCATTCCAGACAAATGGCTGTCCAGTCTCTTCTTTAAAAAGTCCAGTGTTGGAGCACCCACAACCTCTGGTGTCAAGCCGTTCCACTAGTTGATTGTCCTCCCTGTTAGGAAGTTTCTCTTTAATTCCAGGTTGCTTCTCTCCTTGATTAGTTTCACCAGCCAGCTGAAGAAATATCCACCTTTACTACAGGAGATAAAAAAAAAAAAATCCATGCTGGTTTGGCAATTCTGCGAGTCCGAGCCCATACATCTCAAAGTTGCCAAGGTTGTCAGTCTCTGCCTTTAAGTAATAGAGGAAGAAGAAGAAGAAGGAGAAGGAGAAGAAGAAGAAGAAGAAGAAGAACCTATACCTATTACTATATGTGTTAATGTTCCTGTTCGTTCTTTCTTTGCTCTTCTGTAAATGATATGCCCTGACAATACACTGTATTCAAAATGTTTATAAATAAAAAAACATCCCAAAACAAGAAGCGGAACCTTTAGTAGCAGCTTCCTGTTTCCCCAGTGGGGGACTGTTTTGCGCGCCGTACCGCACTAAACCGGAAATAGAGCCGCGGAGCGTCTTTTCCCGGAAGTGGAGCTTTTTCGGGCAGCGTTTGGCTTTAATCGCCGGGGGATTGCGGAGCGGAGGAAGGGAGACTTGCCGCCGCCATGGGGAAAAGGCAGCACCAGAAGGACAAAATGTAAGCGAAGAAGAACTGAAGGGGCAGCGAGACGCCTTTGGAAGCTCTCCGGAAGTCGGTGTGGCGGTGAAGGTGGCATTTGTGTCCAGCCTACCTGGCAGGGAGGTTGTTAAGGGGAGGAAAAGGGTTGCTGGAGGGGTTTCAGTCCGAGCACCGGCTCTTTTTGGCTTTAGACTGTCCTGGCAAGGCTGAAGGCGAGGTGGGAAGCCAAGGAACTATTCACTGTGATAGATTAGGTAGGTAGGTGGGTCGTAGGTAGGTAGAGAAGCTGAAATAGTGATCGACAGACAGATAATAGAGATAAACTGAAATAGTGATTGATAAATGATAGATAAACTGAAATAGGTATAGAGATAAACTGAAATTGATAAATGATAGAAAAAGATAAACTGAAATAGGGTTTGATAAATGATAAGATAGAAAGAGATTGATAAATATGTAGATACGTATGACAGGCAGATATAGATAGTTATAGAATGTATTGTGTGTGTGTATATGTATGTGTGTGTTTATACATAACATACATGCACATGTGAGAGAGAGAGAGAGAATATAAAACATTCAATTTATAGAGATCCCCTGAAGGAGTGGGCCCTGGTAGATGGTTATCTGTTGGTTAACAGGAAGTCACTCTCTTGTGTGTTTGTACATATGGATTTTGTTCTTTAAGCTTTTTAGCTCATTTTGGTTGTATTTTCATTTTTATCTATTTGGATTGTTTTATTGTGTACCCCACCCAGAATCGCTGTTTGATGAGTAGCTATATAAATGCAATAGATAGTTAGGTAAATGTAGCACAGTGGGACAGATAGACAAATATCTGTCTTGATAGGTAGATAAATGTGATAGACAAATGTGACAGACAGACATATGATATGAGAAGGTAGGAAGGTAGATATGATACAGATATATATGATATAGATATGATAGAATAGGAAGATAGATGGGTGGGTGAGTGGATGGATGGATAATAGGTTGATTCTCCTCAAAGACTGTTATGGTATATTTCCCATCACTCCCCTGTGTTACATAGTGATTTGGCTCCAGTTTTCCGCCCTTTCTTCACGTGCTTGCATGCACACACCACAGACATGATGGTGATTAATCCGCAGTACCCAATACCACTAATTATGGCAGTTTAACTTGGTTAGCATAGTATGCTATAGTGCAAGAGGTGTAGAATGCCCTGTTGAGGTAGACCATTCCCACACCCATCACATTTGGGTGTTCAATATTAGAGAGGACTGTTAGATGGCGTTGGAAAAAAACAGAATTCTTTAACTGTTGCCACCTGTTGGTTTACAGACCAGGTAGGATATATTCTAATCGGGCTCCATCCATTGGATGCAAAAGGAACAACTGTAAGGAATGTGCTGAGTCTAGCAGAGTTTTTCAGCTTTGGAAATTTTAAGAAACCTAAAGTTCAGCTCAAGAGGTCAATTTCAGCTAGAGTTGAAGTGAGCATATCTTAGTAGCCAGGTTTGAGAAACACTGCTCCATCATCTCAGGAAGGACACAAGAGTCTGTAATTGGGACGCAATGCTTCAATTAGCTTATCTGCCTTCCTTTTGCTACATAAGTCAAGGTACATATTCGTCTAATTGTCTCTTTCTCTTTCAGGTACATAACATGTACAGAATATACCCATTTTTATGGCGGAAAGAAAGTTGGTATGTGACTAGACCTGTTGAATTTTTGTCTCATTTGCATATCTAATTTATATTTTGGGTCTCCTTTCCCCAGGGCATTCAAACCAGGTCTGCCTCCTGTTATCCTAGTTGTAAAATAGGCTGAACTAAAAGGGAGATTGGCCAAAGTCACTTAATTACAATGTATTTATAGGGTATTCATGCAAAGATGAATATGTGAATGTGTGAGACGTATATATTTTTTTCCTTTGAATAGAAATTCCACAGTCCAACTTCCGGCGCCTGCCTTTTGATCACTGTAGGTAAGTTTGAAAGAAACAATAGAGTAACAAATATCATAAAATGTTACTTCTTTCCTTCATACTTTTAATAGCTTTTAGTTGGAGTCAATTTATATGGATGGGTTTGGTCATTCATCTTTGTGTGTTGGCTTAATGTTATGCCAAATAGGTTCACTCTGCTTTTCTTATACTGAAATGGAATCCTTTTTTCTCAATCCTAGCTTATCTTTGCAACCATTTGAATATCCAGTTTGCACACCAGATGGGACCATTTTTGACTTGCTGTAAGTTTTCTTTATTCCAGTTTCTCTTCATTCTCCAGTTTTTCTTCATTCCCCCCCTCTCTCTCTTCTTGTACCTATCTACTCTATTGTCTACCTATCTGTCTGCCTACCTATCTGCCTACCTACATACTTATCTACCTATCTGCCTACCTATCTACTTATCTACCTGCCTACTTATCTACCTGCCTACTTATCTATCTGCCTACTTATCTACCTACCTATCTGTCTATCTACCTGTCTAACTATCTGTCTACTTATTTACCTATCTATCTACCTGCCTACTTATCTACCTATCTACCCATCTATCTACCTACCTGTCTGTCTACCTAATCTAATCCAATCCAATCCATCTCTGAGCTTCCTAGTTTCTTGCAGACATCATCAGTAACATCATCAGTGCTAGTAAGGAGTGCATTCGCTGCCCCTTTTCACACTGCCCCTTTTCACACGCAAGCCATTAGAATATAAACTGACACCAAACAGCACTCCTTACTAGCACTGATGATGTCATCTAGTTTGGGTCATGAAACCTCAGAGAGCACCAAGGGCCCCTCATGTCAATCCTCAGCCACACATATTCTCCTTTATTAGAATCTCGCTCTCTCTACATAAGTTGTTTGATGGGCTTGTTTGGATAAACTAATGGCAGCCTCTGCTGGCAGTTTCTTCCCAGTATCTCTCTGGGATACTGTGGCCCAGTTAAACAGGGCAAGAAATTGAGCCCAACATTTCTGTTGATAAGTGAATTTTGCTCCATTTTACGACTTTTCTTGCCACAATTGTTTAGTGAATCTGGCTTCCCCATAGACTTTGCTTATAAGAAGGTCACAAAAGGGAATCACATGACCTCAGGACACTGCAACCGTCATAAGTATGAGTCAGTTGTCAAGCATCCAAATTCTGATGACTTGACCATGGGGATGCTGCAACAGTTGTAAGTGTGCAAAACGGTCATAAGTCACTTTTTTTCAGTGCCATTGTAACTTTGAATGTCACTAAACAAACTGTTGTGTAAGTCAAGGACTACCTGTATTAGGATTGGAATCCTTTATAAGTGAGCATTCGGCCTGATTATGTGGATAAAAAAGTGGAAATAAAAACTGGAATATTGCGTGCTACTAACCAAGACAGTAACAAAAAAATCCGTCATGCGAAGTCCATACTGAAACAAAGCCTTGAAATTTCACAGAGATTGAATTGTAGATAGAACAGAAACATAAAAAACTGTCCAGAAAAAAAACCCCAACACCTAGTGGTCCTTCAATTTTGCCCTTTGAGTTTTATTTTTTGTTGTTGTTTTCTTTTACCCAAAATGTACTTAAATGTAGAAACCAACGTCCGTTTCTGACTCTGCATCTGTCTTGTTTTAGGAATATTGTTCCGTGGATAAAGAAGTATGGAACCAATCCAAGCACAGGGGAGGTAAGTATTGTTGGATTTTAAAATGTGGGATCCATTCCAGCCTCAAACTACATATATTAAAATCTCCAAAAATGAAAGCTTGAAAAGCAGGTGGAAAACCCCATTTTGGATATGTGTAAAGTAACAAGAAAAGAAGTCCCAAATATGTCAGTTCTTTAGGATAAGCCAAATCAGGAAATAGACACCATGAAATCTACTGGAATTCTATTATGGCAGAGTATAATTACAGAATTTTGAAAGCTAGACAGAAGTCTTCCCTTTTCCTCCTTATACTAAAGAAAATCAAAGTGGGGCACTCTTGAGTTTCTTTCTGACTTCTTCCTCTCTTTCGGGATTAAGTTGATGTTTATCTCACAGCTGCTGAAAACTTCCTTTAAAGCCATCTCTCTCGTCTTTTATAAAACGGTAGATGCGCAAGTGCTCTCTGTATTAAAGTCTGCTCTCTTTCTTACACCATTGATTCAAGAAATTATGGCTCATGGAACGATAATGAGAGGCAAGGCCTGTTAAGTTTTAGAAACTTATTCCCTCATTCCGTTTGTTGCTGTTCTTCTAATGAAAAGTGGGGAAAAAACCACAGATTTGTGTGTGTGCTCTCGTGGTCTTGGATGATTTGCAGGAACATTGTGTGATAACTTTAAATACTTCAGTGGGGTCTGCAATTTTTTTAGAGCAGCGTTCTGTGTTTCATTGTAAAACCGTGTTTGTCAGACCTGCCCCAATTTGATCCCTGAGGAAAGAAAGACCCTTGATTCCATTTGGTTGAAGCAAAAAGTTATTTTTACTAAGAGATGGTGGTTGCAGTAAAGTTTGGCAAGCTCTCGGTTTCCCTCACTCAAAAGATACAGAAAGGTTTTCCCTCATCCCAGCCCTCCCCTCGTGACCATCTTCAGCCAGTCGGAACTCACCGAAGTGTTTTGAGAATGCTGAGATGTTTAATTTAGTTTATTGTCATTGCACCTTGTACAACGAAATTAAATGCCATCTTCAGTGCACATCATGACCATGAAAATAAAACGCACACATCCTTCACATTCTATACATTGAATTGAAAACCCCTGATATTGTATTAATATTGCACTATATGGTAGAATTCAAAAGAGTTCCTGCCCTGGAATAGAAGCTGTTTTTCAGCCTGTTTGTCCTTGTTTTTATTATCCTGTACCGTCTGCCAGATGGTAATAGTTCAAAAAAAAAAAAAGGGGGTTCCCAGGATGAGATGGATCTTGGAGAATGTTCTAAACTTTCTTAAGGCAGCAGGAGCTATAAAGCTCTTCCAAAGAGGGGAGAGGGCAACCAGTGATCCCTCTGGAGTGCCATCCTATCTGCCACTGTGCGATTGGCAAACCATACAGAGGTGCACTACTCTACACTCTATGGTGCAGCGGTAGAAGGTCACCATCAGTTTTTAATTCAATTGTTGTTTTCTGAGAAGCCTCAGGTAGTATAATCTCTGTCAGGCCCTTTTGACCAGGGCTTGCAATGTGAGCCCCCAGTCAGGTCCTTTTTTATGATACATCTACATGTACATTTTTTATGGTAGTCTACATCCAGAAATTTAAATTTGGGAGTAATCCACAGTCTTTCTCAGGAGTCCTGGCCTTGGATGCTGGTACAAATTGGTTCCAAGCTTCTCTGGTCTTCCTCACCTGTCATTCCCCTCTCTTTATTTCCCATTCACATATACAAAAATCTTTGTTGCCTATCTATGCTCCCTCTCGCTTCTAGCCTTTAATGGCAGAGTGCCTATGAGGCACCAACCCGAACTTGGCAGACCTGACAGTATAAGCCACATAAAAAGTTATAAAACCTGGATCTGTGATTGTAGAACACATGGATTGTTGTTTTCTTTAAACACAAGGGGGCAGTCGGATCATTTGGCCTGAAAAGCTTGGCCAGATCTTTAAATGTGCAGCAGATCCATTCCAGGGCAGGTCACCCATTTACCTCTTCTGTTTAGTTTAGTTTACTTTATTGTCATTGCACCTCGTACAACGAAATTTAATACCATCTTCAGTGTACATTATGACTATGAAAATAAACACAAACACATTCATATTCTGTACATTGAAATGAAAACCCCTGATATTGCATTGAAAGTTGCATTATACCAGGGGTTGTCAACCTTTTGGACCTCAGGGACCACCAAACTCATTCTTTTAAATCCCACAGACCAGAGATCCTGGGAAAATTCCCAAAAAAGCCTGCAGGAAAATTCCCAACCCCGTTTTCTTACGATCGATCATTCTTTATTTGGGATCGCAGGATATCATCTCCAGCTCCATTCTCGGGGAGAGAGAGACTTTTGGCTTCATGCAAGGAAAGCAGCAGAAGCCGCAGAAGTCTTTCTTTCTCTCCCCCAAGCTCTGCCAGAAATGAGTCTTTGTGGGACTTGTTGCACCGATGCAGCCTCTTGGATCAGGAGGCCTTGCAGGGTCCCAAAGACTAATTTCTGGTGGAGTTTGGGGGAAGAGAAAGAAAGACTTTTGCTGCTTTCCTTGCATGCAGCCAAAAGCAGAAGAAGTGGAAAGAAGCAGCCTGGTGGCCAGGCCAGGCGTGTGGGGCGAGTCCCCCCCCTCTGCCCTTTCCCCCTTCCCCTCAACTACCTCGTGTCGTTTGCAATGCAAGCGACACAAGCCTTGTGTTGCCACGCGCCATGTGGACAGAGCAGCCTTATATTACTGCACAGCCTGGATTAAATGCTTTGGGGATGACATTTCTCTGTGGACCACCAAAATTTTCTCGCCTGGCCCACTGGTTGGAGATCACTGAGCTGTACAGTAGAATTCAATAGATTCAGTTCAGTGTTCTGTACTTTTTTTGTCGTTCCTTGCTGTGTATTTGGAAATTATCAGGAAATAACCATGATCCGTGGAGATTTTTCTGGGAAGAACTGTGAGGAGGGAGTATAGTGCCCCTAACTTAACCTTACACCACTGGAACCAAAACTTTTTGTGGCATTAGTTCTAGACCATTCTTGAGAAGAGTCTACAGGGAGTTCTCCTCTTATGACCACGATCGAGTCCCCAAATTTGCATTGCTAAGCAAGACAGTTGCTAAAGTGAGCTTTGTCCCATTTTATGTCCTTCCTAGCCACTGCTGTTAAATGAATCACCGCAAGTGTCACACTTGTTAAGTGTGAAAATCGGTCATCAGTTACTTTCTTCAGTGCTGTTGTAACTTCGGTCACTTAATGAACGGTTGTAAGTTGGCGATTCCCTGAATATGTGTGCACCCCTCACTTCCACCAATTCTCCACGCGCTGAACATTCATCCTTTCTCCATGGTGGCTCAGTGGTGAGAATGTAGTACTGCAGGCTACTTCTACTGACTGCTGGCTGATTGCAGTTCGGCAGTTCAAACCCCAGCAGGCTCAGGGTTGACTCAGCCTTCCATCCTGCCGAGGTGGGTAAAATGAGGAGACCCAGATTGTTTGGAGGGAGGGGCAAGAGGCTGACTCTAAACAGTTCAGAGAGTGCTGTAAAGCACTGTGAAGCAGAATATATTGTCCGTCCTCCCTCCCTCCCTTCACAGTAGTTAGAAAGCAGCATTGCAGGCTAACTCAATGCTCACTGCCAGCAGTTCGATCCTGACAGACTCAAGGTTGACTCAGCCTTCCCTCCTTCTGAGGTGGGTAAAATGAGGACACTCAGATTGTTGGGGATGACAGGCTGACTCTAAACCGCTTAGAAAGAGCTGTAAAGCACTGTGAAGTGGTATATAAGTCTCTGGGCTATTGCTATCTTCCTTCCTTCCTTCCTTCCTTCCTTCCTTCCTTCCTTCCTTCCTT
>BLBF01000060.1:4045377-4056101 GCA_015471245.1 Laticauda colubrina | reverse complement strand
TAAATAAATAAATAAATAAATAAATAAATAAATAAATAAATAAATAAGAGGTGGGTGCCTTGTCTTTTCTTTCTCTTTTTTTGTTTCTTCTCATTCTTCCTTTACTTCTTTTTCCCCATTCTTTTCTTTTTTCTTTCTTTTTTCCTTCTTTCTTTCTTCCTTTCGTTCATTCTTCCTTCCTTCCTTATTCTTCCTTTTCTCACCCTTCTCTTTCTCTTTGCTTTTTATTCTTCCTTTTCTTCTTTCTGTTCCTTATTCTTCCTTTTCTCATCCTTCCCTTTCAGTTTGCTTCTTTTTATTCTTCCTTTTCTTTCTTCTTTCTTTCTTCTTTCTTCTTTCTCTTCCTTATTCCTTTTCTCATCCTTCCCTTTCTGTTTCTTTTTTATTCTTCCTTTTTCTTTCTTCTTTCCCTTATTCTTCCTTTTCTCATCCTTCCCTTTCTCTTTGTTTCCTTTTTCTTTTCTTTCTTCTTTCCTTCCTTATTCTTCCTTTTCTCATCCTTCCCTTTCTCTTTTTTATTCTTCCCTTTCTTTCTTTTTTCCTTCCTTCTTCCTTTTCTCACTCTTCCCTTTCTTTTTTAATTCCTTTTCTTCTTTGTTTTCTTTTTAAACTGTTGAGCAGCATAATATGCAGAAGTATCGATTCTAGGGCAATGGTTCTCAACATAGGCAACTTTTAAGATGCACGGATTTCAACTCCCAGAATTCACTCAGCAAGCATCATTTCCACTTTTTGTCAAAAATGCCCCATAGTAAACCAGGGGTTTACTTAACAATCCCAGTGATTTGCTTAATGACCACTGCAGAAAGTTGTAAAATCAGGTCAGTCACATAGATAACTCTCTCTATTTCTGTCATGACTTATGACAGTAACAGGCAGGCTCTATTATAGCTGTAGGTCCAGGATTAGTTTGGTCTAAAAAACAGGAGACTGTGAATTCAAGTCCTACCTTGGCCATGAAAACAGGCTGGATGATTTTGGGCCAATCCCTAGGAGACTGTGAGTTCTAGTCCCATCTTAGATATGAAAGTAGGGTAGGTAACTTTGGACCAATCCCCAGGAGATGGTGAGTTCTAGTATCCCCTTAGGTATGAAAGCCGCCTGGGTGACCACTCTCAACCCACCCACTTCACAGGGTTGTTGTTGTTGTTATGGAGAAAATAGAAGGAGAAAGGTGTGTTCATGCCCTGTGTGACTTATAAAAATAATAAAGGAGGAAAATAAAAATAAATAAACTACCAGAACAATGCTTCCTTTGACCTACCTACCACCTCTTCCACAGAGCATTCTTTGCAATCTATTCCTTTGAAGCGATTTCTCTATCCCTCCTTTCCTGGAACCAAATTTCTGCTGGAAAAAGGGGGCTTTTCCATCAACAACCTTCCTCATTCCAAGCCAGGCCTCATCAGGCCATTGCCCAGAGTTTGTCAGCTGCAGCATCCTGGAATGCGACCAGCCGTTGTGGGCCCAATATGGCTTGGCCACCACAATTACCCGGCAGTTTTGTGTGTGTGTGTTGTTGTTATTGAGGGTTTTTTTTTGTTTTTTTTTTACAGATGGCTCTGAGTTACAGGACCGCATGGAAAAGCAATCCCATATGGGACCCTGCTGTTGTGAACAAGCTCTGAGCTGAATCATTGCTGTTGAACATTTTCTTTCTTTCTTTCTTTTTGCTCTCTTACGTTAATTATCTCTGTGTGTGTGTGTGTGTGTGTGTGTTGATTTCCTGCTGTTGGGTCCTTTTGCTTGTGGTTGGCGTTCTCCCTGTTGTTTTCTTTCTCTGCTTGAGATGGAAATATCTTATTAAGCCAGATGGCGACCAATTAAAGATGGATGGATGGATGGATGGATGGATGGATGGATGGATGGATGGGTAGGTAGGTAGGTAGGTAGGTAGGTAGGTAGACAGACAGACAGACAGACAGACAGATAGATAGGTATAAAGAGAAATATGAATATTTTTAAAGAGAGATGATTGATAATAGAGATAATGATAGATAGAGATAGAAAGATGGATGGATAGATAGACAGACAGATAGACAAAAGAGAAATATGAAGATATATAAAGAGCTAGTGATGATTGATGATAGAGATGATAGATAGAGATAAATAGATATAAAGAGAAATATGAAGATTTATAGAGATAGAGATGATTGATGATAGAGATGATGATGATAGAGATAGATATAGATACATAGGCAGATAGAGATGAAAGATATAGATAGATGATAGGTAAATTGACAGGTAGATTGATAGATGTATAGATACACATATATAGACAGGTAGGTAAATGAGATTGATTGATTGATAGATATGATAGATTGCTGGATGAAGAAGTTCCTGAAGGCCTCTGATAGTGAAAAAGAGGCCGTGGGAGGGGGCGACACACGCAAGTGAGATGAGTCAGTGGATGATATCCCCTGAAAATAAGACCTGTTGCCTTTTTTGGTGGCAAAGAAACATATAAGAGGGTCTTTTTTTCAGGGCAACGCAGTAGTTCAGCATTTCTCAAACTCGACAACTTGAAAACCTGCGGACTTCCTAACTCCCAGAATTCCCCAGCTGGCATGCATGCTGGAAGTTGGAAGTCCCTGTTGCAAGTAGTTCTCGGCTTATGACCACAATCGAGGACAAAAATTTTAGAGGCGAAGCGAGACATTGGTGAGGTGTAATTTTGCCTAGATTTTTACGGCCCAGTGTTTAAGTGAATCACTGCAAGTATTAAGTTAGTTAACACAGGTATGATGTGAATCTAGGTTTCCCCGTTGACTTTGCTTCTCAGCGTTGATGCTGCAACCGTCATAAATAGGAACCAGGCACCAAGCACCTGAATTTTGGCCAGGTGACCACAGGCAGGCTACAGCGCTCCCAAGTGTGAAAAACGGTCATAAGTCACTTTTAACCAGCACCATTGTAACTTTGAAGGTCACTAAATGAACTGTTGTAAGTCAAGGACTATCTGTATTGTAAATATTCTCCCCTCTAATTTCTTCTGTGGTCAGAATACGGTTCTGTGACTGCCAGCAGCCAGCAGTTCGAGTCTCACTGGCTCAAGTTGGACTCAGCCTTCCATCCTTCAGAATGATTTGATTAGATTAAGATTAACAGAATTGGAAGGGATCTTGGAGGTCATCTAGTCCAACCCCCGTTGCCCAAACAGGAGACCCTACACCATTTCTGACAAATGGCAATCCAGTCTCTTCTTGAAAGCCTCCAGGGATGAAGCTCCCACAACTTCCGAAGGCAACTTCTCTTCCATCGGTTGATTGTTCTCCCTGTCAGAAAATTCCTCCTTATTTCTAGGTTGAATCTCTCCTTGTTCAGTTTCCATCCATTATTCCTTATCCAGCCTTCAGATGCCTTGGAAAATAGCTTGACTCCCTCCTCCTCTCTGTGGCAGCCCCTCCAATATTGGAAGATGCTCTCCTGTCTCCCCTGGTCCTTCTCTTCACTAGCCATGCCCAGTTTCTGCAACCGTTCTTCATATGTTTTAGCCTCCAGTCCCTTCATCATCCTGGTTGCTGCATTCTTTCTAGAGTAGCTGTTTACCTCAAACAGAACAGAACAGAATAAGAATTGGAAGGAAACTTGGATGTCTTCTAATCCAACCCCCGGCCCAAACAGAAGACCCTACACCATTTCTGACCAATGGCAGTCCAGTCTCTTCTTGAAAGCCTTCAGTGATGAAGCTCCCACAACTTCCGAAGGCAACTTCTGTTCCATTGATTGATTGCTCTCCCTGTCAGAAAATTCCTCCTTATTTCCAGGTTGAATCTCTCCTTGTTGAGTTTCCATCCATTATTCCTTGTCTGGCCTTCGGGTGTCTTGGAAAAGCTTGACCCGCTTCCTCCTCCCTGTGCAGCCTCTCAGATATTGGAAGATGCTCCCCTGGTCCTTCTCTTCCCGAGACTAGCCAGGCCCAGTTCCTGCAACTGTTCATTGTATGTTTTAGTCCCCAGGCCTTTGATCATCTTAGATAGATTCAGATTAACAGAGTTGGAAGGGCCCTTGTAGGTCATCTAGTCCAGTCCCCCACCAAAGCAGGAGACCCCACACCATTTCTGACAGATGGCAACCCAGTCTCTTTTTGAAAGCCTCCAGGGATGAAGCTCCCACTACTTCCAAAGGCAACTTCTGTTTCCGTTCGTTGTTCCAAATGAAGGATTAACTTTTGGATCTGTTTTGTCTCCGCAGAAGCTGGAAGCCAAATCTCTCATCAAGCTGAACTTTGCCAAAAACAACGACGGTGAGTCGGCACAATTTATGAAAAAGTGGATATGAGGATTGTGCAGATGACAAGGAGGCGCTGGGGAGCCTGGAACAAATGATTCTTCTGCCTTTTTGTCACAATGAGTCCTTCGTCCTCCATAAAATCAGGGCTCCGGGTTGGGAGACACCCATCACCCCCGTTTCCAATCATGGAAATACCATAGTCCTGTACTTAACAACCACCTAAAAATCCCATTGTACAAGATGGTTGTGAACTGGGTTTTGCTCCATTTTGCAACCTTTCCTGCCGCTGTTAAGGGAATCACAGCCTCCTAGTGAGTGACCTAGTGTAAGGCATGCAGAAAGTGTCCATGATATCAATCACTCCAAGACATATGCTCTCCAATTGATTTATTTAGGAACAGATCAGGCAATTTCCCAAAGTGACAGTATTTTGGAGTGTTACATAGCTTCTCTCCTCCCACTTCATAAATCAGAAGAACCAATTTACTGCAACTGGAATTTCTTAGTACGACATACAGAATAACCTTGAACTTTTCAACACCTCCACCCCACCTTGAATTATGTGGCAGCTGAATTTCAAATCACTAGGAGGCTGTGAGTTCTAGTTTCACCTTAAGCATGAAACCCAACTGGGTGACCTAGAGCCAATCACTACGAGGGTGTGAGTTCTAGTCCTGCCTTAGGCATGAAAGATGACTGGGTGACCTGGAACCAATTGCTAGGAGGCTGCAAGTTCTAGTCCCACCTTAGGCACGAAAGCTGTCTGAATGACTTTGGGCCAATCACTACGAGACTGTGAGTTCTAGTCCCACCTTAAGCATGAAACCCAACTGGCTGACCTAGAACCAATCACTAGGAGGCTGCGAGTTCTAGTCTTGCCTTAGGCATGAAACCCAACTGGGTGATCTGGAGCCAATCACTAGGAGGCTGTGAGTTCTAGTCTCGCCTTAGGCATGAAAACTGTCTGGATGACTTTGGGCCAATCACCCCGGAGGTGGGAAAATGAGTCCTGTCTTTGGTTCATTTATCTCTCTTTTTCCTTCTTCAATTTAGGGAAATACCACTGCCCGGTGCTTTTCACCATCTTCACCAATAACTCCCACATCGTGGCCATCAAGACCACCGGGAACGTCTTTGGTTTTGAGGTGAGCATGTTCACAGTTGACAAGACACAGGGATACAGGTAGTTCCCCAACTTACAACCAGCATTTCCTCTGCTAAGCAAGGCGGTTGCTAAGTGAGCCGCACTCAACCCTCATCTCAGGTTTGAAAAGACAACTGGAGAAAAGTTAGACTCAGCCCGCCCATTGATTTCCCCGTTTCTTCCTTTTTTTCTTTTTCTTTTTTCGCAAGGCGGTTGAGCAGCTGAATATAAAAACCAAGACCTTTAAGGATCTGTTGAGCGATGAGCCCTTTTCCAGGCAAGATATTATTACATTGCAGGTAAAAGTTTTAAAAAGAATGAAATGGATTTTGGTTTTGGCATTCTCCTCTTTCCAATTTTTTAAGAGTCTCTATTTCTTCTCTCTCTCCTCTCGTTCACTTCCCCTCTTCTCTCTCCCTCCTTCTCTTTCTCTCTCTCTTCTCTTTCCTCTCTTCTCTCTCTTCACTCTCCTCTTTTCTCTCTCCTGCTTTTTCTCCTGCTCTCTCTCCTCTCTCCCTTTCTTCTCCCTTCTCGTCTTCTGTTCCCTCTCCCTCCTTTCTCTCTCTCACTCTCCTCTTTTCTCCTCTCTCCTCTCCTCTCTTTCTTCTCCCTGCTCTTCAGTCCCCTCTGCCCTCTTTCCATCCCTTCCCCTCTTCTCTCTCCCTCCCTTCTTCTCTTTATCTCTCTCTTCTCTTTCCTCTCTCCTGTTCTTTATCCTCTCTCCTTTCTTCTCTCCTCTCTTCTCTTCTGCTCCCCCTCCCTCCCTCCCTCCTTCTCTCTCTCTTCTCCTTTCTCTTCCTCTCTCCTGCTCTCTCTCTTCTCTCTTTCTTCTCCCTGCTCTTCTCTTCTGTTCCCTCTCCCTCCCTCTTTCCCTCCCTTCCTCCATCTCTCTCCCTCTCTCATCTCCTCTCCTCTCCTCTCTCCTTTCTCCTCTCTTCTCTTTTGTCTCTCTGCCTCCATCCCCTCTTTCTCACTCTCCCCCCCCCGCCCCCATCTCCTCCCCTTCTGACTTACTGAATGTCAGTTCACTTTTACTGCTGGGCCATAAAACTAAAGATTTATTTACCCGAGAGAGCAAACAATTTCAGGGCTGAGTGAAAAGCGCAATTATGTCACTTAATGAGAGATGGGGCAATCCGTTCTCTCTCTCGAGTGAGCCAATGGAATATTATTGGAAGAAGCTTTCTTATCACAAGACACAATGCCACATTCATCTCCCCCCCCCCCCTTCTGCCATTTGCATTCCAACTGACATCTTCTCCTCCTCCTTCCTCTTCCTTCGACCATTCTCTCAGCTCTGGGTTTGGATTCCGGCCAAGGGGTGTTCATCCTTGCCCGCTGTGCCGGATTTTTATTGATGTATTTGGCAGTGGCAGAGGGAAAAAAAATACCGCCCTGGAATCCGTCCACGTCACATTTCATCACTCTCAAAAGAGATGGTGCCGGAACGAAACAAAGCTTTTTTTTATCCCATCTGCCCTGATGGCTCCCCCCCCCCCCCAAAAAAAAAAAAAAAAAAAAAAAGTGAATAGAATAGAAATCGTTATTGGCCAAGTGTGATTGGACACACAAAGAATTTGTCTTGATGTAAATGTTCTCAGTGTACATTAAAAAAAGATACGTTCATCAAGAGTCAAGAATCATCAGGTACAATGCTTTATAATAGTCATAGGGTGCAATAAACAATCAAAACTTACTAGGACACAATATAAATCATAAGGATACAAGCAACAAGGTTACAATCATAAGTCACAAGTGGGAGGGGATGGGTGAAAGGAAGGATGGGAGGATCAATAGTAATAGTGATAGTAATGCAGTCTTAAATAAATAGTTGGACAGTGTTGAGGGAATTATTTGTTTAGCAGAGTCATGGCGTTCAGGGGAAAACAGTCTGTCAGCATTCCAGAAAACCTCCACTCCAACAAATAACTCAGAGACAGATATCCTCTCAAAAGTTCTTTTTTTATTTAGGTGGTAAACTGGCAAATCTGGGAAATCCCGAATCTAAAAGTGCCAGCTTTCCTTGCAATAAGTAAAAAAATTATAAATCCACCCCCTGCACCCATCATCGCATCACATGCCCCAATCATCATCCGTCCCAACTTGAGACGTCTTCTCAACCAGGTGCAGAAATAACATGACCTTGACTTAGAAGAAGAATGTTGTTATGTCTAACTACATATCCACTCCAAGAAATTCCCCCCTGACATTTTTCCAGTCTCAAGAATGTGAGTGTGGAAGCGTCTGGTGATAGATAGATAGATAGATAGATGGATGGATGGATGGATGGATGGATGGATGGATGGATGGATGGATGGATAGATAGATAGATAGATAGATAGATAGATAGATAGATAGATAGATAGATAGATAGATAGATAGATAGATAAATTTCCTGGCTCCAAGGTCAGGGACAAACCTAGCTAGGTAGGTAGGTAGATAGAGAGAGAGATAGATGATAGAAAGAAAGAAAAAGAAAGAAAGAAAGAAAAGAAAGAAAGAATACTTTATTGGCCAAGTGTGATTGGACACACAAGTAATTTGTCTTGGTGTAAATACTCTCAGTATACATAAAAGAAAAGATACATTCATTAAGAATCAAGAATCATAACATACAACACTTAATGTTAGTCATGGGATACAGTCAGCAATCAAATCATACTAGGAAACAGTGAATATTTGTCTGTCTAAGTATACAAGCGACAAAGTTACGGTCCTACAATCACAAGTGGGAGGGTATGGATTGATAAGGAGTGATGAGAAGATTAACAGCAATAGTAGTGCAGACTTTCTAATAGTTGGACAGTGTTGAGGGAATTATTTGTTTAGCAGAGTGATGGCTTTCGGGAAACTGCGAATACGGCTTCCAAAGCTGACACTGTTCTTGTGTCTAGTTGTCCTGGTGTGCAGTGCTCTATAGCATCGTTTTGAGGGTTGGAGTTGAAACAATTCATGTCCGGGATGTGAGGGGTCTGTAGATATTTTCACAGCCCACTTTTTGACTCATGAAACATACAGGTCCTCAATGGAAGGCAGGTTGTTAGCCATTGTTTTTTCTGCACTCCTAATTACTCTCTGCAGTCTGTGTCTGTCCTGTTGGGTTGCAAAACCAACCCAGACAGTTAAAGAAGTGCAGATGACAATAATTCCTCTGTAGAATTGGATCAGCAGCTCCTTGGGCAGTTTGAGCTTTCTGAAAGGAGTCGGATGCGCAGCACCGCTCAGCATTGTATTCCCACTCTTCTCTTTCAATTTATTTCATTTTAGGATCCCACCAACGTGGACAAATTTAACGTGTCCAGCTTTTTTCACGTGAAGAACAATTTGAAAGTCACTGACCCAGGTAAGGAGGATGGTGGAAAACTGCAGGTAGTCCTCGACTTACAACCACCATGAAGGCTCCAAACTTTGGTGGCTAAGAGAGACATTTATTAAGTGAGCTTTGTTCCATTTCGTGACCTTTCTTACCACACTGGTTCAGCGGATTGCTGCTGTTGTTCAGTGAGTAGCACGGTTGTTAAGTGAATCTGGCTTCCACCATTGTCAGAAGGTTACAAATAGGGGATCATGTGACACCCCCCCCCCAGGAGACTGCAACCGTCATAGATGTGAGTCAGTTGCCGAGTTTCCAAATTTTGATCCACAACAGTCATAAGTGTGAAAGCATGCTGGCTGAGGAGTTCTGGGAATTGAATTCCGCCCATCTTAAAAGCATTCTGGCTGAGGAATTCTGAGAGTTAAAGCTTCTTCAAGCTACCACATTTAAGTAAGACAGCTTTAGGTGCTGATTAGCTTCAGTGGCCTCCAATATTTTACCGCCGCCCTGTTAACACCTCTAGCAGAGCCCAGAAAGGGCTCTGACCCTTGCCAGTTTTTCCAGGTGAGCAAGGCCATTCCTGACCTGTTAGCAATCTTTTGCAGATGATGAAAAAGCCAGGTCCAACCCCTCCTATTACCTGAAAAATGCCAACATCGAGACCAGAGAGACACTGTTGGAGTTATACAAAGAATTCAAAGGGGACGACATTCTGGCAGCTACCATGAAAGAGCCAGAGAAGAAGAAAACGGACAGGCTGAATGCAGTGAGTTGATTGGTCCAGGGCCATTTTCAAAATGGAGCAGATCTAGAACCCTGCGTTTCCAACTTGGCCGTTGGGAAGATGGGAGGACTTCAACTCCCAGAATTCTGGCGCAAAACGTAGTAGTAACGGCGGTTGAATCCCACCCCTGTTTATACTAGAGCTTTTAATTGTATATTTATGGAGCGTTTTTATTTGTTCTGGTCTCTGGTCTATGACTATAATAAACTGAAATGGATGGCTTGACCTGGCATAAAGGAAAAATACAGTGAGGAGGGAAGATGAAAACAAAACAGTGCAGATCACCTGTTTGGAGTCCAGACTGGCCCACCGTGGCCGCCATTTTCCGCAAAGGAGCCCAAAAACCTATGTCACTAAGGGAGAAATTAGTGGAAGTGAATTTATCCCCATTTCACAACTTTCCTTGTGCCACGTTGGTTCAAGCGAATCCCTGCCGCTGTTAAGTTGGTACCATGGTTGTTAAGCGAATCTGTCTTCCCTGTTGACTTTGCTCATCAGAGGGTCACCAAAGGGGATTGCTCAACCCCGGGGGGACACTGCAACCATCATAACTACGAGTCAGTTGTCACGCGTCCGAAGGTAAATCACGTCACCAGTCCTGGGAGTGAAAAACGGTCCTAAGTCGCTTTTTTTCCAGTGGTGATGTAACTTTGGTCACCAAATGAGCTGTTGTAAGTCAAGGACGACCTTGTACTGCATATATTCTCACCCTGAGGTCCTCATTGGTTGCTGTTTTAACAGGCTCACTATTCCACTGGGAGAGTCAGCGCTTCGTTCACATCCACTGCCATGGCACCTGAGACGACCCACGAAGCAGGTAAAACAGACTTCCAAAGGCAAGCCTTTCCACTGGTTAATTGTCCTAACTCTCAGGAAATGTCTCCTGAGTTCTAGGTTGCTTCTTTCCTTGGTTAGTTTCCCTCCATTGCTTCTTGTTCTGCCTTTTGGTGCTCTGTTTATATATATATACACACATATTCTACATTTACTTTGTTCTTATTTACTGTTATTTCCACTCTTTGAGGACTGTGTGTTGATCAGTAACAAATAGAACAGAATATAGAACTGAATTGATTGAGCTTTCAAGAGCCTAAAAAAATGAAAAGGGACGCAATTTTTCTTCATCGTATTTTCCAAATCTCTCCTCTCTTTAGAATAGAATAGAATACAGTACAGTACAATACAATACAATATAATCACAGAATAGAATAGAATAGAATAGAATAGAATAGAATAGAATAGAATAG
>BLBF01000060.1:4030437-4045367 GCA_015471245.1 Laticauda colubrina | reverse complement strand
AGAATAGAATAGAATAGAATAGAATAGAATAGAATAGAATAGAATAGAATAGAAGCTGGAAGGGACCTTAGAGGTCTTCTAGTCCAACCCCATGGTTATCCACTCTCTTCTTAAAAACTTCCAATGTTGGAACATTTATAGCTTCTAGGGGAAAGTTGTTCCACTAATGAATGGTTCTGACTGTCAGGAAATTTCTCCTTAATTCCAGGTTGCTTCCCTCCTTGATTAATTTCCACCCATTGCTTCTTGTTCTGCCCTCAGGAGCTTTGGAGAATAGCTTGACTCCCCCTTCTTGTGGCAGCCCCTGAGATATTGGAACACTGCTGTTGTATCACCCATGGTCCTCCTTTTCATCAAATTAGATATACCGATGCCAAGTGGCAAGGCTGTTGGTTCATTGCAGAGGGAGTCGTACACATTAAACCAGTCTTAAAGAGAGAGAGAGAGGTGGACGGTTTAGAAATACAAAATGTACATAAACAAAAATACATAACTTGAAACCCCGTGACCTCTCTGAACAGCTGCCATTGATGATGACGTGGTACGGTACCGGTATGTCAAGAAGAAGGGTTACGTCCGGTTGCACACCAACCAAGGGGACCTCAACCTGGAGCTTCACTGTGACATGGTAAGGAGTTAGTCGGCTCGTTACCATTGGTTGCCAAGTCTTCAGATGTAGAAGGTCCTTCAGATGCCTCAAGGTGGATGGTCCTATAAATAGCAATAGCCGGTAGGTTTATATACTGCTTTACAGAACTTTACAGCCCTCTCTAAGCAGTTTACAGAGCCAACCTTTTGCCCCCAATAATCTTGGTCCTCATTTTATCTACCTCGGAAGGAGGGAAGGCTGAGTCAACCTTGAGCCGCTCAGGATCGAACTGCTGGCAAGGAGCAGAGTTAGCTTGCAATACTGTATTTTAACCACTGTGCACCGTGGATGGATGGGTGGATGGGAGGGAGGGAGGGAGGGAGGGAGGAAGGAAGGAAGGAAGGAAGGAAGGAAGGAAGGAAGGAAGGAAGGAAGGAAGGAAGGAAGGAAGGAAAGGAAGAACAATAGCAATAGCTCTTAGACTTATATACCACTTTATAGTGCTTTACAGCCCTCTCTAAGTGGTTTACAGACTCGACATATTGCTCCCAACAATCTGAGCCCTCATTTTACCCACCTTGGAACAATGGAAGGCTGAGTCAACCTTGAGCCAGTCAGGATCGAACAACTGGCAGTGGGCAGAGTTAGCTTGCAGTACTGCATTCTACACAGTGCACCGTCGATGGACAGATGGATGGATGGATGGATGGAAGGAAAGGGAGAAAAGGAAGAACAATAGCAATAGCCCTTAGACTTATATACCGCTTCACAGTGCTTTACAGCCCTCTCTCAGCGGTTTACAGAGCCAGCCTCTTGCCCCCAACAATCTGGGTCCTCATTTGACCCACCTCACAAGGATGGAAAGCTGAGTCAACCTGAAGCCAGTCAGGATCGAACTGTTGGCAGCTGGCAGAATCAGCCTGCCATACTGCATTCTAATCACTGCACCAGCCCAGCTCATTTGTAAAATCTTTCCAGATTTGGTCAAATGTGGATTCCCACCTGTGAAGTTTTTATTATCCTCGCTTAGTGACTTGCATTTGGGGCTCAGTTGGGGGTCATAAGGCGAAGAGTACCTGGAGTAAAAACTGCAGTGTGTTTAAAACAGGCTGACAAACTCCTCTGCGATCGGAGTCCAAGACAAACGCTCTGTGATTACCTGGATGAATCTCCCTGGGGAGAAGGTGGGTGGGAAGAGGTTTGCTTCCAGGGTGTATTTTTAGATCCTCCATGTGGAGGTAAGAAGCAGGGAGCCTGGGGGTGGGTGGGGGTGGCTTCAGATGTGACCAATGGGCAAAGTTGTGGACTTCTTGTCACAACTTGGTGTTGTGCAGGAGCCTTAAAGAGAGCCTTTCATTTTTCTCCCTGCCTGTTGAATAGCCCTGAGCCCTGTCTCCTTCTTTCCCCCCTTCCCCCCTCTTTTTCTGTGTCTCCTTCCTTCCCTCTTGTCCTCCTTCCTTCTCCCTCCCTCCATTTCTTTCTCTTTTTTCCATCTTATCCTCCCTCCCTTTCTTTTGTCCTTCCTTCTCTCTTTTATCTCCTTCCTTCCTTTTTCTTCCATCCATCTCCTTTTGTCTTTAGGTTCTGATCACTTCCTTCTTCTCTCCCTCCCTTCCCCTCTCCCTTTAGCTCTTTCCCTTCTTTCCTTCTTATTCTCCACCCTTCTTTCTTTTTGTTCTTCCTTGTCTTTACTTCTTTCCCTTTGCTCTTATCCCTTCTTCTTCTCTTTATCTCCTCCCTTCCTCCATTTATCTCTTTCCTTCTTATTCTCCCTCTCTCCCTTCCTTTTGTCCCCCCTTCTCTGTTTACTTCTTTCTCTTTGTCCTTTATCCCTCCTTTTCTTCTCTCTTTATCTCCTCCCTTCTTTTCTTTCTGTTCCTTCCTTCCTTCCATCCATCTTGTGGAGGCCATGGGTCCCAGATCCCTTAAAGCATCCCTGACAGTTGGCCATCAAGAGCCTTACATTGCTGGAATCACACTCTCCTCCAGTGGCCCAGTGCCACATGCATCTCTTCGATTGGAGGCGTTGAAGCCGTGTCATGTTTTTGTGGCCTCCGTCAAAAAACCTGGTTTAATGTACTTGTGAAGATTTCAGGAGCCAATAGGTTAGGAATCACTGAAGGAGACCATTTTGGGCAACAGAAGGTAGCTGGAAAGGGCTATGACTCATGGGTAGAAGGAAGAAGACAGTGTCACCCAGTGATGTGTGTTAAGACATTTGGGCTGGAAAGGACTAGCGCTGCTAAGGGGTGTAAATCCTCATGCGCATTGAGGATTTTGTCCAGCTCACTGGTGTCTTCCTTGCTGCATATGGAGCTTGTTTTTCCAAAGGTCCCGAAGGTGCAACTGGAACTTTCTTTGTTTTTTTTTCCTTGTGGATGTTTTTTTCTCGAAGAGATTTCACTCCTCATCCAAGAAGCTTCTTCTGTTCTAACTGAATGGTGGGGAATTCAGGGTTCTTCAGTCAGAACGGAAGAAGTTTCTTGGATGAGGAGCGAGAAAAAACAAAGTCCAGTTACCTCCTGAAAAAACACATTTGGGACAACCATGACCTGAGAATCTCCCATTTTTCCAAGAGCGTTCTTCCCTAGAACAGAAAACAAGCATTTTAGATCTATCAGAAGACAAGTTAAAAAAAAAAGGATAATGCAAGTTGGGCAGTTAGGTAGAGCCATTGCATTTCTTGATGGCAAAAAGAAAAGAATATACAGGGGTTCTAACCCAGATAATGTCCTGCGGTGGTGTTATTCTACATGCAAAGAACTTACAACTCTGAAATTTGTCTGAAACGGTATAGGGCAGTGGTGTCTAACCTTTTTGGGCTGCTGGCACCCAAAATGCAATGTGCCTCCTGCGCATGCACATGCAATCTCCGTCACTCCCTTATCTGCACTACACCTCACAGCTGATTTTTTGGCTGGTTTGAGGCCTTTTTCTGTGTCTCAGAGGCTTGGAAAACGCCTCTGCAAGGCTTTTCAGGATGAATAATATGCCCGTTTCGTCCCTTCCGGTGTTATAGGAAGTGCAAAATGGGCCTATTCGTCCTGAAAAGCTTTGCAGAGGCTTGGAAAAAGCCTCCGCAAAGCTTTTCAGGACGAATAGGCCCATTCTGGGAGGCCGAAAAAGGCCTGAAACCAGCAGAAAAATCAGCTGTGAGGTGCACACATGTGCAGTGAGGTAAATTTGCCTGTGGCTCATGTGTCAGCACAAATGGCTCTGTGTGCCATAGGTTCACTATCATGAGTATAAGGTCTCCTGCTTGAGCTGGGGGTTGGTTTGGAAGACCTCCAAGGTCCCTTCCAACTCTGCTAATCTGTTATTTGATCTTCAAAGACTTCTTGGTTACTTGTAGATTTGGCCAAAAGAGCTTCTGGCCCACAACAGCCCGAAGAACAAGATCTCAGAACTAAAATTGGTTTTAATTCCTCTTTGTCATGTTCCCTATTCTTTCTTTTTTCTTTTCTTTTAATCAGAATATCCTCTTTCTTTCATTTCTCCTGTCTTTCCCAGTCATCTAATCTTGGAAAGCTACAACATCCCTTGGTGAAGTTGATGCTTTGTTCTTTTTGAACGTCTTTTGTGTCCCTACCCAACATCCTTTTGCTTTTGACCAATAGCAAAATGGCTTAAAGCCATGAGCCAAATCAGATTTTGGTGGATGTGGGGGTTTTTTTCCCCCTCCCGGGAGCTCAAAGCCAAAAATTCCAAAATCTGGACTTGTTAAAAGTGGCAAAATGTCAGGAAAAATAGAAGAAAGGAACAGGCTTCCCTTTCCAAGGGAGTTTTCAGCTGTTTTTTTTTTTTCCAACCCCTTATCCTTCCTTTCTGGAATGTTGCTAAGGCAACCCTGGCTTGCTTGCCAGAACGTTATGCGCCTCGTATGATGCACACGCAGTGGCCATGGGAACCAGTTCTCTCTCTCCATGCGTGTGGAAAGAGAAAGACCGCGTGTGTATAAATATAAATAAAATCAGTGGAAAATAATTTGCAGCCCACAGAGTGTTTGTGAAGGACGCCTCTTATCTCTTTTTCCACTGCTGCTTAAATTCATTATTGCTTTGCTGAGCGCACAAACAGGGCTTAAAATTTCCTTCAAGGAAAATTTATTTTTCCACTTATGAACATCCGTTTAGTGATCATTGAAAGTTAGAATAGCACCTACACTGTCATAAATAATGAGTCAGGTGCCAAGTATCCGACATTGGGTTGGAAATGCGGCAACAGTTGTGAAAACTGGTCATAAGTCACTTTTTTTTGGTACATCACACTTTTGAACAAGCACTAAAACTATTGTAGGTCAATAGTTTTACCTATAATCTCAGCCATAGCTATGATTTATTTATGATTTATTGGTTAAATTTTATTACAGTAGTCCTCGAGTTACGAACACCATTGAGCCCAAAATTTATGTTGCCAAGTGAAACGTTTGTTAAATGAGTTTCGACCTTCCTCCCCACCATTGCTAAGTGAATTGTTGCATTTGTTAAGTTAGGTGACACGCTTGTTAAACGAACCTAGATTCCCCATGGGCTTTGCTTGTCAGAAGGTTGTAAAGTTGGAGCCCAGGATGCTGCAACCATCATAAGTATGATGTCAGCTTTGGAGGCCATATTAGCACCAGACGCTTCCACATTCTTGAGTCTGGTAACATGGGAGGGGAGAATTTGTTGGAGTGTATGTAGTTAGATTTAATAGCATTCTTTTTCTAAGTCAAGGTCATGTTATCTCTGCACCTGGGTGAGTGAAGTTGGGACAGAAGGTGAATGGGGCATGTGGTGCCATGATGGGTGCAGAGAGTGGATTTGTAAATTTTTATTTATTGCAAGGAAACCCAGAAATTTCAGATTTGGGATTTCCCGGATGTGCCAGTTTACTACTCTTAATAAAAGGAACCTTGGAGAGAATGTCTGTCTCGGAGTTATTGGTTGGAGTGGAGGTTTTCGGGAGCTTGAACCAATTGTCAAAGATGTGAATTTTTGATCATGTGAGCATGGGGTGGCTTCAACATCGTAAATGTGAAAAACGGTGCTAAGTCCCATTTTTTTAAAGTGCCGTTGTAAATTTGGTCACTAAATGAACTTACGTTGGAGACTGCCTGTATCTGGCCCTGGGGCTTCGTTAGGAGGCTTAAGACAATAAAAAGGAAGAAATGAACCAAACTAGACTGTATAATTTCTCTGTGTTATATAAATATATGTGGGTATATGACTAATTTAGTAATTATTTATTTTGTCATGTTTATGTAGCTTTTTTTTGGAGGGGGTGACCCTTGTGCATGTCACAAAATTTCATTTTAATGTATGCTGATCAGTATATATTCAAAGTGACAATGAAGTTATCATTCTAAGTGTGAACAAAAGTATGGAAGTACAAAGCAATAAAATAAGCAATGAAAAAAAAAAGAAAATTACAAGAACCTATCTGATATGATAACAAAAGACAGACAGAGAAGAAGTGTTTTGTTCATACCCTGAATGGCTTTCCTGGGTAAAAAAAGACTCAATTCCATTCTAAGCAGTGGTTTTTTTTTTCCCTGACTTTCCCAGACACCTAAAACATGCGAAAACTTCATTAAACTCTGCAAGAAGAAATACTACGACGGGACCATATTTCACCGATCGATTCGCAATTTCGTGGTGAGTATCGAACCAGGAGGCTAAAGATTCAAATTAACAGAGTTGGAAGAGACCTTGTGGGTCATCTAGTCCAACCCCCTGCCCAAGCAGGAAACCCGACACCATTTCTGACAGATGGCAGTCCAGTCTCTTCTTGAAAGCCTCCAGTGATGAAGTTCCCACAATTTCTGTTCCATCGGTTGGTTGTTCTCACTGTCAGAAAATTTACCCTTATTTCCAGGTTGAATCTCTCCTTGATCAGCTTCCATCCATTATTCTATGCCTGGCTTTAAGGTGCTTTGGAAAATAGTTTGGCCCCTTCCTCCTCCTCTCTGGGGCAGCCCTTCAAATATTGGAAGGCTGCTCTCCTGTCTCCCCTGGTCCTTCTCTTCGCTAGGCCAGCAACCGTTCATTGTATGTTTCAGCCTCCAGGCCCTTGATCATCTTGGTTGCTCTTCTCTGCACTCTTAGGTCTGCAAATAGAGAAATGGGGGGGGGGGGGGGGGGTTGGGGAAGAGGGGGGGGGGGGGGGGGGGGAGGAGTTAGAGAAGAGAGGATGAGGAGAGAGAGAGAGAGATGAAAGGAGAGAAGAAGAGAGAGGATGAGAGAGCAGATGAAAGAAGAGATGAGGATGAGGAGAGAGAGAAAATAGAGGAGAAGAGGAGAGGAGAGAGGGAGAAGAGAGAGGAGAAAAGAGAAAAGAGAGAAGGAGGAGAGAGAGAGTTGTGGGTCTTGATTAATGGCTTTCCTGGTGCAGTTGTCACCATCCCTTCTGGATCAACAACTGCAGTGAATGTAAAACTTAACACTTGACATGAAGAGAAACTTTTCCTGGAGTGCCAGAGTTCCCTTACCAGCTGATAAAATGTAACACCTTGAATGATCTCAACAATTAATCCATGGCTGTTCAGCTTGTCCCCCATCCCACCTTAATATTGTCTTTTTGAATGTCTAGATTCAAGGTGGAGATCCAACCGGGACAGGAACAGGTAAAATATCTGAGATTTTCTTTCTCTTCTTTCTGGTTTGATTTATGTTAAATTTTTGTGGACCCTGTAGGAGATGGAGAATCTCATTAGTCTATGGTAGCCAAAATAGGCATTCTTTATTTAATCAACTAAATTATTCCTATTTTAATAGAAATGATGATGATGATGATGATGATGATGATGATGATGATGTTTAAATTAAGGCCCTGTATTCCGAATCCATTGCCGCATCTCAGCTGTGGAGTTGAGAAAATTCAGGATTTGGGGAGGGGACAGTCTCCACACTTTGAGGCAGTTTGGTTTATTGGTTAAGATACTGGATTAGACTAGAGTAGAAACCACGGAGACGGTGAGTTCTGGTCCTATTGTATCCAATTGGGTGACTTTGGGCCAATCACTAGGAGCCAGTGAGTTCTAGTCCCACTTTAGCCGTGGAAGCTGGTTGTGTGACTTTGGGCCAGTCACCAGGACACTGAGAGTTCTAGCCCATCTTATGCAGGAAAACTCGCTCTCACCTCACAAGGTGGTGGTTGTGGGGAAAATAGGAACAGGAAGGAGTATTAAATATGTTTGCCACCATATTTATATCAAAAAAATCAGGTGACAGCAGGAATTTCTTCACCACCACCATCAGTGTGAAACATTTCCTATACTGGCTACTCAGTGACCCTCCTTCCCCATCCCAGTTTCCTCCAAGAGAAACACGAAACAAGAAAAATCAGTTTTTCAAAAACCAAAACACATAGATTTGAAGCCAGAAATATTTCTGTTGGGTATATTCCCAGAACAGTATAATAAAGAGAATACATACTTAATTTTACACATAATAAGGGCAGCAAGAATTGTATTTGCACAATGGAAAAAAATGAAGAGATCCCTACAGAGGAAAGTGTTATTAAAAAAATATTAGTATGTGCTGAGATGGATAAATTAACATATAAAAGAAAAGAAACGGAAGGAATAGAATACTCGTTAACATGGGATTTGTTTTATCAATGGCTAACTAACAAAACAGGTTAGAAATAAAAAAGATTAAAAGGATAATTTTTAAACAATTGTATTGAAAATTTTGCAAGGTGGATGAACTAATTGTATTATTACGTACTTTGTGATTAATATTGGCATATCTATTATGATGATTACGATGATTGTTGCATTTTAAAACTAACTGTGCCCAGACAACACACTGTTCAGTAAAATATGGAACCTTTTTATTTTTACAATACACACGCACATACATATGTGTATGTATGTATGTATGTATGTATGTATGTATGTATGTATGTATCAATAAAACATATATTCAAAAGAGAAACCAAAGCAGATTGACCCAAACCATCCATCCCCAAATCCAGAAATGAAAGAAATCCTGATGAGGGCCAGCCTCTCACCGGGTTCTGGATGCAGCCCTGACCCAACCTTTGAAGAAACAGATGTCCAGGGAGAAAGTGAGTGCACACATGGCTGAATTTAGATCGGCCTGTGTGACTGTGAGGGGGCAGGAGGCGTGGGAGAGTCTGCTTTTCCTGGAGGGATTTTTTTGAAAAAAGAAGAGAGGAGAGCATTTTTGCTCACTTGCTTTCTCTGTGCCTGGAATTGCATTTAAAATACGGGGAGAGGCAGTCCTCGATTTATAACTGCCATTGAAGCCAACATTTCTGTTGCTGAGCAAGGAAGTCATTGAGTGAGTCTTGCCCCATTTCACAATCTTTCCTCTTCTCTTCCAATTTTCTATTCATTTTTTATTCTATCTTCTCTTCTAGTCCAATTCTCTATTCATTTTTTATTTTATCCTCTGTTCTGTTTTCTATTCTATTCTAGTCTAATTTTCTATTCATTTTCTATTCTATCTTCTCTTCTTATTTTCTATTCATTTTTATTTTATTTTATCTTCTCTTCTAGTCTAGTTTTCTATTCATTTTCTATTCTGTCTCCTATTCTAATTTTCTATTGATTTTTATTTTATTTTATTTTCTATTCTCTTCTATTCTAATTTTTTATTCATTTCTATTTCATCTTCTGTTCTCTTCTGATTTTCTATACATTTTCTATTCTATCTTCTATTCTCTTCTATTCTAATTTTCTATTCCTTTTTATTCTACTCTCTTCTATCTCCTATCTAGTCTATTCTATTCTATCTTCTATTCTATCTTCTATTTTGTTCTGTTCTATTTATTTTCTGTTCTATCGTCTATTCTGTTCTATCTTCTATTCCTTTTTGCTTCTAATAAGGATCAGTTCAGGAGGAATATGATAGCTGTCCATCTCTCCCTGAGGAATGTGGAGAGCAGCCATGCAACTGGGGCAGATTGAAATGGGGATGCCAGTCAGATGGTTCTCCTAGCTCAGAGTGAACATCAGGGGCACTTAACTTTCTTTCAAATCTTTGTTGCTTCCAAGGGCAGGAAGTAAATTTGGACCCTCTGATAAAGGGGACTGGTTTAGGTGGGTTTTTTTGCTCTTTTAATTGAATTGGCAGAGATTTCTGGCCCTTCACCATCTACCAGTAGTAACAACAAAGCTGCTCCTTTGTCTTTGCTGTAAATTGTACAGCTGGGAATTTAGGATGCACTAGAGATGGATTTGTGGTGTCCTTGGTGCGCTCTGAGCTGGGTTGTTTCCTTGTAAGTTTTTCATTATCCAACTAGGTAATAGCATCAGTGCTAGAAGGGAGTGGGGTTTTGGAGGAAGGGGAGGTAGAGAAGGAAGGAAGGATGGATGAATGGATTATAGGGTCTGGTGTTCTCTGAGCTTGGTTGTTTTCTTGTAGGCATTTCATTACCCAACTAGGTAATAGCATCAGTGCGAGAAGCGAGTACGGCTTGGAAAGAGGAGGCTTGGTGGTCTCTGAGATGGCTTGTTCTTGTAGATGTTTCATTAACCACCTTGGTAACCCCATCAGTGCTAGAGGAAGGGAGGAAAGCAGGAGGGGGGAGGAAGGACAGACTGTGGGGTCCTTAATGTTCTCTGAGCTTGGTTATTTTCTTGCAGACATTTCATTAGCCAACAAGGCTATATCATCAGTGCTAGAAGGAAGTGGGGTTTGGGAGGAGAAGGAATCCTTGGTGCTCTGAGCTGGCTTGTTTTCTTATGGAAGTTTCAATACCCAAATAGGTAACCTCATTAGAGGTGGGTTTTTCTGTAGGTTCAAGTCTTCTTGAAATGAAGCTTTGGAATTGTGTGGTTCTACATGTGTTATTTTTTCACTGAGATTGGGTTGATAGTAGATATTGGAGATCAGATAAAACCATCTAGACTTGACTGGGCCAAGTTTAGAAGAGCCTAACTCCGAGCATTGCAGGTCGCTGAACCTAAATTACAGGTAGACCTAAGAGCCCACTAAAATTCCATCAACAGAAACATCTTCTCCACCATCCATGGAATATCTCCTCCATCATCCATGGAATGTCTCCTCCACCATCCAGAGAAGGTGCTTCTAAGGAGCTATGGTGGAACCCAAGAGTTGCTCCGAGGCAGCCTGTTGGCTTTTATTTCATGTGGAAAATTCTCCCCTGTCCCTCTTAACCTTCTCACCCTGTCTTCATTCTATCAAGTGGAAGGAGGGCCGGCTTTCAGGCATATCCATGTTTTTATTTCAGGAGGAGAATCATACTGGGGAAAGCCGTTCAAAGATGAATTGAGGCCCAATTTGTCCCACACGGGGCGAGGTGTCCTCAGCATGGCCAACACAGGGCCCAACACCAACAAGTCTCAGTTGTAAGTGGAGATTTGGCTCTTCTGATGTCCTCGCATGCTCCCATCACTCCACGGAATGGAGCGGAGTAGAATGGAATAGAATAACAAAAGTTGGAAAGGACCTTGGAGGTCTTCTAGTCCAACCCCCTGCTTAGACAGAAAACCCTATTCCATTTCAGAGAAATGGTTATCCAGTCTCTTCTGAAAAACTTCCAGTGTTGGAACATCCACAATTTCTGGAGGCTAGCCGTTCCACCGATTCCTTGTAGATCCATGCAAGGCCTATCGTAACTTTGAAGCGCCATTAAGTGACCGGTTGTAAATCAAGGACTGCCTACAAGTCCTGTTCCCCCCCCCCCCCCCCCCCGGAGAGGCCTTTGGTTCACTCCTGCATGTTCTCAGTGTGTAAAATACAGGCTCCCAGGAATGCTGTAAATTCTTCATCACCCGAGTCGTGGCATTGTGTAATTGGATCTGAGAAACCATCGATCACAGAGCCAGTTCTGTGAGAACAAACAGCCAATCCTTGTTTTAGATTTTTTTAAAAAAATATTTTCAATTCCATCTGGAAAAGTTAAAGCTTTGTTCTCCACCATTCACCCTGCTGAGATAGGTACAGCTACCCTGTTTCCCTGAAAATACGAGCTACCCTGAAAGTAAGTCCGAGCTTGAATTTTACGCCCAATATAAGCCCTACACCTCCCAAAAAATAAGCCCTAATTAAGATCCCACCCACTTCAGAGTACACGGGTAAAAATTAAGCTAGGTTGTGGATGGGGAGGTGCAGCTGCCTTACTACTTACCTTTGATGAGTTGTAGGCAGGTGTCAGGATTCCAGCAGTTACCCCCATTTAAATAATGACTTAAGTTTCAAAACTTAAAAAGGATTTATATTGGGGGTAACTTCCGGAATCCTGACAGCTATTTGACTCTGAGACACATAATTCATTGTCACCCCTGACCTTGGTTTTCCCTCCAGCCCCCAGGTGTATCATACTTCATATTCTCCAGTGAGACACATCCATAGTTCTCTAGTTAGAATGTTGCTCAGTAGAAACTTCAGTCACCTCGTTATTATCTGTGAAAACATTTATGGAATGCACTTTCAGTTTTGAAGGGGCTGCACTGCTGCCCCCTCTCTTTGGCAACTCTAAAAAGACCAGAGAAATATTTTATGAGTTGACACCTGGCTTTGCACACCCCGATCCCTGCCTTGCTGGCCCATTTCTTCTGCAGCCAGCAAGGCTTTCCTGAATGCCTCTGGAGCTGATAACAAAGCTCAGGATCTATCCAGAGCTCTGTTATTGGCTGCAGAGGCCTTCGGGGAAGCCTTGCCAGCCGCAGAAGAAGAAGTTCCTGAAGGCCTCTGAGAGCGAAAAGGAGGCTGGGGCGATGCACGCAAGTGAGGTTAGTGACTTTCCCTGAAAATAAGACCTGTTGCCCTTTTTTGGCGGCAAAATAAATAAATAAATATAAGACAGGGTCTTATTTTTGGGGAAACACGGTGCTCCTCGGCCACAATTGAGCCCAAAATATATGTGAGAAATTTGCTCAGTGAGTTTGGCCCCCTTTTAACGACTTTTCTTGGCCAAGTTTTAAATGAATCCCTACGGTTGTTAAGCGAATCTGGCTTCCCTGTGGGCCCGGCGTGTCAAAAGGTCGCAAAAAGGGGGATCACGTAACACACACCTCTCTCCGGGGAGGCTTCCCCCCCGTCATAAAGGTGAGTCGGTGGCCCAGCCTTCCAAACATAAATCGTGCAATGGTGGGGATGCTGCCAGCGGCCTTTTGAAGTGTGAAAAAGGGTCAGAAAGTGGTGCCGTTGTAACTTTTGAGCGCTCGCTGAGTGAACCGTTGTAAGTCGAGGACTGCCTGTGCGTACCTTGAGCTGAGAAAGAATCCCAGCTGTTTGTGTCAAACCTGGGATTGAACTCATATTTTGGAAGCTCTTGAAGGGTTCATTTCATGGCACCCTTTTCTTTTCTTTTTTTTCCTTTTCAGCTTCATTACTTTTCGCTCCTGTGCATATCTGGATAAGAAGCACACCATATTTGGAAGGTCAGCTAAGACTTTTCTCTGTATCCAGGGTTGGGCTGCTGGGGGTCCACGGGGGTTTGGGGGAGTTAACATTCTGTGCAGTTTGGAGACACCCCCAAATCCCACTCCTGGCTGGCCCCACCCACCCCTCCGCTCCCCGGAGTCCCCATGACTCTGCTCTTTATTCTATTATTTTCTCCTATTATTATTCTGTTGTTTTCTATTATTTATTCTATTCTTCTGTTGTATTCTGTTCTATTATTCTGTTCTATTATTATTCTATCCTATTATTATTCTGTTGTATTCTATTCTATTCTATTCTTTTCTATTCTACTCTTTTATTAACCTGTTGTTTTCTATTATTTATTATATTATTATTCTGTTGTATTCTATTATTCTATTATTAGTCTATTCTATTATTCTACTCTATTATTATTCTGTTGTATTTTATTTATTCTATTCTATTATTATTCTATTCTATTATTTATTCTATTTTATTATTCTATTATTCTATTCTATTATTTATTCTATTCTATTCTTCTGTTGCATTCTATTATTTATTCTATTCCTCTGTTGCATTCTATTATTTATTCTATTCTATTATTATTCCATTGTATTCTTTTATTCTATTATTATTCTATTCTATTTTTCTATTATATTCTATTTATTCTATTTTATTATTATTCTATTCTATTATTTATTCTATTCTATTTTATTCTATTATTATTCTATTCTATTCTGTTATTTATTCTATTCTATTATCATTCTATTCTATTCTATTCTTATTCCATTCTTATTCCATTCTAAATGGAAGCACGCTAAACACCCCAGCTGCCTTCCATTTGGTACTTATGATTTCACTTTGGACTTATCAGGGCCACCACCGAGCTTCCTTCTGTTCCTTCCCTCCATTGGGTGCACCAGCTCCCTCCTCTCCCCCCCCCACCCCCCGAATTTTGAAGTTGGTTTGGCTTTTCATACTACGTCCTTACTCCGCGTGGGTTTTCTCTTCCTTTCCCCAGAGTGGTAGGCGGCTTTGAGACCCTCACTGCGATGGAGAACATAGAGAGTGATCCCAAAACGGACCGTCCCCAGGTCAGTCTCTGTGGGCAAAAGATCAAACGGGGATGGAAACAGCCTTGGCTCGATTTAACGATTTTAACTTTGCACCAAGCAGCAGCGAAAGGCCTGTGCAACTTTCCCCCCTCCCCTGTTCTCTTTTTTTTTTTTTTTTAACTTTAGGAGGAAATAAAAATCGAGTCCACAACAGTTTTTGTCGATCCATACGAAGAGGCAGATGCCCAGGTGAGAGTACCAAAGAGTTCAGGAACTCATTTGCCAAATTACCCTCCCAAATTCTCTCATATATTCATTTTTATTTGGCTGGTGAGAAATCCTGGAATTTTTGCACAACCAGATGGGTCGGTGAGTGATCAAAAGTTTCTATCTGTCGTTCTCTCAAAAGCCATCGGCCTGAGTGGCCACGCAGAGTACAGGTAGTCCTCACCCTATGACCACAGAAGCAACCTCATTGGCTAGGAGTTGTGCCTTTGTGTGGTTATTCTCAGGTCCCATCTTGGCTTCCTTTCTCAAAAATGAGGAAGCAACAGAGGGCAAGAAAGATCTGTCTTTCCTTCCTTTTTTCTTCCTTCCTTTTTTCTTTCCTTCCTTTCTCCCTCCTTGCCATTTTTCTTTCTCCTTTCTTCCCCCTCTCCATTTTCTCTTTCCTTCCTTTTTCCCCCTTCCTGCTTCATTTCTTTCTTTCTTTCCTTCCTTCCTTCTTTCCCTCCCTCCTTCCTTCCCCTCTCCTTTTCCTTCCTTCCTTCTTTACCTATTCCTTTCTTCCATCCTTTCTTCCCTATTTACCTCTTTTCCTTCCTTCCCTTTCCTTCTTCCCTTTCTTCTTCCTTCCTCCCATCCTCCCATCCTTCCTTCCCTCTTTATCTCTTTTCTTTCTTTCCTTCCTTCCTTCCTTCCTTCCTTCCTTCCTTCCTTCCTTCCTTC
>BLBF01000060.1:3977662-4030427 GCA_015471245.1 Laticauda colubrina | reverse complement strand
TTCCTTCCTTCCTTCCTTCCTTCCTTCCTTCCTTCCTTCCTTCCTTCCTTCCTTCCTTCCTTCCTTCCTTCCTTCCTTCTCAACCAATGATTCTGAGCACCTTACAGTTGTAAAAATTAAAAATTTTGTGCAGCTGTTGCCCATCTCACATTTTCAGTTGATGTGCTCTGTGGGCCATTTGAAACCTCATTTTCAAGGTTTTTTTCAGGAAGATTGTTCTTACTCTGTTCACTTTCTCCAAGGTGGCCCAAGAAAGAGAGAAGGCCCAGCAGGAAGAGGAGGCAACGAAAAGAGAAAGCAAAGAAGTCCCAAAGAAGGAACCTCCCACACCCAAAACTTACCGCACAGGAGTTGGGAAATACATAAATATAGCAGCAGCGTAAGTTCTGGTTGTATTTTACTTTTTAGAAATCCTAGGTTCTTTTCTATGGGGAGATCAAGCAATCCTTACATGTGTATGTGATCTGGAAAAAAATAACCTCTGCCAGTTGATCCTATTGAATTTGTGCAAACATTTTTGTGGGTTCAGGTAGCGAAAAATAGAAATAGAAGGATGGGATAGGATAATGAATAGAATGGAATGGAATACAATAGAATGTGGAAAGAATAGAATATGGAAAGAATAGAATATGGAAAGAATAGAAAATAGAATAGAATATATAGAATAGAATATAGAATAGAATTAAAATAAATAAAATAGAAAATAGAAAAGAAAAAATAGAATAGTATATAGAATAGAACAGAATAAAAATAGAATGGAATATAATAGAAAATAAATGGAATATAATGGAATTAGAATAAATAGATTAGAATAGAGAATAGAATAGAAAATAGAATATATAGAATAGAATAGAAAATAGTATAGAATTAAAATAAATAGAATAGAATTATGGGAATAGAATAGAATAGGAAAACATAATAATAGGATGGAATGGAATAGAGAAAAGGAATAGAACAGAATCAGTTTGTCCCAAAGGAAAGCACCTTAGGGCCAGTTAGATGAGTGGATGAAGACCAGATCCCTCAAGGTGATTGTTTCCTGCTTCTCTTGACCTCCCATTCAAAATGGCATTAGAACTTTTCACACTTCACTTTGTTTAATGTTCCAAAACTGGCTCCTCTGAAAGAAGAGGCGGAAGGACTTTCATTTATTTTTTTTAACAAACAAAGTGGGGGAAACTACTAGTTGATGTGTCCTCCTGTTCTCCCCTTTGTCCATTGCTGCTCCTCTCTTGCACTCTTTTTGGAGAACCTTAAAGGCAGGGTCTGTTTGTAGGCATGGGGCGGGTTTGACTTGGGCATTTTGTGACGCAGGAAGCGAGCAGCGGAAGAGGGACCGTCCACCAGTGGGGTGGCCAAGAAGGAGAAGAAAACCGGAGGCTTCGGAGACTTCAGTTCATGGTAGCCCATGGAGGAGGACCAACTCCAAACCATCCAGTTTAGAATGGAGAAGAGCCAGGTCTGTGCCCTCTGCCACTGTCCCAAAAAATATGAGACTCTTGGCTGTAATCTTTCCCTTAATATTGTTTCCCTGGAAGCCTTTTGTGGGATTGGGAAGAGCTTTGGTGAAAGTTAAGGCTTTTCGCAGAGTGCCTGTAAGCCAGTGACAACCCAGAAAGATTCCTGCAGATTTCTTTCGGTGGGGCGTGTTCCAAGTAGAAGAAAGGAGAGATCTTCCATTTCACAGCTGAGTGGTTGAATTTGGGAAAAGACAGTTTGGGTGGGGGAAACCACAGTCCTTCCCAAGCTCTTCCCATTTTGAAGAGCTGCCCAGATGCTCTTGAACAACAAACTTTTACCTCTGCAACCTGTTGATTTCCCACCTAGACATTCCAAACCAACATCCTTGTTTACAGGTGGTGATGGATACAGATCCTCAACCGTTGCTCGGTGAGAATTCTGCTTCAAAATAACCCCTCCACACCCCATATCCACCTAATGCCACAGCTGTGCTCCAGTTTCTCTTAGCTACTGAAGAGCTGTTGGCCCATCTTCTCTCTGATGTATAGCCTAAAATATCTGAGGAGGCTTCTGGGAAAACTCCCTGTGGTTTTCGGCCTTCTTAGTGGCCCAGCTAGCCACTTGATCTTACCTACCTCTTTGGGGAATTTCAACTCCCTTCTTTTGGAAGACAGAAGGATTTCTGGACGGCAGAAGCAAACTGATCCAAAACCAAAGGGTGTAAGTGATTGATTACTTGCTAATAGTGATAAAAGTTGAGCAGACAGAACAGTAACTGGGAAGCGTTTGTGTGAAGAAAGGCAAAATAGCAACAAAGAAGGGTTGAAGGATCTTTGGAGTGGTGTGGTTACCTAGAGGTTGAGCTCTCGCTATCAGGAGGTTGTGAGTTCAATCCTAGGTAGAGCAAATATTTCTCTCTCTGGACACACTGAGACTATATCTGCTGAACAAAAACTCCGCATTGGTGATAGGAAGGGCATCGGGCCAGTAAACCACTGCTCGCTCCATTCAGTTGCCCAAACTCCACTCCGCAAGGGATTATGGGACTGTTAAAAGAGGATGATGAAGGGTTGAAGGATCTTTCCCAAAGATGCAAAGGTGCTGCATTTTAGCCCCTTTTCTTCATCACTGCCCTTTGACGGCAATGCTTAGTTCCCCATCTCCACCAAAATGGAGTTACTGTCTGTGGAGGACACGTGCTTTTAGTTTGGTCCATTTCAGAAGTCCATTCCTGAAATTATCAGCACCGGCCATCCAGCTTGAGCATTCCGGGAAACCTACACATCTGGAGAGGTCAGTAAAATCTCTCAAGAGTTGTCGTTCAAATGTCAGAAAGCGTTGAGTTTGGGTCAAACTTCCTGATGCCTCTCACATCCGTTTCTAGGTAATAACAGTAGCTTCCAATCTAAAAACACACACAAGAAGGTTGGGGTTTTTTTCTTTTCTTTTCTTTTTAAAATCCTTAATCGCCCACCACTTTTTCCTTCGGCGATGATCTAATTGACAAATGTTCTGCAGCAGGAGGAAGATGACAATTAACTCCATTCATGCTAAAAATGAGAATTGTCGCTTGTCCTACCGAGCTAAAATAGGGAGTTAGCTTTGGGTGCAATCAATCTGCTTGAGTCTTGTGCTACCTGGAGAAAAGATTCGAGCCACTGTAGTCCAATCAGTCGCTGGTTGTCTTTGTTAAAATTATTATTATTAATTTTTGGGGGACTGTTCAGGGATTTGAGGAGAAAACAGTGCATATATACCCCATGCAAATTTAAAGAGTGGTCTTTTGAAAAATTAACCCGTTGCAATGTACTTTTGTACAAGTTTCCTGGGTCACAAAATTTGTAAGCGGGATGGATGCCGTGAAATATTTTTCATTAAAGTTTTACATTTTCATTTGTCTCCTGATTGTCAGTTTGGGGCTCAACCCCCCCCCTCCCCTAGAAGCCTTCTGACTTAGGATTTTCCCCCACCACAATCATTTCATTGCCAGAAAAATGAAGTCACCCATATTTTTAAGAAGAGACTGGTTCTGTTCTTAAAACTGGTTCTCCAGTTCTATTCTATCCTATCCTATCCTATTATCCTATCCTATCCTATCCTATTCTATTCTAATATTCTATTCCTCCTCCTCTTCTTCCTCTTCTTCTTCTATCTCTTCTTCTTCCTCTTCTTTTTTTCTATTCCATTATTCTATTCTAATATTCTGTTCCTTCTTATTCTTATTCTTCCATTCCATTCCATTCCATTCCATTCCATTATTCTATTCTATTCTATTCTATTCTATTCTATTCTATTCTAATATTCTATTCTTTCTTGTTCTTCCATTCCATTATTCTATACTTTATTCTTTATTCTTGATCCAAGTGCCCTCGTACTCATTATTTCCCTATACAAAACTATGTCTTTCTTGTAATTCTATTATCGGTTCTAGGTATTATGCTTTTCTTTTTTTGCAATTAATGATCTGATCCAGGATAACAAAAGCCATTTCAGCTGAATTGAAAAATAACAACAGCCTTTTCATCTAATCCCGCTCTGGAACAGAGTATCCAACCTTGGTAATTTTAAGACCTGTGGACTTCAAGCCCCAGATTTCCCCAGCAAGTCTTGGCTTCTTCTACTTTGGAGAAATATTTTGGGGTTCCAATGGGTGGGTTACTCCATACCGGAGATGGTTAGTAAACCAGAAAGAAAATCCTTGCTTCGCCCTGTTGTATTTTGATTTTTAGCTTATTTAATCTCAATTTCTTTTATTATCTATGTTTTAACCTCATGTACTTCCTGTTGCATTGTCATAAGCTGCCCAGAGTTAGCTTGATGGTGAGCAGCATATAAATTTAATAAATAAATTTTGCCAGGGTGCCAAACTGGACGTTTTCAAAAATAAGACTGGATAATCATTTGACCGGGATGGTATGTCTTCTGCCTTGAGCAGGGAGTTGGTCTAGAGTCCCATCCGACCCTATGATTCTTTTGTTCCAACTGAATGTTTTATATGCTTTAGGATTTATTCTCTGCAATTTTTCGAGACAATGCCTTTCCTGCTTTCTTTAAAGACAAGAGGCAAATGTTTCAGACATGGGATTTTTTTTTTTCGGGAAAAGGAAGTCCTAAACAATGCTGGATAGAGCGGCCTTGAATGCTTACCTCCTTTCCTGCAGCAGTGATGGTCTCTCAACTGGAAATGATGTCAAACCACTTAGGAAGGAAGCCCTAAATTGAATTAAGAGCAAGGAGGAAAATGAATTGAGGGGCACTTCAGTCTTCGTGGTTTCTCTTTTCCTTTGCAAACCCTTTTTTCTTTTAACATTTTGGCTAACACAGTTCTGAATTAGCCAATCCTCACTTTAGCTCTTTATTCATCAACTGGCTAAGAAAACTTACCATCCGCGGGCAAATGTGGAATTTAAAGCAAAGGATTGGTCCCCACTTTGTGTGACAACTCCTGGATGCTTCCCCAGATACCTCTTCTCCAGATGTCAGCTCGGGGTATAGTGAACTGGTTCTGGGCACATCTGGAAAGGATTTGGTCAGTAGCTCCAAGCAGCTATCTGAGAGAGATTTGGCTCAACCACAGCTGCAGCACAGCCGAGGCTTCAAGTGGGGAAAGGATGCAGCTACAGCCAGTCAACGAGGAAGAGTAACTGCCTTCTGCACTTGATCCAAAAACACATAGGGCAGAGGTCAGCCAGATTACTCGTGCAGAGGCAGCCTTGCCTCTCTTGATGGGCTGTACCAGAAACTGGCTTTTTAGCACATCAGACAGACGGAAGCGATGCTCGGAACGACGTGTTCATTTGCTACCTGTGTTTTCTGGCTGTTGTGATTCTTGCCTTGCTTCAGATGGACCTTGTGCCTCGAACTCAGATCGTGTCTTGCAAACTCTGGACTTGCCTTGCCTCGTGAACCCTCTTGTATTTAATTTTGACTGGTGGATTCATCTCGATTGGGAAACTTTCAAGGGCCTCGCGGACTCTTTGGCCATTGTTCTGGAGACTAACATCGGTCTGCTTGTAGCTGAACTTAATCAGGACAGCTCTGTATTTTGGATGAAGGGAGTTACTGGGGAGTATTAATAAACCCACTAAACCAGAGTTATGTGTGTGTGAGAGAGAGAGGGCATGACAGCACACCTTGATTCTTAGATTGCCCGTTGGGACTCAGTCCAAAGTGGCTCTCCTCATATGCCAGAGAGAAGCTTCTGCAGTTCAGGGATAGCGCAAAGCTCTCCAAATATACAGAGGAAAGTTTAATTCAGGACATTCAGCGCAACGAAGAAGGATGGAAGGACTGGTATTCGCTTTTGTGATGTCTGTGAGCTGCCTGGAGTCGCTCAACAGTGAGCAGCGTATAAATTTATCAACAAATAAACTTTCCCGGGCACCAACTGGAGGTTTTCCAAGTTATTGCACGGACATATCAATTTACATGGGGATGGCGCAGAGCTCTCCAAAAACACGGAAAGTTCTACGAGGATTCAGCACAGAGATGATGGATGGAAGGACAACTCAGATAAGAGAGGGAGGCTGAACATCATAGGGAGACGATGCGGCTTAGCTGCCTGCGTTGGTGAGACAAAGCGAACAGCGTCAACCATTGTGTGGATTGTGCCCACAGCCGTTTCTCCTCATTCTTGGCCTCCGTGTCTCATCGCCTCCAGATTAGAGCCGCAACGGGAAGAAAGGGGATTTTTCTGCCAGATCAGCAAGGGTTTGTGACAATCGGCCTTTGTGTTGTTGCCATACACACTGGGGAGGCAGGCAGGGAGAAAATGAACAGGAATAGGGTTTGTTTTTTTTTTCCCCAAACTATCCGGTTTTGCCACCCAGAGTTCTTGTCGGGGCGGAAAACAGTCGGCATATACATTTAATAAACGAATAAAAAATTGAAATATTTTCAGAAATGCAAATAGGTGTCGACCTATAACTGTTTAGTGACTGAAGTGCCCTGAAAAAAAATGGACACAACACTTATGGCCATTACATGATTCCCCACTGTGATGCAATTAGAATTTGGATGCTTGGCAACTGACTCATATTTATGACGGTTGGAGAGTTCCAGAGGCTGTGTGATCCCTTTTGCGATCTTCTCACGAGCAAAGTCCATGAGGAAGCCAGATTCACTGAACAACCGTGTTAATTAATAACTGCAAGGATTCACTTATCGACTGTGGCAAGAAAGGTCGTAAAATGAGGCAAAACCCACAAGTATCTTGCTTAGCAACGGAAATTCTTGGCTTAGTTTTGGTTGTAAGATGAGGACTATCTATGGGAATAAAACCTTGATTCTGTATCCAATTGTCTCGCTTAGCAACACAAGTCCTGGGCTCAGTTACAGTCATAAGTCAAGGACTATCTCTAGGGGAGCAAGACTTTGAGGCCCGTCTCCAATCTGCTTTCTCACCAAACAAAAATGACCCATCAATCATTTGGGGAGGAAAATGCGGCCCGAGCAGGGAGGGAGGGGGGGGGATGGAGAGAGAGAGAAAATAAAAAGTCACATTCAACAAAACAACGGAAAGTTTTTATTGTGATACTGTCAAAGAGATACAATAAAGTGAAACCACAAATTGTGTATAGTATTGCTGAGGCGAGAACCAGGAAGAAGCCACGTCAGCTGCAAAAAAAAAAGCATTTTCCCCCAAAAAATTGTTCCAGCAATGAGGCACACACCAACTGCCACCAAAAGCATGCGTTTGACACTATGTGTGTTTGCTTTTCTGAAATCCTTTTGTTTTTAAAATACAACTCACACTAACTGGTTGGTTTTACACTCAGGAGAATGACTATGGTGCTTACTGAACCATTCAGTTGAATAATCCCCTTTTTTTTTAACCTACCAAGGCAAGTTAAAGTCTCATTATAGTTATTTTCCCAAGTCTGGAGCAGATTTAGCCTTATCGGGGAAACAAAAAACAAACCTCCCGTTCCAGATTAAGGGCCAAAAATCTTGTACTGGTTTTCACGCTGATCAACCTTGTTCATGGCCGATACAGGTTATTGGTTTTTCCTTGCAAAACACGGGCAACTAGGAGGTGTAACTTTCCTGCAGGTCCAAGTGAATTTTAATCACGATATTTGCCATGCGGTTCTATCACGTAAGTTCCCTAAAAGCGACCGTAGAATTTGGAGGTGTCCTTAGGAAAGATCCAAACACAAGCTAACAGATTCATGAAGCATCACAAGCAGGCCAGATATCCTCAGTCCACAAATCATCTAGAAAGTGTGTGGTTGTTTCAAAGTCACTCATAACTGCCACCAAAAAGAAAATCTGCCTTTTGGGGATGTTTTCAATACCTGCCTAGAAGGAATAGCTGAACCAGCAGTTCTAAAATTTCTGAAAATGTCCACCAAGAAATTATGATTTTTCTCCCAGACATCATAAGATTGAGGAATTCTGAACTGGCACTGAATCAGGTTTGGGTTGGATGGCTTTTTTTCAAGAGCCATGACTGGACTCCCAAGAACAACAATAAAAAAAAAACCCACATACACACTTCACAAATGTAAACGTTGGCAGTCTGTTCCTCTAGGTGCCAATGAACAATCTTCTCAAGAACCAGCTTGTAGTCAGTTCACCCACTTCACAAAAAGGGAGGAGAGATCGAGTGGGTAGATGTTCACAAAAATCGCTGTTACAATTTATAAAATATATAGTATATATATTATATATATATATACCATATATATACCATATATATATAATATATATATATATGTAAAATGTTAAGATCAACAGTAATAAAAATAAGCAACAAAAGTGCTCAAGTTGAAAGGGAAGATTAAAACCCACAAAGCACACACAAACTCTTAAATAGAATATGTTACTAAAAAATAAACAGAGTTTAAATGGGCAAATGCTTGGTAATGTTCAAGTATCTTTTTTTTTTTTTTAATGTAACGCTGGAAAGTTCAGTAACCAGACTGAACTTTCTGGACTTCAATCATCCAGCAGTATCTGGATCCACCAAATCTGTCCGTTTGAATGATGCAGTTTTAAGGAATTCTTAGAAGGCCAAGTGAAAGAGACTGCCAATTCCCAGGAATCGTAAAACAGAAATGCTACTTCAGACCTACACAATTTTGTTCTGGATTTAAAATTCCCTACAGCCTTTTTATGTCCCTTGTTTCAAAATTCGCAATATTGCTCTGTTGGTACCTTGAAATGCTTATCCCCCCCCCCCCCAATAAATAAATAAATAAATTGCACCTGATTTTTAAGCTGCAATTTGATCTTCCACTTTCCCTTCTTTTTGGCATCTGGGTGAAACCAAAAAAAATTCTAGGGAAAACATCCACCTGCATAGACCCAAAAGGCCCACCGGACTACATATTACACACAAATAGGTATGGTGTCCCCATTTTCGTAATGAGAAACTACTCCTTGGTAGACAGCTACTTGGTGTAAAATCTACTTCAAGTGGATTTCTACCACGGCGTGTGAATTTTCAGCTGTGTGTGTAACATGTAGTTCGGCCCAAGTGTTCTCTGATTAAAATACATTCTTTCGTAAGATTTTCCCCTCCACCTTTCTTTTTTCCTTTCAAGCTTCCCATCTTCTCAAAATCTTTCAGATGATTTGAGAAATGCGTCAAGGCGAGAGCAACCACGTTAGTAAAGCAAGCATTCATGGTAGAAGGGAAAAAGCGATGGCCAACTGTAGGCCAACAACGCTGAAAATCTAGCCACTTAAAAAATCCAGGACTTTCATAGACGGCGGCGGACACCGATCTCACAGGGAAGGGGTAGGTCCAGTTCTCCCATCGCTGCCATAAAGCAAGAGAGGAGATCCATCAGAACCAGACCTTTAAAGGATTTGTAGAGAAGAATACAAGAAGCTAATTTTGTTTGAATAACCACCGGTTCTTAAGGGCTGCGAGTCAGAAAACTCGCAGGATGGTTTATGGATGCCGTAACAATTCCTACGTTGAGGACTCTCCGCCCAGTTGCCCTAAATTGAATTATTACACACCTCAAGGAACTCCTAACAAGCACACAACTAACAAGCATGCATCCCTAACAAGCCAGCCTCTCGTGTTCTAGTAAAACTCTCCGAGGGCTGAAACTGCTGCTGTTCTGGATGTGAATCAAGAGGAGTTCTCAGTTCTGCTGCGGACTGAAGATTCACTGGGTTTCAAAAGTCATTCACACTAAATAAAGCACCAGAATAAAGGTCATACAAAATCTGAGACTAGCTGTCAGGAGAGGACAGCTCTTTGGATCCAAATGCCTGAAAGGTAACTATATACACATAACACACACGCTTAAATAGATTTAAGATATATATTCAACATCCTTTTTTCTTTTTTTGCATCACAGTGTAAAATCGTTCTTCTACCCAAAAGGATTTACGGAGGAATGAAATAAGGAGGGGAGTTTGGGGTACAGGAGGGAAAGCATTCAACGTTCAGGAGAAGACGCACGCTATTTTTATAAGGAAGGATAAAGCTAAAGTGCAATTCGAGATCTGAATGTCAGTTAGATGAGCTTACTAGCAGCCATTAGGGACAGACAAAAAGCTGGAGTTGCAATGCAACAGGTAAGAAGTGCGTTAGCGTTCCCATTGTAAAGCTTCCTATATTATCATTATTATAGTTATTGTTACTTATGCTGTCAGTGGCTCGGTATGATTCGGGTAAAATGTTCTATACATTTTCCCCCCCTCTTGGAATTATTTTGGAAGGAAAAAGAAAATTGCAACCTCCTCCCCTCCCAAAAAATACAGCTCCCCTTCCCCCAAGTTTTCACATCTCTTGAAATGGTATGCATAAAAAGTTCCCATGGAGAAATGCTATGCACTTTTACACAGGTATATAGTGGTCCTCTCTGACCCAACCCACTGACTATGGAGTGGGGTGGGGTTGTTTTTATTTAAAAAAAAATCCCCAGATGATGTTTCTTTTACATTAACTGTTTTATTATAAAAAAATTGTGCTTAGGGACGATTCAGCCAGCAAATCATGCACACACGCACCCTTTGCAAAAAACAAAAACTACCTTCATGCTTTCTTTCGTTCCTTTTTTTTTTTAATGCCAAGTTGTCACTTTTTATTCGCTTGCGAAACTTTTTTTTTAACCACCTGTTCCAGAGGGATCGGTGAAAGCTTTTTCGTACGCACTCATGCAACACAACTCGCACACAACTGCACACTTTTGGTGTGTGCTTCAGTATTGCCAAAGCCGGGGACTTGGATGATTGTGAAACTACCCTCCTCGCATCCAGTGCATTAAAACTAGGTAAAACTACATGGAACCAGCCATAAAATAAATCCTTTTTCCCATTCCCAAGGTACAGTACCAAAAACATTTGAAACTGACGTATTAAAAATAAGAGCTGCGTATTTTTCCAGCCCTTTGATCTTAAAAGACCCTGCTGTACATTCTTTTGTTTGTTTTTTTTCCTTTTTAACGGGGGCAAAAAGCTTTTAAGCTTCTCTTCATGATGTATCTGATTTGGATCTACAGTTTGAAGCCTTGTAAATTATTACTCAGTCTCTTTTCTGACAGTTTCTCTTTTAAAAAACAAAACACAACCAAACAGACAAGCAAATCCTGGCTAGATTCAGTCACACCGGCTAACCAAATCTCTCAGCAAAACCTAGCCAAAATAATATCTAATGGGCCGTGGTATGCTTTAAAAAAAAAAAAGAAAGAATGAGTACTGAATACTCAATGAATACTGCAATCCTTCTCACTGCAAAGAGACTACAGAAATGGCTAATTAGGAGAGGGGCCTAAAATAAAAGATGTCCTCCATCCTATACATTCTCAGGACCGTCCATACAGGGCCGCCTTTCAAACCCTGGAGCGGACAATCGGCAATCAAACCATGCACGGCACAAAAGGAGCAACTGAAGGCGTCGGTCAAAAGGAGAGAGAGCTACCTTAGCACAGGTGACCTGGAGGTCTGGAATTCCTCCTCCTGGAGCGCATAGAAAAAGGTTCGTCCAAAAATAACGGGTTTGCACAGATAGAAAAAAGAGGGGATTTGCACAGAGAGGAGGGGAAGAGGGAGGGAAGAACACACACACACACACACGTTAAAAAAAAAAAACAAAAAACCCAGGGAAGAGATGTTCTGGAGAGAAGGGAAGGACCACAACATGACATCACTGGGCGGGTGAGATTTTTCTCAACTGCCCAGCCACCGGTTTGTTTGTTTTTTCTTCTTCTTCTTTTTTTTCCCCCCATGGAGTCTTTTCTTTGTTATATATATATAAAATATAAGCCTGTTTCCCTAGATGGGTTGTCCAAAGACAAGGAGTCCTATTGCAGTTCATTCCCAGCCGTTGTCCTTGATCATGTGAGCGAGTTCGATGATGAATTTCCCTTCTTTGTATTTCTGGCTGCTCTCAAACGCGTGTTCCTGTAGAGGGGAGAAAGCACAGCTCAGCTCTCCCCTCCGTCTCAGGGCAGGGGAGTTCATTCGTCTGCAGCCAGTCCTCGACTTTACAATGGTTCGTTTTGTGGCCAAAGATGCAACGGCACTGACTCAGGACCATTTTTCACACCGATGACCGTGGCCACATGATTGACGTTCGTAATTCTCAACAACTGACTCACCTTTATGACGGTTGGAAGGGCCCATTTTGCAACCTTCTGACAAGCAAAGTCAATGGGGAAGCCCGATTCCCTTAAATGACTGTTTTACTAATTTAACAACCGTGGTTGGGAAGTTTGTAAACTGGGGCAAAATTCACTGAGCAACTGTCTCGCTTAGCAACAGTAATTTTGGGGTCGTAAGTGGAAGACTACCTGTACTCTCTGCCCTTCGAAACCTGGAGTTGCCCTACTTAACTAAAGGCTGTATTCCAGCATTTGAGGGGTTGCCACAAAGAGAAGGGGGTCAACTTATTTTCCAAAGCACCAGAAGGCAGGACAAAAAGCGATGGATGGGAACTAATCAAGGAAAGAAGCAACCAGTAATTAAGGAGAAATTTCCTAACGGAGGACAATTAACCAGTAGAACAGCTGAAGTTGTGGGTGCGCCAATTGTCTGAAATTGTACGGCTTGAAGATTTGTGGACTTCCAACTCTCAAAATTCCTCCTCCAGTCACGTTAGCTCAGAGATTCTGGGAGTTGAAGTCCACAAGTCTTAAACTTGCCAAGTTGGAATACCCTTGGTATAGGGTCTCCCACTTGAGCAGGGGGTTGGACTAGAAGACCTCCAAGGTCCCTTCCGGCTCTATTCTGATTGAAAACGGAAACTAACTAACTGGTACTGAAGTGTGGATTGTCTGCTTCAGTCCTTCTCCACCTGCCAGCTCAAACAACTGACCCAAAACTTAAAAGGACTAGCAGGGATCGTGTCGCATCAAGCCAACATCAAGATAACTGAGGCGACGCCCAGTGCAAAGGCTTACGTATTTCCATCCTAGGGTGGTTTTGCAGTTTTCACAATAAATATCTGCTACAGCGTGCAAGCCCGTCAGAAGAACTCGCTCTTCCGCAGGTCCACAGCCCACATTCACCCTGCAAGAGACAACGGGAGAAACAGATGGTATGATGCCCGTCTACGCAGAAGTAGAAAAATAACACCGATGGCCAGGCCTTGGAGGGAAAGGTTTCCTGAGCTTGATTCAGAAGCTATGTCGAAGACAAAGGCGTTGCTTCCATCCTCCAGATCCATTGATCCACTTACAAAATGGGAGCAGGGGGTTTGGATTTAGAAGACCCCCAAAGTCCCTTCCAGCTCTATTCTGAAATTGCTTCTTGGCATGAAATAAGTAAAAAAGAGCTTAAATGTGACTCTTGCCTCACTCAAGGGAACTGGGCAGAATTGTCTAGCTATGGCCAAAAATTTCAGTGTAAATTTTTGAATTTCTAGTTCAAAAAAAAATTTTTTTGTATATTTTTGAATTTCAAAGTTTCAAAGTTTGAAACTTTGGAATTTCTAATGGGGCAGTAAATGTGCATTGCTGAAGAGAGTGAGAGTCAGGAGGGCAGGGGGGCCTTCGAGCTTCCCAGATGGTCAACTGGATGGAGCTGAGTAGGGTAAACCGTCTGATGTCCAAGAACATCCATCTTCTCTGTCATTCCTTCGCATTATCCTAACAATGTGATGTTGCTGACTGGAAGTTGTAATTCAACCTTCCTTTCATTTTCTTTTGCATTTCTTTTTTTTCTTCCTTTGCTTTCTTTTTCTTCCTCCCTCTCACCCCCCCCTTCCTTCCTTCCCTTCCTTCATTTCTTTCTTCCTTTTTTTCTTTCTCATTCTTTCTTCTCTTTTTCCTTTCCTTTCCTTTTTTCTTTTGTTTCTTTCTCTTTCTCCTTCCCTCCCTCCCTTTCTTTCTCTCTCTCTCTCTCCCTCCCTTTAACTCAACCCACCCCACAAACAAGCCAGCAATACCAAAACATTTCTCAGTGCCATGGAAAAGCAGAAAGTACTTACACGGAATTAAAGAGGTAGGCTCGTCCCTGGCTTCCCTGAAAAGACTGTAAGAAAGAGAGAAGGGAAATTAATCTCACTTTAAAACAAAAAACCAAAAACCCTGTTGTAAGATCATGTCACAATATTCCCTCAATGACGATCTCCCTGCTTCAGTGGTAACTTTGAAAGGGGCATCGCCGAGAACACAGAGTAACCGAGAGTTAGGCTGCATCATCCTAACAGACACTGATACTACGGCTCGTGGCGCAAGTTCAGTGGCAGAAATGTTGCAGATCTTCTAGGTACCTGGAAAGAATAAAATAGAGGTGCAATTTAAAAATAAACGCGGAAGAGAAGGGGAACCAACTTTCCTGTATTTGTTAGTGTATTCCCTTCACAGACACAAAGTGACTAAAAGATGCAGGTGTATTCCTGATATTTTTCATGCCTGGGTTTGAAATTCCTTCCTTGAGCTCAGCTACTTGGGAAATGAGAGGCAGAGGATCCAATTCCTGCGCCAGTTATCAATTGTATTATAGTCTAGAAACCGAGGATAAGGCTTTAATCTACTAGATATTCTTATCAAGGCACATTTCTAGAGTCTTTGAAAATGTATTTCAGGTAGTCCTCGACTTCCAACAGTTTCATTTAGTGACCGTTCAAAGTTACAAGGGCACTGAAAAAAAAGTGACTTTAGGACCATTTTTCACACTGAACAATTGTTGCGGCCTCCCTACGATCAAAATTTGGATGCTTGGCAATTGGTTCACACCTACAACGGTCACAGTATCCTGGGGCTGCACGATCTCCTATGGCAATAAGCAAAAGAGGGAAGCCAGGTTCACTTAATTACCATGTCACCAACTCAACAACAGCAGCAATTCCTTGAACAAGAAAGTGGACAAAACCCACTTAACAAATGTCTCGTTTGGCCATATATATTTTGGGCTCAATTGTGGTCATAAGTCAAGGAATACGTGAACTTTGATGCATTTTGAGCTTTTTGCTGTGATGACTAATAGGCTAAAGGGAAAACAGACCTCAGTTATGGGGTTTTGTGTGTATGTACAAACATACACAAACACACTCATGCACAGAGCAGCAGAGTTTACTTAGATTTTATTCTCATATTATCAGGAAGTCTTTTGAAAGCAGATTATAATACATTATGTATAGCTTAGAAGCAGTTTTAAAATGTCCAGAACGTTGCTAGTTGTCTTAGAGTTGACATACACCGGATAAAATAAATGGGATTTTAGCCAGAACCAAGATTAGGTTTATGTCAAGCAGTATGTCCTTATGTTATTATGTGGTGTATGAGGAAGATGAGTCGGATTAGTGAGACAAAGATGAAGCGTGCAACTAGGGATATATTTTTTCAGAAATGGTATATGATGTCTAGAAGTCTGTAGAGAAGCTATATAATTTGGGATGAACAACGTTGGAATGGTGTGAGATCTGGAATGATTTCCAGGGAAAAATTGCAGACTACAGGAACCAGGAGCACCACTCAGGCGACTCTGAGGACACAGATAAACCTCCAAGTGGCCTCAAGGACTCTCTAAAAGGATGCAAATAATCAACTGTCTGCAAGGCGTATAAATCCTTCCATTCCCCACCATCCAGTCAGAGCTGAAGAAGCTTCTTGGATGAGAAGGGAAACGTCTTCAAAAGAAAAAACAAAGTCCAGTTGCCTCTTGAAGAAAAAAAGCACCTTTGGGACATGCAGTCAAGAAGTTTCAGGTGCTAAGTTGTAAAATTTGCTTTTCAGAGCATTTCATGACTTCTTCTTTAGATATACTAATATTCTATGCATTTTCATGAGAAGAGTTTTATTTTTTTTAAAAAAATGATTTTTAAAAAAATTTTTTTTTTAAAAAGTTCATGTAGCAGTTGTGACTAAGGTCTTTTTTTCAGTCAGAAACTCAAAGGAGTAAAGAGTTTTTAATGGTGCTAAAAGAAAAAATATAGAAACTTCAACTTACGGCCACAAAATCTTCTGATTTTTAGGCTCACAAAACGGGCGTCAAATTTCTGCTGCTGAGCAAGGCAGTTGTTAAGTAAATTTTGCCGTTTTACCATCTTTCTTGCCATGCACCCATTTCTCTCCAGTTACCACCTTTGCAGCATCACCACAGTCACGTGATCAACCTTCAAAATTCAGCCGGCTTGGCAACCGACTCATATTTACGACGGTTGCGGTGCCTCCCCCCCCCCCCCGGGGACAAGTGATCCCCTTTTGTGACCTGACCAATGAAGTCAAGGGGGAAAGCCACTTAACCAACCGTGTTGCAACTGCAGGGATTCACTTAACAATGGGGGCAAGAAAGATCGTAAAAGGGGGTGAAGCTCACTCAACAGATGTGTGTCTCTCTTAGCCACAGAAATCTGGGACCCCATTGAGATCGTAAGTCAACTACCTGAAATGTATACAGATTAGCCGTGATACAGTAGAACGTGTAAGTATTCCAAAAATGTAGGTCAGGGGTCCCCGAACTTGGCCACATTAAGACTTGTGGACTTCAACTCCCAGAATTCTCCAGCCAGCATCACTTACTCTCTTGTAATCCCTTCCTCTGCAATCTCTCTCCCCTTTAGGAGATTTAAGAGAGGAAAAAAGCAGGCATGGCTGGCTGGGGAATTCTGGGAGTTGAAGCCCACAAGTCTTAATATGGCCAAGTTTGGGGACCCCAATGTAGATGCTAAACAAACCACGAGATGGAAAACATTCTATAGGTTTGGTGAACTCTTTACTTTAAAGCAGAAACATTTTCTATACTCTGACAATGGCTTCAACACCCAGGAGACACAATCTTTGAGGGCAGTTGTAACAACCACTTTGTTTAAAATGCTGCGCTCTGCTTTTGTCAGGTTTTTTTTTTTGCATGGAAACTAATAATTACAATAATAATAATAATAATAATAATAATAATAATGACAACAACAACAACAACAACAACCCAAGCAGTGGGAAACCAAGCAGATGTAGTTGTTGTCAATTTGGTATGACGAGCCTAACAGTCATAGTATGAACCATTCCAAAAAAATGCAGGTTCTCCACTTACCACCAAAATCTCCGTGGCGGCGGAAAATATTTTTTTAAGTGAGTTTCGCCCCCATTTTTACAGCCTTTCTGGCCATGGTTGTGGAGTGAATCTCTGTTGTTGTTAACTTAGTCACACAGTTGTTAAGTGAAATTGGACTTCCCTGTTTACTTTTGCTCATCTGAAGGTCACAAAAGGGAATCACGTGACCTCAGGGACACTGCAACTGTCGTAAGTACATGCCAATTGCCAAGCATCTGAATTTTAGTCAGGTGATCATAGAAGTGTGACAGTCATAAGTCACTTTTTTCAAACTCGCAACTTCGAATGGTTGTAAGTCAAGGACTACTTGCACGGAATGAAGTCCTTAGTTCCTACATGGACATCAATGGTTGTGTCAACTCATAAAATATTTCTATGCCTGTTTTAGCAGTTGCCATAAAAAAAGGGGGTGGAGGGAAGGAAATCTGGAAGAACAGTTTGAAAACAAAAGAATATTCCAAGTCTTGTCTTTAAAAGATTGTAACTAAACTACCAGAGCTTTTGCCTGCGAATATATTTAATTGGAGAAGGTGAATGAGGACGCCCAGCCTGTGAACAGGCTTAATTGGAGAATCTGATTTATAATACCCACCCAGGGCGGTGAGGGGGAAGCAGGTGACAGTAAATGACATATGTCAGAGTTGGCTTCATACAGGGCAGTGCCAGTATGTCACCTCTGATAAATCCTTTGAAGTTTTTTGAAGTTTGGCTCAAGAATCATGATTTAAGGAGGGTGATTGCTGGAATCCTGACAGGTAGCTATGTCAACACTAAGAAGGAAAATCTGGGTCTTACAAGGTGACTTCTCGTCTTCCGGTCCAACATCTCTCTCTAATACATGCAGCAAGAAGAGGTTCCAGATACTCCAAGGAGAAAGAAATATACTTGGGGGGTGAAAATAAGCTCAAGCAGCCAAAGGATTGTACAGAATTTTGGAGACGGGCTGCTAAGAATCTGTTCACAATATAGAGTTCTCCAAGGGTTTCAGTTTTCAGTCTTTTCAAGTATGGATTAGGGGGAAAAGAATAAGGAGGATTTTTTTTTTTAAGTGTCATTTGAAAGCAGTTTGTGGCTTCTGATATGCTTTCACGAAACAACTTAGGGTAAAACACAAAACAAAGTCCAATTGCCTCTTGAAAAAGCATCTTTGGGACAACTACGACCTGGATGATTGGGTGTCTCCATAGATGTTTGGGGGGGGGGGAATGTCCTAATAGCAGAATACATAGGATTACTCCTTGGCTACGTTTTATATGAGTTATATGAGGGATTACATTTCTAACTAACCATGGGAAAAAAACAAACTAAACCATCCATCCACCTTTAAACACTCTGTTGTTTAATGCATAATCTTGGATGAAGCGATTACAAAACACACACATGCACGGCTGATTCTACTTGTGTTTTTCAAAGTTGTAAACTTTATAATGTATGGACTTCAGACTCCAGAATTCCCTACCCAGCATGCTTTGCGATGGACTTCAGATCCCAGAATTCCCCAGCCAGCAAGCTTTAAGAGGGCTAGATTTCCAACTCCCAGAATTCCCTATCCAGCACGTTTTAAGAGAAGCGGACTTCATCTTCCAGAATTCCCCAGCCAGCATGCTTTAAGGTGTGTGGACTCCAACTCCCAGAATGCCAGCTGAGGAATTCTGGGAATTGAAGTCCACACATCTTAAAAGTTACCAAGTTTGAAAAACACCACTCCGTACCTATTGGCATTATGTATTTTTAATTCACTGAATTCTCAGCAGAGGATTCCAAAATGTAAGCGCTGGCCCTAACTTCCTGTTTTGGCTTAAGGGCCTTCGAACAGTAAGGGCATCACATACGAAATACGCATGAGGTCTAGCCACTTGCCTTGGAAATGAGCTCGTCGTGATTGGCCAGGTGGGCTCTGCAGTGGATACAACTGTAGGTGCGATGACAATTTGGCAGGTACGCCTGGAACGTTTTGGATTTTGTCATTTTGACCATTTCTGTCGCTGGCTCCTCGGTCTGATCAGGGCTGGCACTTGGGAAACAATTTTGCTGAACTTGTTGACAAAAGAAACACTGGAAAATGCAGGCAAAAGCCGTCGTTGTTGTGGAGGTTGTGTGGCCCTTTCCACACAGACGCTACTGGAGAAACTGTTAAAAACCTGCAAGGGAAGGAAAACAGGTGTCAAGCAGTCAGTCCTGCACCATCCTGTCGCATGCCTAGCCACACCTTGCTTTATAAAGGAAAGGGTCTCGGCTGTGTATTTCATGCAGTCACTAGATCCTAGCCCAAAAAGGATCTAAACAGATCTCTACACACTTTCCTTCAGACCATCAGAATCCCGGTGCAGTAGAAGGCGGGATGCAAACACACACAAAACATGAAACTAGAGGCGAGGGCCATGAGACCTGAGTAGAACGCTATTCAAACTCCCTTATGCCTGGGCCTGAGGATCTCCAACCTTGTCAGCTTTAAGACCTGTGGACTTCAACTCCCAGAATTCCCCAGCCAGCCCTGGAGAGTTTCTGGGAGTCTTTCAAAGTTCGACATCCCTGGGCTTGCCCGTATGTTGCAATAGCCAAGCAGAATAATCATGAAACTCTCCAGCTCACTTGCAAAACATACTTTTTTTTTCAGTGAAGTGGCATGTTTTTTTTTTTCTTGTTCTTTTTGACTGACATGGTCTTTGACAGAGGAGGCCAAGGGGAGGAGCACCTGTTAGAAATGGAAGGATGGAGCCCATGATACCATTTTGCAGGTTTAGTTTATTGTCATTACACCTTGTGCAACGAAATCAAACACCATCTTCAGTGTACATTGTAACTATGAAAGTAAACACAAATACACATCCTTCACATTCTATACATTGAATTGAAAACCTCTGATGTTATATTAATATTGCACTATACAGCAGAATCCCATGGAGTTCCTGCCCTGGGATAGAAGCTGTTTTTCAGCATTATCTGTCCTTGTTTTTATTATTTTGTACCATCTGCTAGATGGTAATAGTTCAAAAAAAAAAAAAAGGATTCCCAGGATAAGATGAATCTTTGAGGATGTTTTGAACTTTCTTAAGGCAGCAGGAGCTCTAAAGCTCTTCCAAAGAGGGGAGAGGGCAACCCACGATCCTCTGGAGTGCTTTCCTATCTGCCCCCTTGCAATTGGCAAACCATACACAGATCCAGTGAGTTAAGATACTCTCTCTGGTGCAGCAGATCACGTGATCAAAATTTGGGCACTGGGCAACCAGCATGGATTTACAATGGTTGCAACATCCTGGGGTCACGTGATCGCCATCTGCCACCTTCATGTCTTTCGTCAAGCAAAATTCACGGGGGATGTTAGATTCGCTTAATGACTAAGAAGTGAAATCAGGGGTGATTTCACTTAATGACTGCAAATTGTTTAGCGACAGGAGTTCTGCCCCCCAGTTGTGGTTGGGAATTGAGGATTACTTCTTCTGTGAGGTTCCCTTGGTGCTCTCTGAGCTTGGGTTTTGTTTGATTTTTTTGTACATATTTCATTACCAAATGAAGTAATGTAACAGAAGAACAGAGTTAGAAGGGACCTTAGAGGTCTTCTAGCCCAACCCTCCACTCAAGCAGAAGGTCTTGTACTATATCAGATAAGTGGCCATCCAATCCCTTTGTTAAAGACTTCCAGTGCTGGAGCAGCCACAACTTCTGGAGGCGTTTCACTGATTAATTGCTTTCACTATTAGGAAATTTCTCCTTAGTTCTAGGTTGCTTCACTCCTTGATTGGTTTCTATCCATTGTTTCTTGTCCTTGTTTCTTGTCCTGTCTTCTGGTGCTTTGGAAAATAGGTTATTTGGAAAATAATCAATGCTCTTTCTCCAAGAAAACAACCAAGCTCAAAAAGCACCAATGACCCCAGTCATTGTCCTCTTCCCCCCCCCCCCCCCCAATAGGCACTGATGATCTTACTTAGTTGGGTCATGAAACATCTGCAAGAAAACAACCAAATTTTAGAGACCATCAAAGACCCTACAGTCCTCCTCCCCCTCCTCAAACCCCACTCCCTTCCAGCACTGATGATGTTACTGGGTCATAAAACATCTACAGGAAAACAACCAAGTCCAAAGAGCACCAAGGACCCCTCAGTTCAACCATGAGCTACCAATATTCCCTGCTATCATATGTGATTTGGGCTCAGCTCTGTTGAAAGAGAAGGTGTATTTTGACATCACAAAGTTTATCCAAGTGCTGACCTTTGTAAGCAACCTCCCTTTATATGATTCTTCTTCACCTTGAATTTCTAGTATAAATAGGACGTAAATTCTGAGATTTGACACTACCAGTGACATGATTGGGAGGAGAAAAAAAAAGACAGCTGGTATTTTGTTATGGTGCATTCAGCCAGGGTGGTGGGAGGGAAGAGGAGGCCATGAGAAATGGTGATGGACTTGTCTATTCTTCAGCTCTCTGGCAGAATTACTAGGAAGCCTCCCAGAGAAAGAGTTATCAAGATCCCTGCCAAGATCTCCATCCATTCTGGAAGCATCTGAGAAACCCATCTGCCACACACAAAAAATAAAGAATTAAACCAGCAGGAAAATGGCAGCACAAGAGCAGTGATGGAGTGACAAGAGATTAAAAGCCCATCTGCGTTATCTTGTTTCAGAAGAAGGCCAAGTCCAAAGTTATGCAGGCTTTCTTGGATCCTTCCCTGCTTTCACTGAAAATGAGATACCTGCCCCAAATTGACTTGGATGGCCGGAAAATGTGTAATAATGGGAAGTTTGAAGGGGTCTCTAGGCCAAGACCAGGGAGGAAGTGCCACAAGGAAGAGTTGTGACTCAGGTGAGCTTTGAAGTTGTGGTGCAGTGCGTTCATTGACAAGTCCCACTGTGTCTTAGTGGCAGAATTAAAGGGTGGTGAACAACTCCGCGCTGTAAAGCAAAAAAAAGGCCATCATTTAGGACGGACTCAAAAGCTGGAGGGGACAGCTTGATTCTGCAACATCCAGAAATACAGGAGAGAATATTTGCACTTCAGGTTTGAACTGCGAGGGCCTTGCTGCTCTCTGAGCTTGGCTGGTTTCTTCTGCTAGCACCGATGATGTTACCCAGTTGGGTCATGAAACGTCACCAAGAAAACAACCACGTTCACAGAACAGCAAGGACTTGGTGCTCAGAAATCCTACTGGGATGAATCAAGTCTATTAAATGTAAACATAATAATTAACTGGAGATATATAGAAAAAGAAAGCATCGTACAATTGTGTTTCAGGACTGGATTATGGCATACAGCAAGGCTGAGTGTTGGTCAACTAAGAACATTATTTTAAGATATGGGGCCTTGGGAAGGTTTGCAAAGCAGGAAGGTGTTTGCATGTACCTGCAATTCCTAAGTTTTCCATACCACAATTTCACAATTTGTTTAGTTCAGCTACAGTACCAAACCCAATGAATTCACCTCCAGTAAAACCACAGAAGCCAGGCATACTCATATCAATGGCAGGTTGCTTCTACTGCCTGACCAATGCAAATTTTCTTGAACAAAAGAGCCATCCAATAAAGCACAACTGTGATAACAAAGCAAGAAACATGACCTAAACATTTGCAAAAGAAAAAAGAAAAGAAAGCCATCACAGTTAGCACTGCTTCGAAAGCGAGAGAAAATTCAAGTGACTGGCTTGACTTTCTAGAAAACCTATTTTAAGCCAACCAAAGTCACCAGAATCAGTTCAGAGATCAAAAGCTATTTAAAAAAAATACTGGGGGTGGCACTGATTTAATTTACATCAGGCTAATCTTTTTGCTGAGCGTTGTGGCCATCTCTTTCCTCCAGTAGAAAAGGAGCTTATTCAAGGCGCCCCAAAGAACTCACCATTCAGGCCCCGTGTGCAATTCTGCCAGCTGCCATGACATCATTTAAAGAAAACAAGAACTCCTGGTAGCCAAGCAGCAGCCAATCTTACAACACAGAGGGCTGTCTTGCCTCTGCACCCGGATGTATAAACAAATATTTAAGCATGTTACCTGCCACAAAAACCAGATTGCCAAAATAAATCCAGCCACGCTACCCCAGCCGAGGATTGGACAGTCCTGCAAGCAACAGGTCACTCGAATTGCCCTTACTGCACACGTACCACTCCGTCATCAATATGCATTTCACAACCGTTTAGTATTAAAGCCCCTTTTCTTTCTTTCATTGATAAAATATGCTAAGCGCAACTGGCAAGCTACCACGGCTGCTCCAGGTGAAAAAAAGAGCTATTACAATCGGGTCGGTGATCCCTTGTATGTTGGGGATTAATCAGCGGGAACTTAATATTTCATCTTTGTTAAAAGGCGCTCCGAGTTATTAAAATCAGACGTAGAAAGGATCGTTCATTGGAAGCCAAGTCATTTCCTTCTTTTATTCGTCATGACGAAGTGGCCTCTCAGGCTCCAAATGAAACCAACTAGCATTCAGGGTACACATTGCACATATCCATGCTCATTTCAGAGCCTGTCAAGGCAATTATAGGGCACTTCGTTCAAAACAAGCCCAAGCATTTCCCCGTGCAAACACATCCCCCTGCCCCAGGAGAAGAACTGAACAATGGATCTCACCCGGCTGCAACCCAAACAGAGCCAAAATCCAGGAATGTCAGGAGTTTCCAAAGCTATCCCGCATCGCCGGGGACTCCAAGCCATGAGTCAGCTTGCCCCCTTTGATTATTTTAACCCAAGCATCTCCTCCTTCCTGATCTTGGTGGGCAGCAGGAAACTGGGAGCCTGCAGGAGACTTTGGCTTCTTTTTCGTAGCTGCCGCCCCGTTTTAGCAAGAGGCAGCTTGCTAAAAATAGACAAGACACCTCCAGCCTGGTTTAGACAACACAGCACCTGGGGAGGGAGGCGAACGTGCGGCAACTGAGTCCCAGACAGTGTTCAGACCTTCCTGTAGCCAGCCAGCACCTGCTGGATCCAAGTAGAAAAAAATAAAAATAAAATAATGATGATGGTAATAATAACACAGGCAACCAAGATGCTGTTCTTTCGACAGTGTTGACAAACAGCTACCACGGGGCTGATCTCACTGGCAGGAAGCCGCTTGGCACAGCTTGACCCTGGAAGGGGAAGGGGCTTCGTGTTTTTTCTGATATAAAGTGAAGAAGCAGAGCTTGGGGGGGGGGGGGGGAAGGGGGGGAGGGGGTGGGGGGGGGAAGTGAAGAGGCTGCTTTTGCAACCACATTATGTAAAGCTTGCCCCTCTGTTCATATCCCAGCCGGCGTACACAACTGCATGGAGGAAAAACAAAGCAAAACAAAGGGGCTTCCATTGCCAAAAGCTTGAAAGTCATCCAAAAACAAACCCAGCCTCAAATTAAAACCATGCAAAGTGGCAAGGAGTCGAAAAGTCCGGCAACAGACACAAAACGCAGACCGAGAGCTCTCTCGGCTGCCCCCCCCCCCAGTGACAGTTCCCGCCCCCCCCCCTTACCTCTGGGGCTTCCTTGCTTTGACTCTGCGGGGGGGGGGGCACAGCTGCCGTCTAGAAGACTCCGACCCGATTCTCGCAAGTGGACAAGGGACGGCACGTAGAAAGAGCCCCCTCCCCATCCGTCTGTCCGTGCCTTGCTGTGATCGTCATAGGAACATGCACAGATCTGAGTAGTAGAGCAACATTATCACTCAGACTGCCCCCAACTGCAAACTCACAAAGTCAATGGGGCAGAGACAGGAGCAGATAAAAAGGGATGGCTCTAGTGCTCCAGGCCACAGGCTCAACCCTCCCACACCTGTATCTCCCTGGAAAGCAGCTGGGGGGCATGATTAAGCCCCTCCCCCCTTTTCTGCAGGGGTACAAGAGTTCAGAGCCTCATCTGAGAAGCTGGAAGGGAGACCTGATTGGGACCAGCTCTCATCTGCATCCTAAAAACCCCAGGACTGAGTTTAAAAATGTGCAACTCCGCTTGCTTTCAGAACAGGACTGGGTTTAAAAACAAAAACAAAAACTGCAACTCCGTTGATTGGAATCTTTTTCTTCCCAATAAACCCATTAAGGGAACAGTGTGTCTCCGGACAAAAACAGAAAAAGGATCCTCACCAATGAAACTCCCATTTAGAGGTGAATCAAGCCTTGCAAACCAGAATGCCCGGCACAACCATGTCCTGGAATTCAGGATAAGCCCCATTCTCAATTCCTGTCCATCCCAACTCAAACCAAGCGTGTAAATCAAAGTCCCTGGCCTCCTTTCCATTTAACCAACCATCTTTCCTTTCACACATGGGGTGCTTTCCCTGGTCTGCACCCGTTCCCAGAAAGGGGAGATCAGGTTTTGCCTTCCGCAGCAGGAACCACACTCCTAAGAGGCCCTTTCCAGCTGTTTCATTTGTTGTTGTATATCGCGTGTTGTGTTGCTAGCAGCCTTTCTTAAGCCTCCAGTATCACAGTTCTCTCAACTGCCCTGCAATTTCCTCTCCGCAGCCTTAGAAGGCGAGATGGGGCCTGCTCTGAAGTCACCCAAAGAATTTCACAAGCCTTTTGTGAAATTTGGAGGGTTTCATTCTTAAGACCGCAGGTTCTTCCTTCCTCCTCCACAAAGCGAGACTCGGATTGTGATTTGCATCATCAGAGACCGGTGTGGGATCGCTTGGAGCCACCTGAGCCTCCCAAGGAAGGAGGGGTGTCAATATTTTTTTTTCTTTTAAAGCATTATGAAATCATTGATTATCGGCAAGTATGGCTGTCAGAAAAAGACAGGCTGATGAAGCTTTTTGTGCGTGTGTGTGAAATAAGATTTTATATTTAGTGAGTTTATAATACAGTGCAATACTGGGCTGTATTTATAACCCGGTGCATTTTAGAACCCCTGCCTTGTCTTTCCAGATTATGTCTCCTTTGGGAGGTGGAAGTCTCTACGTGTGCAAGGGGGAGCACACGTTTCAAGCACACACGCATGAGCAAGAGGGCCATTAACGTCTTCACAGGCCGTTTGGGCACCGATATTTTTGTGGTGCCCCGTTTAAAGTAGAATCAACGCCCGGAAGGTGCCAGAGATTCTCTAATGGAGAGGACAATAATGGAAAGGCCATTCTGCATTCAGGTGGGCTTGCAACTATAAATCCCATCACACCCAGCCAGAATATAACCCACTGGGTGCGATGGGATTTCTAGCGCAGCCCACTTGAACGCAGTTCTTGATGGGTTGGTGGGTCTGGATGAAGGCAGGGGAGGATTCCAGGGTGACTTTTCCTCATCCTGAGGCCTTCCAGGTGGCACTGGGATGCCAGTCCTCCAGCTGATTGGAAAGAGATGGGAGTTGTAGTTCAATCTCATCTAGCCTCATCTAGTCACAGTCCAATCTCATCTATCATTGCATTTGGTTTCCTCAGTGATGCATTGGTGGGGGACCATAGGTCTTTGTTGGGTGGGTAACAGCCCTGAAGATGTGAGAGAATGGGTTTTGTAGTCCACCTAGAACACACACCAGCACACAAAATGGGGGGATGGAAATGGCCTACCCAGCCATCACAGGAATTTGTTCCCCAATCTCCAGCAAATGGAATGAGACTTGCGCGGCTGTGCAGACAGGCCAAGAAAAAGAGAATGGGATTTGTAATCTGAGCCATTTGAAATCCCCAGCCCCATCCTCCCCATCCTCCCCAGCACCAGGTCCCCCAATCCTTAGGGAGGCACCTGCTGGGGAGAATGGGTTTTGTTGGGGAGCAGGCAGAGGCCGGAGGACGGGATTTGTAGTCCAAACCATAGAACTTTCAGTGGCAGGGGAATGGAACCCCAACCTCCACAATCCTGCGCTGGGCAAGATGGGATCTTTAGTCCAACCCATCAAAGAAACAAGGTCAAGGAAACAGAGTCCCATCTTCCTCATTCATCTTGGCTCTGCAATCTTCAAGGAGGCAGGCTGTGGTGGATCATGGGCCTCTTAGTGGGGACCCAGCCAAGCGTTAAGAGAAGAATGGGATGTGTAGTCCATTCCACCCAGAACCAGGAGCCTAGGTCCCATCTTCCACATCCCTCCTAGCTCTCCTATCCCCAGAGAAGCAGGCTGGGGATCATGGGCCCCTTAGCCGGTAAGGATGGGATGTGTAGTCCGACCCAACTAGGCGCGCCCCACAAGGGGGTAGAGGAAGTAAGCCCCCGCTCCCCTCCCAAGGAGAATGGGCTCTGTAGTCCAGCCCGTCCCGCACTCCCCTTTCTCCCCGGCAGGGGATGAAGGGCCCGTCCACCCCTTTACCCCCCTGGGGGGGGGGGGGGGGGGGGGAAGCCGTACCTGCGGGGGCGGAGCTTCCCTCACGCCCCCAACGGCCGGCGGGCGAAGCCGGGGGGGGGGGGCGGCGGGGGGGGGGGGGCATAGAGAGCGCCGTGCGCCTCTCAGGTCGCCGACGCCGCCGACGCTGCGCGGTTTCTCCTCAGCCCGGGCAGCCGGCGACTCATCCCGCCGCCGCTGCTGCCGCGACCGCCCGGCTGGCCTCGGGCTTTGTTTTGCTTGGGGCTTCCTCAGCCCCGCCCCCTGGGAGGGCTCGTGGCCCGGCGCATGCGCTGCAGCAGCCTGGTGGCCGTTAAGCCGAGCGCCGAACGAGAGGCGCGCGCCGTCGTCCGCCGTTGCCGCGGGCGACGGCCAATCGCGGCACAGAGGCCGGCTCCGCTGGGTCTTAAAGCCCGCACGGAGTGGCCTCTTGCCGAGCTGGGGGCGGGGTGGGGGGTGGGGGGCATATTTATGAATTTATGACTGTTGCCGTTTTCTTGTTTGGTTATTGTTACATTAATTGCATTGTATTCATATTATTGCCACTGTTGCTATTTAATCAATCTATTTTCATTATCAATTTTCAATGTCATGGCCTATCCTTATCATCATCATCATCATCATCATCATCATCATCATCATTTCCACCCTGGATGCAGGGAAGCATTCGAAGCAGCCACTCATTTTCTGCCAGCGCACTTCGCTCGCCTTGCAACTTGATGGGAGAAGGATGGCTGGGGACGATGGGTGTTGTCATCCTCCACTTGCACGCACAGGGAGGGGGTGGGGGCCGCTGGCTTTTCTGTTTGATTGTTGACAGCACAGGATGTTTTTACATCATGATCTACGCGGGTCGCGTCGCGAGATCACCAGCAAAGCAGCCCCCAATGAAACCGTCGTAAAGCGAATCGAAAGAGATGTTCTGTCTGCGGCCTCTCTGCCTGGGGGAGGCCGATGGGAGCCGTAGCCCAGCCAGGATGCCAGAGGCTTGGTTACCCAGGAGGATCATTGGGGGAGGGGGTGTCTATTAAGTTTCTAGACACGCACACACACCCCAAGGCCCTCAAGGAGGATCTCCGAATGGTGTCCACAAGGATCCCCAAGGATTCCTAGCAAGCTTGGCTCGGCTCTTGTGACCTAGAGAGATCAGGAGAAAGAGACACAGGAATCTCTTAAAATGTTACTGACACCTTGTGGCAGCTCCAGCAAAATAGGTTTTCCTTTGCCACATGGGTTATAAACTTGTTTCAAGGGCACCTGGGAAGTGTGTGTGGGAATCACTTAATAGAAACAACTATGAGATAAAAGTTATCACCGGAGGATGAAGTTTGCGAGAGATTAAAGGACAGGGCAAGAGGGAGGGGAGGGGGGGGGAAAGGAGGCCACCTGGTGTTCTTGGGGTCTCAGTGGTTGGATTCTCACAAACCATCGCCAAGGGAACAGTTGTATCGTTTATTTTACCTGGGCCATTTTCATGTGGAATAACCAATGCCTGAATTAGCCCCTTTCCCCTGCTCTTAGCGGCTTTGCAATTTGCTTTGATGGTATACGGGTAGTCCTTGACTTCCAACAGTTCAATTAGTGACCGAAGTTTCAACATCATGGAAGAGGCTTTATGGCCGTCTTTCACACTTAACAACCGTTGCAGCATCCCCAGGGGTGTGTGATCAAAATTCGGAGGCTTGGCCCAGAAGATCCATCAGGCTGCAGAGGTCCCTCTCCATCCAGATGAAGGAGGAGAAACCCCAATTATGACCAGTCACCGGATCCTTAGGACAGTGAGGACGAGGGCGAAAACGACCCAATGGTGAGTGGACCAATTCCCCCTTTCGTCTACCCAATAAAACAGGGAAGTGAGGGGAGCTGAATGTCAACTCGTAAAATATTTCTGTGGTCTTTTATTAGTTGCCAACAGTAACATTTATGATGGTCGTGGTGTCCTGGAATCATGTGGACCCTTCCCCCCATTTGTGACCTTCTGACAAGCAAAATCAATGGGGAAGCAACTGGAGTGATTCACTTAACAAATGTGGCAAGGAAAGTCATAACATGGGGCAAAAACTCACTGAACAGCTGTCTTGCTTAGCAAGAGAAACGTTGGGCTCAATTGTGGTCGTAAATCCGAGGACCCACCTGTATTGTAGAAAATGTGTGCGTTATGAATTGGTTTTGAAAAATGACCCAGCTTCTCCTTCATTCCAAATATCCACAACTACTGGGTTGCTTTAGTAATCCAGGATCAAATTTAATGAGTTCCTTCACATTTGTTTTTACAGGAATCTGATGGCATGTATTAACAAGACATTTAACTGTTCCATTCCTTTTTTAAAAAAAAAGCACGTATGCTTACAACAGAAGACAAAAATATAAACTTTCTCTACTTACAATAATCCTATACATAGCATAAGAACCAAATCATGAAGTTTGTCACACATAGAAACATTTGTATTATCAGGTAACATACGGGAAACCCTTTATAAAATTATGCTTTTGTTTCAGGTTTTAAATTAACCATTAACTAAAACTAGCTATGCAGGGGGCCTGGAGTACATGACTAAGGCACCAACAGTACAAAGCAATAGAAAAGCAAAACGTTATTTCCTTAAGTAGTGCGTTATACACTGACACACCACAAGAAAAGGCAAAAAGAGTAAACGGACGTTGCAACTTTTGAGCATTTGTCCTCAGACGATATACCATTTCTTCCAGTTTTCATCCAAACTGACATGATATTCTTCAAGGCTTCAGTAATTTAATCTCAATTTCCCTAACTTGGGTGTTCTTAAGATTCTTGGCAACAACCAAGCCTAACCCTAACCCAAATCCGTGCTCTTAAAATCTAAACCTGAACTTACTTTGAGGCTTTCCTAGAACATGAACCTTCGACGCTAAACAAAAATAATTTACCGTTCAATTGAAAATTGCGTCAAAACATTGTTGGCTGGAACCATTATCTTAGGCCTACCTCACCTGAGCTCATTTCAAGTTAAGGTTTCATCTGCAGGAACCAATTTAGCCTCAAGAAATTGAACATATCTCCCTGTGATTCCTTCTTGCACGGATCTGAGCATGATATAGCAAAGTACATAATGCTGGGATGGTGCTATAGCTTGCTGGCAAAATATAAGATGTGCATATCTCAAAAGTTCCTGCATTTAGACTCTAGAATCAGCAGGGATGAGAATGATTTCTGTCCAATTGTTTGGGGGAATTTACTGCCAGTTAGGTGTTTCACTTGCCTTACATATTGCTTTCTATCACTAAAGCACAATCCATCATAATCAGTGAAGGCAAGGGTCTCAAACTTGACAACTTTAAGACTTCAACTCCCAGGATTGCTGGCTGGGCATACCCTGAATTAAGGTACACCCAGCCATATCCCTGACAATATGGTACAACCAGAACTCCTGGAAGGGCAAATATGCTTGCAGAGAACTCTGGGAATTGTGGTCTCGAACCTCTGGGGAGGTTAGGCAGTCATCAAATATCCACCATTTTTGGTAAATTAAGAGGTTACTTTTAAACCAGATTGTCTGGCCTACTCACGGGGGAGTTCCATGAAGGATCTGCATCAAAGGGTCTTCCATTTTTCCCAATTGATCTGCATAGTCTCAAACATGATATCCAAAGTATTTTTTAAATGGCCAGCAGAGGTTCATTCAATTCATATTAGGTCCAATATATCCATATATTCCATATTTACATATATCAAAGCTTTTTGAATAGGCATGAATATGATTGCATATTCTTTGATAGTGTAATTTCTAGTATATATGGCATAAGAAATAATGTATTAGAACTGTACAGATAGAAACATTTCTTTAAAAAAAGACAGAATATGATAACAGAATAGCAGAATTGGAAGAGGCCTTGGAAGTCTTCTGGTCCTTAGGCAGGAAACCCTATACCACTTCAGACAAACAATTGCCCATTCTCTTCTTAAAAACTGCCAGTGTTGGAGCACTCACAGCTTCTGGAGGCAAGTTGTTCCACTGATTCATTGTTCTAACGCTCAGGAAATTTCTCCTTAGTTCTGGGTTGCTTTTCTCCTTGGTTAGTTTCCACCCGTTGCTTCTTGTTGCTTCTTCAGGAGCTTTGGAGAATAGCTTGACTCCCTCTTCTTTGGGGGAGTCCCTCAGATATTGGAAGACTGCTATCACGTCACCCCTAGTCCTTTTCACTAGATCAGACATATCCAATTCCTCCAACCATTCTTCATACTTTTTAGCCTCCAATTCCCTAATCATCTTTGCTGCGTCTTCTCTGCACTCTTTCTAGATTTTCAACATATTTTCACATTCATGGTGACCAAAACTGGTCTTACCAAGGCATTATAAAGTGGTATTAATACTTCACGTGACCTTGATTCTACCCCTGTTAATGCAGCCTAGAATCGTGCTAGGTTTTTTTTGGCAGCTGCAGCACATGGGTGGCTCATATTTAAGTGATTGACCACTAGGACTCCAAGATCCCTCTCACCATTGCTACTATTGTGCCAGGTATCATCTATATACTATAGCTTTGCATTTGGTTTTTCTTGCCTAAATATGGAGCCTTACTTTTTTCATCAAGACATTCTATTCTGTCAAAAGATGTGCCTTTAATGAACAGTTAGTGGCCAAAAGTCAATTGACAGACAGATTGAATATCTCAAAGCAGATTTTAGTACAGGGGTCCCTAACCCCTGCTGCACTGGCCTATGGCATGCCAGAAACCGGGCTGCACAAACAAGCAAAGCCACATCTGTGGGATGCAGGCAGTGTGCAAAACCACATCCACAGAACCAATCCCTGGTGCCCAAAAAGTTTGGGGCAGCACTGTTTTAATATGTTTAATATGACAAGCTTCCCTTGTCCAATTGTAAATTGCAAGTGAATAGGATAGTACAAAACATAATAAAGAAAGGCAACAAAGCTTTCCGTTCTTGTAACAAAAACTGCTGTGTTGTCTCACTTGAGAGACTCATAACAGTCTAAAACCACCAAATTAATGTTGCAATAATGATGCAAGCCAAGCCCCAAGAACAGCTCAACTAAACAGCAGGCATTATGGTAAACTGTTGTTAAAAAATGAAAAGACGGATCTAAAACAGATCTGAACAGTCATAGGAAGTTGCAGAGAACTTGAGACCTGTCAAACCTTTTCCAACAATATTCTCAATCTATGTTTTTTGCAGTTTCCATGAGAATTAACAGAAAGCAACTTTCAAAGACACATTTATTAAGTTTGGTTTTGCAGGCTGATTGCTTATGTATTAATGTAGAATGCTATCATCTGTAAACACCTAATATAAACTTTGATATATACCTTACGTAACTTCGGATGCACCCGAAGAGGCCAAAACTGTAATTCTAATTTCCTAACAAACAGTCTTACTGAGCTCAATGGAATTTTGGATCAGAGAAACAAATTAACTAATTGTGGATCAAGCTGAGAACCATAATGCCAGATTAGCTTCGTTAACAGGAAAAAAAACTTGCTCGTTTCAGCATGTAGGCATAGTGACTGGCCCACTAAGAATCCACTCAAAGGACTTTCTCGCCCTTGCAGGAAGTAAAATTAAACACAAGTCACCCCGAGACTAAAACAGTAAGACTCCCCATTAACAAAAAATCTTCAAAAGGCAAACAAAATTATTTGGAAAAAGTAAAAGGTAAATATACAAAATGAAATTTTAATGTTTGATTCGTAACAAGGGCACTGCTGCCAAAATACAACAGAGCAAAAAAGACACTGGAACAGCTAAAAACACGCTTTATTCTCCCCGATGAAATGTTCTCTTTGCTGGGGAGAATTTCATTGAGCATAATTAGAGGTAAATTTTTTTGTTTGTTTGTTTGTTTGTTTCAGCTCCAGCTATGTGGCACTTAAGACAATCATCTGTGCACAGAAAGCTTTTAACAGTCATGCGAGGAAGAGAACACCGTCATCATTTTAGAACAAGGTAAAATTTCTCACCAAGAGCAGTAGGGGGCAGGGAGAGAAAGTGTCAATGAGGCACTGCACTGGAACAGAACATCTAGTAAACTCCACACTGTACAGTTTCAAAAACAAATACTTGAAGAGCTATCATTAAAAAAAAAAGAAAGAAAAAGCAGAGTATTGATGAAACAGAACCAAGTGGTGGGTTCATTTCACAGGCCCGGGTTAGGGGGGTCTTGATAATGCAATTTAAATCAGCTGACTGAACAAGAGGCACAGAGTTATAAATTCTGGAAGCATATGGGAAGAGGGGGAACATTACAGGAAATAAATGCGAGATGCCCACATGCTACGCAAATAAGTTGTTCCCACTTTCTTATTTTAAAGATGCAGTGTTCCTTTTTCTTTTTTTTTTCCAGAGATGACCACATACATTCAAAAGGTACCAAGTGAGGATTCTTGGCGTTTGGGTGAAGTTTTTTACAATGTTCACAAAAGTTTCTCGGATAATATGTATTACCACCCCTGGATGCATTTCCAGAAAAAAAGAAACCCATCAAATGTAAGATTTCGTTATCAAGTCATTTTTGCTGGGTTGAAAACAGGGGGGGGGGGGGGGGAGAATTGTGTTCAAATCAACAATCGAGACTGCCTTCTGGGAAAGCAGATGTGTCTTGGAAAGGTGTGGCGTTAGAAATCCCAGGTGTACCATTCAAAGTTAAAATTGCACAAGTGCCTACGACCTCTTAAAGTGGTGGGAGGGGGGAAGAGAAGGGGCGGTTTTTCTGCATCATTTGCTGAAACATCTCAGCACTGAAGTGACCTGCCTTAATTTATGCCCGGAAGGGGGGGTAGTGAAAAGTATAAATACAGCGTATGCCTGCATCTATCCTCTCGTACTGTGCATGTCAGTAAACATGGCAAGCTTAAAGAAGTGCAAAAGTTGTGGCGAATGCCCTTGACTTAAAGTGCCCTCAATGTTCCTTAATTATTATTATTATTATTATTATTATTTTTTCCTCTCAAATGCCGTTACAAAAATCTAGAAAACCGAAAAATGATTTCAAGGTATAAAACAGCCTGCCCTCCTTAAGGTCAGAAACCAACACTGCATCTTTCAAACCAGAAAGGGACACGGTCTAAACCAACCGGCGTCATCTAAGGGTGGTGTGTTTAAGAGAGAAAAGACGGTACCTGCAAAAGATCGGTAGGGCGGGGTGAAGGGTGGGGTTTACACGCAGGAGTATTGTTAAGGTTTCTTCAGGCATCGCAGAGAGAATTCGGTTGAAGACATAGAAAGCCAGGACAACCATAGAAATGGTCCTCCTGAATGGCTTGAAATGTTTTGTGGATAAACTGAAGGAGGCCACGTCATATAATCATGGAGAAAGAACCAGGAAGAGATCGTCTGCAAAGAGTATGCCCAGCCCTTTAATTCCTTTATCCTACAAAATATTTTAAAAAAAGACAAAGGGGGAACGTTTTAATGGAAAACGGCGCATACACGTCAGACAAGAGTACAGAGAGATCACTCCATAGTCCTTGATTTACGATCGCAATGGGGCCCAGAATTTCTGTTGCTAAGTGAATTTTGCTCCATTTCATGATCTTCCTTACCACCATTGTTAAGTGAATCCCTGCAGTTGTTCAGTTGGTAACACAACTGCTGAGTGAATCTGGCTTCCTCGTTAACTTTGCTTGTCAGAGGGTCACAAAAGGGGATCACGTGACTTCAGACAGTCACTAAACAAATGGTTTTAAGTCGGCAACTATCCATACAGTGTACTTCAGATAATAAAATAACACAGGATTATCTCCAGAAGCTGAATTGCAATAGCAATAGCACTTAGACTTATATACTGCTTCACAGTGCTTTACAGCCCTCTCTAAGCGGTTTGCAGAGTCAGCCTGTTGTCCCCAAAATTCTGGGTCCTTGTTTTACCCACCTCAAAAGGATGGAAGGGAGAATCAATAGCAACAGAAATAGCAGATTTATATACTGCTTCACGGTGCTTTTACAGCCCTCTCCAAGCGGTTTACAGAGTCATCATAACTCTCCCCCAACAATCTGGGTCCTCGTTTTACCAACCTCAGAAGGATGGAAGGCTGAGTCAACCTTGAGCTAGTGAGACTCGAACTGCCGAACTGCTGGCAGCTGGTGGTCAGCAGGAGTAGCCTGCAGTACTGCACTCTACCCACTGCAGCTCCTGAACCTTATATATTTATTAAATTTGTATGCTGCCCATCTCACTGTTGAGAAACTTACAACTTATACATAAAAAGTAACATTACATTCAGGGAAATTTACCTTTGACTTTCCTTCTGAAGGTAGACCTACAAAACATTTTTTTAAAAAACTTAAAGCAAAATGTTTGACATTTCAGCTTTTGCAATACAAAGATTAATACAGAATCCAAAAAGTGCTGTTTTCTAGGTGTATGAATTGAATAGTGGATGAAATGGCAAATTATCATTGCTTTCGAAAGGAAGACTACATTCCCACTGTGTGAGTGTAGGGGAGCGGGGGGAATCAAGAAGCCCTTTAGGAAAACTAACTGAAGCCATTACAGGGCTTTAGATTGTTTTTCTGAATTCTTTCAGATATTTTACGTGAATTTTGGAATAGCCACTTGGGGCTTCTCCCTGAGTTCCTGAGTAAATTTTTCAAAAGTTTTTTTGGAGAGGCTTAATGATTGGCAAGACTTAACTGTGATAATATTAAAATAATTTAAAATTTATCAAATGATTACATGAAATACAAAAGAAGTTGCCCATTTCAGGCAGTTAGGTTAAAACACGTAACCTACCCTTATGCCATTTAGGATCTGTATCCTGGCTGGAATCTGGCAGTTTCCTCAAAAATTAGTTCTTTCAGTTTTTCCTTCGGCAAATCATCCAGCTCCATATCAAATTTGAAAGGTGCTTCAGCTACAGGCTTTAGAAAAATAAAGAACAGACCATCAGAAACATGAATGATATTGAGGCACAATAGGAATATGTAAATTGGAAAGTTTTCAATTTTTTTAAGTATTCTAAAGCTGCTCAGAAGACTTTGTGGTCAAAATTAGAATATGATTTTTCTACAGTATAAAAATGCAGTTAGAGAAGTTTTACAGTTAGTCCACCATTTAAAATGTTTAGTGACCGCTCAAAGTTACAATGGCATTGAAAAGTGTGATTTATGTTTTTCACACAACCATTCACAGCATCCCCGTGGTCACATGATCAAAATTTAGATGTTTGGCAACTCATACTTATGACCATTGCTGCGTCCCAAGGTCAGGCTGATCCCCTTTTGTAACCTTCTGACAAGCAAAGTCAATGGGAAAGCCCGGTTCACTTAACAACCAGGTGACTAACTTATCAACTGCAGAGATTTGCTTAACAACAGTGGCAAAAAAAGTCATAAAATGGGGGCAAAACTCACTTAACAGAAATGTTGGGGGTCAGTTGTGGTCATAAATCAAGGACCAACTATACTTGGTTACATTTATTAAAATATGGTTTAGAGAGCTGGTGAGATAACGATTTTTCACACAATGATTGATATATGCTAAGGAAAATAACTGGTGATAACAATGAATGTGGTAGAACAGCTATTTTTGACCTTATTTTTGAAGTATGGTTCTGCTCTTACAGACATCTGTCTTGAAAGCAAATAAATGTTACAGCTTCAGAAATTGTAACTGAGGCCCTCATTAAATGGCTAAACTTGTATATGGCTAGTCCTCGACTTACCAGCACAGTTGGGACCAGAATTTCCACTGCTAAACAAAGTGGTTGTTAAGTGAGCCACACCTGATTTTACAGCCTTTTGTGCCACAATCTTTAAGAGAATCGCTGCAGTTATTAAGTGAGTCACGAGGTCGTTGGGGAAATTTGACTTTGTTTACTGGAAGTCACTCAGGAAGGCTACAGCAAGGTTACAGGACGCTGTAACCTTCACAAATGCCAAGCACATGAAATGTCATCAGGTGACTAGGGGAATTACAGTGACCGTCACAAGTTCAAGGACCAGTTGTAACTTTTTTTTAGTATGGTTGTAACTTCAACCAGTGACTGAACAAATGGGTGTAAGTTGATCCAAAGGTGCTTTTTCAAAAGGCAACTGGACTTTGTTTTTATCTTGAAGACATTCCACTTCTCATCTGAGAAGCTTCTTCAGTTCTGATTGAATGGTGGAAGATGGAAGGATTTATATTCCTTTGCAGTCATCTGATCATTAGTGCTCTTTCTGACAGTCATTGAGGCCACTTGGAGATTTATCTGTGTGCCCTCAGGGTCACCTGAAAAGGGCAAATGACTGCAAGGAATATAAAAAGCACCTTTGGGACAACCATGACCTGGAGAATCTCCACAGATAGTTGCAAGTTGAGGGGTATCTGTATAAATGTATAAAACAAGATTTGAGCTGTGAGCACTTGTTGGCCCCTCTGGCTGCCAAACTCAAAGCGTTGAATTAAATTGTTTCTACACGGTCAAACAGCCAAGATACCATAGCCTCCATACCTCATCACTGGGGTCATAATACTGTTCTAGGTAGGGGTGAGCCAAAGCTTCTTCCACTTCAATTCTCTTGTGAGGGTTGAAAGTCAACATTTTATCCAACAGATCAAGAGCTAGAGAGACAATTTTAAGAATTAGTTTGGCTTGCATTCTACTCATCCTGATGTCCACCCCATACAGAATATGTTGAATAATGTTTAAATTTCCCCCCCTGGGGGTTCCAAAACAATTTCATGGAGCAACCACAAAAGGAAGGCTCTCGTCTAAGCAGGACTTTACCTACAATAAAAACATTTACTGAGAAGAAAACAGGAAATGCTTGTACGTTTTTCAACGTATTCATGAGGAAGATCGTAAACATGGAGGGCTAATTCTTTGGATATGAGCATTAATGAAGAAAGAGAAAGAGTAGGAACTACAAATCTCAGCTCTTGTAACTTTACCTATAACTCATCTTATGCCATGATTTTCCAGAACGTCAGAATCTTATTCTTTTAAATTACCTTTGGGATCAGCATTTGGAAATAATCTGTTCCAGGGAACTTTATTTTTATATGGTAGAGAAAGCAAGTAATTTCTCGCTTTTGCGTTGATTATACAATTCAAGTCTTCTTGGGAAGGAGACCCAAGAATTCCTGCAACGTGAAGGGGGATAAAGGAAGAGAAATTATTGCAAAAATAAAGTATATCTGTCTGGTGAATATAAGTAACTTAAATTTATTATCATTTGCTCAAGTTCCTAGTTTCAACAAATAAAAAGGAAGAAACACCAATTAGACATGTTAAGAGTCTCTGTATTATTTATATGTAAAAATATTTTTTTTTACCAAGAATGTGGTTGAGCTGATCAAGGTAGTGTTTTCCTGGGAAGATGGGTCTGTTTGATAGCATCTCTGCCAGAATACAGCCTACAGACCAAATATCAATAGATTTGGTATATCCCTAGATATAACATGGGGAAAAACATTTGCTATAATGTTGTATATTTTACAGTTCTGGAGTTCTCAAATATGACCATTTTTTAGCATGTCACTACTTCTACCATTTAACAATATTTTAGACTTTATACTTAGGATTTCTTGAAGCATAATAAAAATGCACTATAAAAATATTTGTTTATACAACTCCATAAACCACTATACCTAAAGTTCAATTCCTTGGCATCCACAGGACATGTTTCAACACATAGATATTAAATAACATCTTTAAATGAATAGTACACATGTTATCCAGCTATGAGCCTACACACTACACACACACGCACACAAAAAAATCCCAGAACAATATTCTAGAAAAAAATATAAAACAGGAACCACCATTTTATGATCAGCAAAGTTAAACTAATATTTTACATATACTAGGTTAACTCAGTTAAACAGGACTAATAATGGATTTCCATGAGGAAAATGATTTCCGTGATTTGGATCAAAAACTCTACTATAATATTAAATAGAAAACATTTCAACTCTCACCTTAGAATTCAACATGATTTCAGGAGCTCTGTACCAACGTGTAGCTACATATTCTGTTAGGAAACCAGTGTGGTCATGATCTGGGTCTGCCACACGAGCCAAACCAAAATCACATATCTATTATGGGATAGGAGAAAGGATTGTTGCTGTTTTTAGAAAGAGTAGGGTTTCTTTTTTCTTTTGAGACAGCAAAATTCATTTTTTAAAAAGGGGGGTATATTCCACAAGGGGAAAAGCCTGCAGAGATGGCAGTGTTCCAATACTTGAGAGGCTGCCACAAAGAAAAGGGGGTCAACCTATTTTCCAAAACACCAGAAGTCAAGACAAGAAACAATGGATGGAAATTAACCAAAGGAGGAAGCAGCCTAAAACTAAGGAGAAGTTTACTAACAGTGAGAGCAATCAACCAATTGAATGGCTTGCCTTCAGAAGTTGTGGGTGCCCATCACTGGAGGCTTTCAAGAGACTCAACAACCATTTGTCTGAAATGGTATAGTTTAGTTTACTTTGTCACTGCATCTCATACAACGAAATCAAACACCATCTTCAGTGCACATCATGACCATGAAAATGAACACAAACACACATCCTTCACCCTCCACACATTGAACCCAAACCCCCAATACTGCACTATACAGCAGAATTCAAAAGAACTACTGCCCTGGGATAGAAGCTGTTTTTTAGCCTATTTGTCCTTGTTTTTATTATTCTGTACCATCTGCCAGATGGTAATAGTTCAAAAAAAGGATTCCCATCCTTTTTAGTAGTTCAAAAAAATGGATCTTTGAGAATGTTTTGAATTTTCTTAAGGCAGCAGGAGCTATAAAGCTCTTCCAGAGAGGGGAGAGGGCAACCAATGATCTTCTGGGCAATGATGTTAATCCTCTGGAGTGCTTTCCTATCTGCCCCTGTGCAATTGGCAAACCATACAGAGGTGCAGTATGTTAAAATGCTCTCCATGGTGCAGCAGTAGAAGGTCACCAGCAGTTTTACATTCAGTTGTTGTTTTCTGAGAAGTCTCAGGTAGCCTAATCTCTGCTGGGCCCTTTTGACCAGGGCTGCAATGTGAGCATCCCAGGGCCAGGTCACCCAGAAACTTAAAACTGGCCACTTGCTCTACTCGGTCTCCATCGATAAACAAGGGCTGGATATCTGATCTGATCCTTCTATAATCCACTATAAGCTCCTTGTTCTTATTGGTGTTGAGGACCAAGTTATTGTCTCCACACCACAAAAGCAACCGGTCCACCCCATTTTGGTCGACAGACTTATTCCCCCCCTGGAGATAAGTCCCACCACTGTTGTATCATCAGTTACAGCAAATTTAGCAATAGTATTACTAGCATGAGTGGGAACGCAGTCATGCACATAAAGAGTATAGGGTCTCCTGCTTGAGCAGGGGGCTGGACTAGAAGATCTCCAAAGTCCCCCTTCCAACTCTGTTATCCCTTGAGCTGTTCCTAAATACAGACCTTGAGATCACAAGTAGTGTTTAGCAGCAAGTTGGATGGTTTGAGATCCCTGTGCAATACGTTGGCTGAATGGATGTATTTCAATCCTCTCAGAATTTGATAAAGAAAGTAACAAATGTGATCGTTGCTGAGATGTTGAGTCTTCAAGAGTTTGTAAAGATCTGTCTCCATGAGATCTTGCACAATGTAGCTGAAAAGTGAATTAAGGCAACAAAACCAGCACATATATCAGATAATGTACTTTGGCTGAGCTTCTGAGATGTTTACAGTCGTACTTCTGTATTACAGAATATACAACTACAAAACGGAAACAATGACAAAATTTCTGCGTGGTTCATGCATAGAAGTATACAGGTAGTCCTCCACTTACGACCACCACTGAGCCCAAAATTTATGTTGCTAAGTGAGAAATTGGTTAAAGTGAGTTGTATGAGTTTTCTTGCCATGTTTGTTAAGTGAATCACTGCAGTTAAGTTAGGAACATGATTCTTAAGTGAATCTGGCTTTCCCACTGATTTTTCTTGTCAGAAGGTCGAAAAGGGGGCCATATGACCCCGGGACACTGCAACCATCATAAATGTAAGTGAATACATCATCATGTAAATTACATCCAAATGGGGATGCTGCAAGGGTCATCAGTGTGGAAAATAGTTCTAAGTCATTTTTTTCAGTGCCCTTGTAACTTCAAATGGTCAGTTAGTGAACTGTTGTAATAAGTTGAGCACAATATGCATATAATAACCAGAATAAATAATTTTACTTTAACTCAAAGAAGAAAAGATGACGACAATGTGAATAGAAGGATGTAGGGTTTTTAAAGGATACACGTCTTTCATTTGATCAATAGTTGGAGCTCTAATGATGTCATTGATCCCAATAATATTTTCATGCTTGAAACGCAACAGGATTTTGATCTCTCTCAGGGTTCTTTGACAGTAAGTCTGGTGTTCGAAAGGGCTGATTTTCTTTATCGCCACCCGAACTCTGTTCAAATTATCATAGGCTGAACTGGAAAAAAAAAGGTGATAAAATAAACTCAACGATCAGCAAAACAAGAGAGCTTCTTAAATAATTTAGCAGCATCTCCACTTTGCCTTCCAACCAATGTTTGATTAAGTTTCAACTGTATCTTTCTTTGGTGCCAACAACCACAAAAATTGCAGAGCACACATTTTTCTTCTAAATCTTTGCCCATATTGTGTTTCTTCTCTATATGTTCACATTGTTTCCTTCTCAGCAATATAATAGATAGAAATTGTTGGTTCCAAAAGAAATGTTGCTTAAAACAAAGAGTAGGCTCCAGCATTATAGATACTGAGATTGATCCACCCATTTCTTTTCATGATGATCTTGCCTAATTTCAGAGACAGTGAGGATTGTAGGGTTGTGTTGAAGGGGTGGGTTGTAATCTAGGGAACAAGAGAGGGCTTGAGGTCTTCCAAATTAGGACACCCTGATACTCATTCACCATTTTTAGGGCAGGAGGGGCTGTTAGGAGGAAGAAGAGCAAACTAATTTGGACAACCGCATAATGTCCAGCACATGTAAACTGAATCAAACACACAGAAATATTCATTTTAACTCCTATTTCAAAACTTAGATAATTAAGACAACGTTGCCCATCTCGGTAAACATACTATTATATGGAAAAGAGGTTTTTTTTTTTAAGTGCTACAATTTAGCAAAGGATAATAATAAACAAGTGGGACTTTTCCTTTGGATTTGGATACATTAATTAATCCAGCCACCCATTTGCCTTCCTTGTCCTGTTGACAATGCTCATTTTCTGCTCTGGTGGATTTTCAACACTGAGGAGCACTAATATGTAAGCTTATCTGAATCTTGAAAAGTTTGAGGAATGTGTTCTTAGAAAAGGAGCAAGATTATTGCTTTGTCGACCCAGTTCTTGCTGTTGCTTGGTGACCACATTTAATTTAGCTTAAATTTCACTCCAGATTTCAAGCCCGATGATTACCAATTCAGTTTTCAACCTATAGTCTTAACAGAACCATTCCAATAAAGCAGAAGACAAAAAGGAATTGAAGCAAAATTTGGCTGAGATTCTTGCTCTCTGTTCTTCCCACCAGGGTCATTCAGCAGGAGCTTTTCAAACAAGGTAAATGAGCTATTTCTAGATAACCATTATACCAACTGTAAATCAGATTGCCTTTTCCTTCTGTGTCATGTGTTACAAATATAAGTCTGGAGCCAGGCACTCTCTTTGCAAGGATTTTTGTGAGTTTTCAGGCAACTTTTCTAATTAAAGAGGTTAAAAATGCTTTAAGTAAACAAAACTTCTGCAAAAAAAAAAAAAAAATTCCAACTTGCAGCCAATTTAACCCTGAAGGAATTCAGGAAGGATTAAATCCAGCCTGCTTTTATCCTCCATTTTTCTCTTTTAAGAGAGAAAGAATATTTCCCCATGAAGTTAACCCAATTAAAAGGAAGATTTTCAGAGAACCGTGTAGTAAAAGATTTATAAGTGATACGATAATCTGGAAGAGAAAACTAATAGAATAAGAAACCCACTATCAAAAGCTGAAGAAAGTTATTAGGAAACAAGAGCTTTAGATATCTATGTGTGTGCAAATCAGGTGAATCACACACTGAAGTGAAATAAAAGGCTGACACCTTAGAATAATTTTTATAGTCCTGACGAAGAGGAAGAGGATAAGAATAATTAAACTTGCATGCTGCCCAACTCTTGTTTACTCTGGGTGGGTCATAGCAACTGAGCAAAGAAATGTTTCATAAACTTCCTCAATCAGATGCTCTCTCCAAACCAGTGTACAGGGACTAGATTCCCATAATTCTTTGGGAAGGCGGCCAAAGCTATTACCTAGATCAAAGATCAGGGTACAATCTGTTTGACGGGTTAGGAAATAAGTTCCTTCTCTTTGTCGCTGAGCAACGAATCACTGGTTTGCCAGTGCACCTTTGTCAAGACCAGGACTGATCCTGCTTTTAAAGGTTCAGGATCACAACCTTCTCACGATCCCAGGTAAATGGCCATTCTTGCTTCACGATTTAATGAGTTGCCTCTTTAACCTGAAAATGTAAAGGTCTATATAGCATATTCCAAAGATTATTTCAATAGCCCTGCGTGAGAGTTGGTCAATGCACCTGTGGAGTGCCCAATTTCAGGAAGACCACACTAGGAATTGGAAGAATTCTACTGGAATGTTTTAATTCTTTGTCACAGTAAGAATGGATCCCTCGTAGCAAATCAGAATTTTAAGACTATGACGACTATCTGAGAGAGATAGCCGTCGGTTTTGCTGTCGTCCAGGCTACTAAAAAGTGAAAAAGGACGTGTTTATATCCTTTTACCAAACTAGGAAATAGAGTAGCCTGTGAGAAGTGCTTGTCATCGACTTTATTCTTAGAGAGAGAGAACAAAACAAAAACAAACTTGGAGCATAAACTGAGAGCAAAGGTGGAACAAGTGTAGGCTTTGGCAGAAAAAAAAAACAAAGAAACAACTATTATTAGAGCCAAACTGAGACCAGACGATGTCTGGAATGTAACAGAGGAAAAAGGGACACGAATCTACAACTGGCAGCTTTAATCACATTTCTTTCAAAGAAATTCAGAAGCTCGGGAAACTCAGCTTTTGCAACTAGAAGGGGTGAGCGGGAGAGGTAGTCCTCGACATACAACTGCAATTGAGCCCAACATTTCTGTTGTTAAGAGAGATGTTTGTTAAGGGAGTTTTGCCCCATTTTACGACCTTTCTTGCCACAGTGATTGTTAAGTGAATCACTGCAGTTATCAACCCTGTTGTTAAGTGAATCTGACTTCCTCGACTTTGCTTGTAGAAGGATCACGTGACCTTGGGACACAGCAATGATCATTAGTATGAACCAGTCGCCAAGCATCTGAACTTTGATCGCATGATTGTGGGGGATTCTACAAAGGTTGCAACTGTGAAAAATAGTCATGTCACTTTCTTCAATGCTGTTGTGACTTTGAACAGTCACTAAATGAACTGATGTAATTCAAGGACTACCTGTAATTGTGATCTCCTGAATCCAGAGCCAAAGAAAGGGATGAGTTAAAGACAGAAGTCTTGATACTACTGTATTATTTCAGTGGCCACACTCAAAAGCATTAATGTTTCAAGACCTGACTGATTATTCTCAAGACTGCAGGTTTTTTCTTCACTCTTCCTGCAGGTAAGGACCCATACAAGCACTCATTATAAAAAAGGCCAGAATCACCTGCCACTTCCTTCTTTAAATGAAGCAGGTAGCAGCCAACTTCAAATTCTAGCTTCGCATTATATCTTGTGGGTTGAGGGATAAGGTGAGAGTTGTGTTCCGACGCAATATTTTTCAATCCTAAAAGATTCAGCGTTACCCACTGGGGGGGGGGGGGAATATCTCAAGATGTGCTTGAAGAAATCAGATAGAGAACTCTGGCACGCTCATCGGTGAATGTTAGGCCAGGATTCTGAAGAATTATGCAAGAGAACCCAGAGAAGGCAGTTTCCAATGTTCCTAAGTTACAAGCCCTGAAGCGTAGGCAGAAGTGACAGGAGAAATAACGTATTAAAGATGACTGCAGAATCAGTACACTGCACCTCGAAAAAGAGACATCGAAAGAAGAAAATTGTGATCAGACTACAAAAAAAAGGACGAGAAGAAGCCAGAATTTTGCAGAAGGGATTCAAGGAAAGCCATTAGGGTTCAATATGAGAATATGGTTCATCAAAATATATTTTTAAAAAATCTGTCCCAGAGAAAACTGGAAGCATATGGTTCAAAAAGGCGAACATGAATGCGGAATCACCAAGGCACAGAATGGAAAGCAAGTCAGGGAGAGAAAGGGAGAAAGCCACAAGAGGTCTAGAATGAAAGTTGAACGGAAGAGAACAGGTATATGGCAATGTGCAAACGACTACACAGAAGAAAAAATACAGATTAAAATTTCAGCAGTGAGAAAAGATAACCACCCAAGGCCAAGGCTAGCAGACTTTGCCAGGGAACTCTGTTCAGTCAGGTAAGGTTGTAAAGACTGCCCAAAGTGAAAGGAAAAATCATAAAAGGCTGTGTTTCTTCCTATTAAGCCACCATTCACTTAACCATGACTTATTAAACCACAAGTGATTACGCTTGCCCAACATGCTAAGAAAAAAAAAACCATTTTGGTTTTGCAATGTTAGATGAATCCAGCCACAGTAACAGAATGAAACTGTTTGTTGAAGAAAGAAATTAGAGAAAACCAGAGGATAAATTTCATATCCAAACAAGCAATGTTTTCCAGCTTTAGTGAAATCTTTTTGGTCTTCCTAACTAGCATGTTCATTTGACATTGAAACAGATATACGAACCTGGATAGGGATCTGGGTAAGAAAAATCTTTGGTCACTGTTTTTAGCATACCCCGGGAACCTCAGTAGTGAAAGGCCTCAGATGTGAGTTTAGCAAAGATACTGAACATGTTCAACATTCTGAAGTTTTTCATGGAATGGAAGCATTAATAACTTGACTCTGAATCAGGATGTTCACATGCTTATAATCTGCTGAAAAGTATATAAACCCCGGCTGTCTTAAATTCTCACTAATCTGCAAAACACAGAATTTAAATTCCTGCTGATGCTCACAGTTGTAGCTGACTGCCACATACCTATAGTTCAGGTTTAAACGAAATCTCAGAAATAATCTCAGTTTTCACAGAAATAAAGTACAATATGAAGTATTGGTATAACATCTATAACAGAAAGGTTTGTATGATAAAATCACAATTCTTTCAATTAACTTATTAATACTGTATTTTCTTCAAAATTTATATTACCTGATTGAAATTTTAGTAAGACAAACCTATCCATGGATTAGTCAAGTAGTGAAGCAGCTGTTAAGTATAAAGATGTTAGAATTTTAAAAATGAATTACCATCTAGCTCATTATGCTGGATCGGAAAAAGGCAATTCCCCAGTGGAAGATCTGAGCACTTATGCCAGCTTGCATTGATTAAAAAAAAAAGCTAAGAGCTGAGCAGTCTTTTTTTAAAGAGGAAAACAATTAACTAAAAAGACCTTAATGCAAAGTAGGCTCTGCATACGTTATGAACCGAACACTTTCCTGCCTATTCTTCTGAACTGATATTGGTGTGATAGATCCTGCATGCTGTGACGGCAGGCATTTGATTGACGGGCATTAAATTCTGACTTCAGACTGGCTAGTCCACACAGCACAGGAGACCTCAACAGAGGAACAGAGCCTTGCTGAATGTCAGTTGAAAAAGAGCAGCACCAGCTGTGTTTAAGCACAAAGCCTTCACAACATAAACCTGTAATATATCACTTGCCTGCTCGCTGGCTTTGGTAACTAGAAAAGGCTCTGATCCCTGATCTCACAACTTCCTAGACCCAAATTTTTAAAATTATATAAGACCCAACAAGCTAGCCATCAAAACCCCTACAAAAATAAATTGCCATTTTTTTGTATTTGGCCTAGTCTCCTGCTGTAATTCAAACAATATACAATAAGTTTTCATCCAAATCCAATTGAAAATCTTATCTGATTTCAGCAAGCACAGCCATGCCAAACAGGGATTAAGGAAATACAGCAAGAGGGAGTACCAACAGATAAAAAATGACACCCCATGGGCAACAAACAGTAAAATAGACGTTAAGAATAGCTGAGCGCTGGGTCTTTGCTTCCCTACCCCCTTAGCTTAGTATACAGTGAAGGATCAGATGTTCTTCTGGTATTTTTCTGGAGACCCAGAAAACTTACATATGACATGTATTAAATAATACCTGGCATATACTCACTCTACATATGTAACACAGGCACCCTTATACAAACACATAATGTACTCAGTTTCACACTTGCAAAGAACAGTATAGTTAATAATTAATATCTGGCATGAAATGTCATATTTACATTGTATAGATAGCAATAGCATAAAGTGATTTGCTGAAACTATAGCAGACAAAAAAATTGGGCATGAGAGTGTTTTTATTAAGTAATCTGGGAAGGGAGATAGTAACTTAGATCTTTAAAACTGTTATACCAATAATAGGCATTATATTTTATTTGTGGCAGCAAAGTCTCATTACATTTTGGGGAAATGTGCGTAGGATCAAAATGAAAATTTGAAATATATGCTTCTTCAGGCAAGATTCATTATTTTAGGTTATAATTGCCTAAAAACAATGCTTCCCCATGGAATTTGGCACAATTAAAATATAAGGCATAAAATGTTTTCTGGGTACATAAACAGCATAATGAAATTTAGATATATTTTTCTTTGGAAAATAATGGGAATTCAGATAGAGAAAACAGAAGTGACTGCTTTAAATAAATAGATCATTGATTTTCATAAATACGTACCTATTTTGACTGCTTTACATTATGAGGCACCCTGAATACCTCATTGAGGAAGAATAGGCAAAACAAATGTGCTTTTTTTAAACAGACAAGGCTGCAATCTTAAGGATATTTTAACTAGGAGTTAACAAGTTTGAACCTGGTTGGTTTCATTCCCAAATAAAAATGCCCAAGATTGCTCTGCAGTCTCCAAGCTCTTGACTTCATCCTTTATAGATGTTAAATGCAATCTAGGCACCCAACTGCATTAAGTGTAATATATGTAGATCATCTTGGCTAGTCAAGAACAGAATATTAGCATGGTGTGGCAGTGAAGGTGGTGATTTTTGAATAGGGGGACCCTGTTGCACACTCAGCCATGAAAAATAGTGGGGTGATTCAGGGCCAGATATTCTTTCTTTCTTGGCCCAGCCCACTTCACTGAATGATTGCAAACGGGGTGGGGGTGGGGGGGAGCTGTGTCTAGGCTGCCTTTTGCTCCTGTATAAGATGCAGAACAAAACAGAAACCAACGAACAGGCGACAGGTTTGCAATTAAAAAGGCTGCGGCAACCACAACTCAAGTTTGTGGAGATGGGTCAGGGCCCAAAGAAGCTCAGATCCTTTGAAGATGGTGTGGGCTGCTATGGCTTGTCACTTAAAATGTGACAGGAAGGTGGAGCAACACATCTAGAAGATGCTGGTGGCTTTCAGACTCCATATCATCATCTATCGCCAACATGGGAAGGCCCTTCTCCAATTCCGTGGGCAGCGATGGGAGTTGTGGTCCAACCTGGCTAGAAGGCAGCAGTCAAGCCTTGGTCCTCTCTCCAGGATGGACCACCATCCCACTGCCAGAACTGGAAGGTCCCCTGCTCCCTGGGGCAGTAGATAGGAGTTGTGGTCCAATCCATCTAGAAGGCAGCACTCATGGCCTCCAACCTCTCCTCAGTCTGGATCCCCATCATCCACTGGAAGCCTAGGATGGACCTCCGAAACCTGGGGTAGTGATGGTTCTTGCGGTCCGACTTGTCTGCAAAGCAGCATGTACAGCCCTCAATCTAGATTGCCATCATCCATCTCCAACAAGGCTGGGTCAGCAATGGGAATTGTGATCCAATCTGTCTGAAAGGTGGAACACAGGGCTCTCCATCCTTCCTCTGCCTGGACCCCCATCCCCATCATCCATCACTACGTCAGAAAGGTTCTGGGGGAGGGTACGAGGGGGAGGATGCTCCCACCTGTCTGGAAGGCAATGCTCCGCCCAGCCTCAACCTACAACCCCATCGCCCGCTATTAGCATGAGAAGGCTGGGAAAGCAATGGGACTTGTGGTCCAATCTGTCTGGAAAGTGGAGCGCTTTCCACTCCCTGTCTGGCAAGCAATGCATTCAAGCCCCCACCAAGATTCCCATCATCCACTACCAGCTTGAGAAGGCTGGGAGTTGTGATCTAATGTGGCTGGAACCTTCTTCTGCTGTACCTCCCCACCCATCATCCACAACCAACACAGAAAGATCTGGAAAGCAACATGCCCAGTCTCTTGTTAGATACCCATCATCCACTACCAAATGGGACAAGGCTGGGACAATGATGGGAGTCACATCCAATCTCTCTTGGACGGCTCCCCATCTCCCCGTTCTGGACCACCATCCCCATCATCCACCACTAAGACAGAAAGGTCTGGAAAGCAACACACCCAGCCTCCACCTAGATTCCCATCATCCCCTACCAGATGAGGGAAGGCTGGGACAACGATGAGTGTTGTGGTCCAACCTGTCCAGACGTCTCCCCATCTCCCTCCGCCGCCTGGACCACCCTCTCCATCATCCATCCCCAGTTGAAAAAGGCAGCGATGGGAGCAGTGGTCCCACCTATTTGCAGAGCGGCCGCCGCCCCCCCCCCCCCCGCAGCCGGATTCCCATCCCCATCATCCCCTTCCTTACCAGACCATCCCGTAAGCCCCTTCCCCGATATAGGAGAGGTTGGTGTAGCGAGGCCCCACGTCGAAGACTTGCCCGCGCACCATCTCCGGGACCCCAACAGGGCTCCCAGAGCTGCCTGCGGCGGCCCCCGACACCGCCGCCATGTTGGTATCCGTGAGCGGAGAGGCGAGGCTGAGGGGGAAAGGGGCGCCGACCGGCCGGCGGGAGGAAACGAGGCGGGAGGCCGCCGTTCGTCTTCCGCGGCTCGCTCCGGCTAGACGAAGCGAAAGAGGGAGGGCTGCCGAGGGAAGGCGACACAGAGAACCCAAAAAATAGCGTCCGCCACTCAAACCCGCCAGCTCTGAAAGATCCGTCTGAGGGAAACGGGGCGGGGCTTAGCCCTGACGAACCGCGCACGCGCGCTCGCCGGGGTGGGGTGGGAGACTGGGCCGGCTTCGCGTCTTGCGATTGGTTCGGTTGAGGGGGGGGGGGGAGAGAGAGAGAGAGGCGTGACGCGCGCGCGGGGGGGGGGGGGGGGGGGGCGCACGCAGGGGGGGGGGGGGGGGGGGGGGGGGGAGCCTACCTCACCCGACAGGACGGAGAGGGTGCCGCAGCCCGAGGGGCGTGGCCTGGGAAAAGCAGCGGAGGACGTGACGGAGGGGGCGTGGTCACAGGGGCGGGGTTTTGCAGAAGGAAAAGATGGGGAAAAAAATCTGCAAATCACGTGGCTTCTCTTTGATTTTTATTTTTATTTTATTTTTTTACACTGCGTCCTTTGCAATTTTATTTCTTATTTCCTCCCTCCGAAATTGCATCGGCCTCCCTTGAATGGTTTTGCTTTTCTGGAAATGTGGTCCTGCGCTGGTGCTGCTCGGAGAACAGGGAGTCCCAGAAGTGAATTTTTGAAGCATCTTAGAATTACCCCAAGAGGGTGAGATTTCTGGAGAACTGATGAGGACTAATTTTTCGGCTGCACGTTTTTTTTAATAAAAGCGGCAGGCTGATCTCCAGGAAGCCCCTGCTTCGAGCAAAATGCATTAATAAATCAATCAATATTTTTAAATATTTAACGTTGGTTAAATGTTTATGCTGCCTCTCCTAATTGTTTTCTTGCAGACCTTTCATTATCCAAAACTAAGTAACATCATCAGTGATAGAAAAGAGTGAAATTTGGGGAGGGGGTGGGGGTGAAGGACAGATAGACCAACAGTTGGAAGGGATCTTGTAGGTCATCTAGTCCAACCCCCTGCCCAAGCCGTCTCAGAGAAGAAGAGGGAGGAGGAGGAGGAGGAGAAGGAGAAGAGGAAGAAGAAGGAGTAGTAGTAGTAGTTGTTGTCCTTGGTGCTTTCTGGGCTTGTTTTCTTGCAGACATTTCATTAACCAAACTAGGTTATCAATGCTAGTTTAAGACATATATGAACCTATTCCAAATCTTATACAGGTATCACTATTTTATAGGTTTGTTTTTAAAGTCTCCTTCTATAAAATCTATAGTAGGGCAGTTTAGGATATAAAAAAAAACCCACATTTTTTTTTTTGACTTGCTAATTTTGGGTAGCTCAGTGTGTCATTTCCAACTCCTTTTGCTTCTTCCAGATTCCCTCAAGAGGAGACCCCACCGCTCCCTGTCTCCTTCATTACACTGCCATCCAACGTGAGCTATAGATTTAAAATCAAGATGGATTTAAACATCCTCAACGTGCCAAGCACCTGCTTCTTTTTGACAGCTTCCTGCGCCACATGGAAGAACACGGTGAAACCATTTTCTTCTCCATGTTCCCCCCATTAAAAAAAAAAAATGCTCAGGAACACTAGAGAAATCACAGATGACAATGCTGCTTGTAACAAAAATATTTTTCATCTCCTCCTTTACATAATCGTTTTTTCACAAGGAGGGAGAAGAACAGATGGCAGATGACTTTGTGTGTTATTAAAGCACATGTAAGCCCCATTGGGTGTGAATGGGCTTCAATGCATGGGCCATAATTAATGTGGGATGAGGTTTAAAGGTTCTTCTGATCTAAATTCCTTCTGACCGCATGGCAAGGTAAAATTTCTGGTTGTTGTTGTTTTTTAAAAGAAAAAAAAAAGCAAGCATGAGATTTTTGCATCTTGGCTTGGCTGAAACCTGAATCCTAAAAAACTAGCCCATTCTAAAGGATGCTCAGATTAGGAATCAATTAGCAGACAGCAAACCCCTTTCTCTGTGAGCACTGATAATGTTACCTACTTGGGTGGTGAAATGTCTGCAAGAAAACAACCAAGGTCTTTTACAAAACCCACCACCAACATTTCCTAACAGGCTTTTTGACATTTTATAGCTTGTGGCCAAGTTGGGAAGAAACTTCAAAGCAGCAACTTTTCCACTTAATTCAAAAATGTCCATCCTTCTGGGAGCTGGCTGTTGTTAAAAATGGTGGTCCCAGTAGTTCTGTACAGTGAACCCTGTAGCAAATAAATCTGATTAAATACAGGTAATCCTTGGCTTACAACAGTTTATTTTGTGACCATTCCAAGTTATAAAAGGGACTTATGGCCCATTTTTCATACTTAACTACCATTGCAGCATCCCCATGGTCGTGTGATCAAAATTCATGGGAAATAAAAAGTTACCCATTCATTTCTATCCATTTTATGTTGTAAGCCGCACAGAGATGTTGGATACGAGATGGGTGGCAAATTTCATGATAATAAATAAATAAACTTAGTAGTGTTGGGTGAGGGGGAAATTGACGTCTTCTCTTTTCCCCTTTTGAGATGCCAGGAGGAATGGCTGCAGGAAGGGATAGAAACAAAATAGGAAGATAATCTTGTTTTTAGTTGCTGTTTCTCTCTCTCCTCTCTGCCTGTCTTTTCCTTTCTTCTTTCTCTTCTCCCTCTCTTCTCTTCTCTTCCTGCCTCTTCTCTTTTCCTCCCATCTCTTCTTTTCTACATCTTTCTTCTGTCTTCATCTCTTTCTCTCTCTCCCTCTCTCTCTCTCTCACACACACACAGAGAGAGAGAGAGAGAGAGAGAGAGAGAGAGAGAGAGAGAGAGAGA
>BLBF01000060.1:3963701-3977652 GCA_015471245.1 Laticauda colubrina | reverse complement strand
GAGAGAGAGAGAGAGAGAGAGAGAGAGAGAGAGAGAGAGAGAGAGAGTTTCAATATGAGCTATTTGCAACACAGCAGCATCAGTAATGGAAGAATAAATTACCACTTGTCCTTCCGAGCCAAGAACACAGTTACTCACATAAATTGTGTTGCAAACAGCCACAGGACCGCCTTTCTAGAATTCTCCTCAGACTTAAGTGCAAAGATTTTATGCCTTCTCATATACTTTTACTGGAAAAGGGCTGTGTTTGTGTGTGTGATTGTGGCATTGGAAGGCAATGGAACTGAATCTAACTGCCCAAGGAATCCAGCTGCATGCAAACAAACCTAGAGTATTAAACCCATTATCTTTCTCCTGTTGTTTCTTTTGTCAGGGTGAAGTGTTTTGACAATTTGTCAAGAAGGCAGGCTTGCTGAAGTGACAACTGAAGGAGGGAATCTCAACACACAGAAAAACACACACAAACACACACAAGCATGCAGGGGCTAGCCACAAGCTTTAAACCTTTAAACGGGCTTCAAATTTTGCAGCCTCTCAAACAACAAAGCGAAGAAAGCTTCAAACAAAATTTGTGGTTGTTTATTAACACTTAGGAACAAGTTAGGAACAAGTCTCCCTCACCCCACACTTACACAAATAGGGATGTGAGGCTCTCTGCAAATACTGAAAAGAAAATAAGAACTAACACCTTTGCAAGTAACTTTACTCAATTTCAGCATAAATATTGCAGGATGTATATGAAAGAAAGAAAGAGACAGAGAGGGAGGGAGGGGAGAGAAGGAGAGAAGAAGAAAGAGGGAGGGAAGGAAAGGAAGGGAGAGGGGTGGTAAGGAGGAGAGGAGAGGAAAGAGGGAGGGAAGGGAAGGAAACAGGGAGGAAAGGGAAGGGAAGAGGGAGGAAAAGGAAGGGAAGGAAGGAAAGGGGAGGAGAGGAAAGAAAGAGGAAAGGGAAGAGGGAAGGAAGGGAGAGGAGAGGAGAGGGTAAGGGAGGAAAGGAAAGATAACAAAGGAAAAGAAGGGAAGGGAAGGGAAGAGGGAGGAAAGAAAAGCTTTACACATATGCAGTATAATAGCTGTACAAAGCATATGATTCAAAACCAAGCTACAGTTCAATGCACAAATCCGATCTCCTGCAGAAGAGAAAGCTTGTTCAAATTAGCTGGCCCAAATTCCAGACCTCACCATCTCTAAAACCCCACTCTTATTCCAGACTGTTGATACCAGGACCAGTCTCTACAATAAATAAAGACGATTTGTTTTAAACGTTAAAATGGCACAGCCCACACGAAAGTGTGCCTCGCTGGGAAAAAAAAACAAAAGCATCCTCACTTGTGGGATTTCTTTCAAGGTCAACAGAACAGAGAAGAGTTAGAAGGCTTTAATATTCACAGCCCCGATAAAGCTATAGTTTTTCGTTTTTCAATCCTCAAAAGGGGTTAATACTGACAAGCATTTTTTTCAAAAAGAAAAATCAGTAGACATAGTTCCAGATATAGAACATGACTGCCTGTACTTCTGGAGTTATATAATATATGCCAAAAGCTGAATATAAATGGCTTGATGCAAATATATGATTAATCACAGCTATTTGGATGGCCTCTGGTTTGACTCCCAGGCACAAAACACATTGAAGATCCTCAACAAGTCTCTAGGCACCTTTGTCCGGGTAGTCTTCCACTTACGACAATTTCGTGACCGTTCAAAGTTACATCGGCAGTGGAAAAGGCAGTTTATGACTCATTTTTTGCACTTATGACCGTTGCAGCATCGCCTGATCAAAATTCAGCCGCTTGGCAAACTGGTTTGTATTTACGGCGGTCGTAATCCCCGGGGGTCCCTTTTGCAACCTTCTGGCAAGCAAAGTCAATGGGGGAAGCCAGATTTCACTCAACAACCGTGTTGCAAACTTATCCATGGCGAGGGATTCACTTCACTGCGGTGGCCAGAAAGGTGGTAAAATGGGAACAAAGCGTACTTGACAAATGTCTCACTTAACAATGAAATATTTGGGGCTCCCGATTTTGTAAACCGAGAACCACCTGTATCTGAAGTCCCAAGTCTCCTCCAGATTGAGCTTGGTTGACTTCAGAAGACGGATCTATGTTGTTTTTCTAGGCAGCCATAAAATATGGAGCTTGCCTTCGTCCTCCTGCAGTTATGGAAACATGTTGTGAAATGAACAATTTATGTATCTCCTGAGAATCTGGTCTGTTATTCTTTGTAAAAAAACAACAACCACCAAGTTTCTAGTCCTTGGCGTTGAAAAGACACGCGTTTGAAAAAGGCATATGGTGACACAGCCCCTTGTTTAATGTGTTAAGCCATATTGCTTCCTTTCAATGCCCAGTTCATCATTAATAGAATAATGGAATTGCTACTGGAGTTGGAAGGGACTCTTGGAGGTCTTCTAGTCCAACCCCTACTCAAGCAGGAAAGCGATACCAGTTTGTCCAATCTCTTCTTAAAAACCTTGGGGCATCCACAACTTCAGGAGGCATGTCAGGAAATTTCTCCTTGGTTCTAGGTGGCTTCTCTCCTTGATTAGTTTTCATCCATTGCTTCAATTACTAAAATCCAGGGTTATCCACCATTCAGGGCACAGAATTCTGGGTTTTGTGGCACAGAAGGTGGATGCTGAGCCCTCCCAGGCTAGCTTATATACATCTGTCTTTCCAAAGCAGGAAGACTAACATACATTACCTAAACATTATAATTATGTAACAGATATCGATGGGTACAATAAGATGAGATGAGTATTTCTAAGGAATAATCAGAAATTTATCGCAGGACCTGTTCAGGGAAGGAGGGGAAGAAGAGATTCTCACCGATGCTACAACAGGACTGAAAAGAAGTGGCTTACAACCAGTCCTCACATTTTTGACCATTGCAGCATCCCTGTTACATGATCAAAATTCAGGTGCTTGGAAACCAGCATGTAGCATCTTGTCATCTTCATTTGTGACCTTCCCAGCTGGTTTCCGACAAGCGAAGACAATGGGAGAAGTGGATTCACTCAACGACTGGTTGAATCACTTAACAACCACGGCGAAGAAGGTCATAAAACTGTGTGTGGCTCCCTTAGTTGGATTTACTTGATGACACTGAACAACTGCAGTGATTCCCTTAACAAGCCTGGCAAAAAAAGGTCTCTAAGTTCTGGCGCAACTCACTTAGCAACCACCTCGCTTAGCGAGAGCAATTCTGGTCTCCGCGGCGGTCGTAACTCGAGGGTGACCTGCATCTCATTTCCTTCTTTCGGGTGTGAAATCAAAGGAAGCTGAAATAAACATTCTCAAATGGCAAGACACAAAACTCCAGAGACTTCAGTGTTAGTTTTCCCTGGGAAAAACTGGGCTCAAAGGAATGAAACCAGGTGAGTGATAGATTCTTTTACAAAGACAATTCCTGATGAACAGGTAGATTTAAAAAAAAAACCTGAGCCCAAATCTGCTTCTCAAATGGCAACCATCGGTGAGGACAAGATGTTGTATACCGAACGGAGACATCTTCTGTGTATCCTACAATACGTCCGCCTACACTGTTTGCCATGGAAGGACTGCCAGCTCCAGAATTATCCACACAACACACACCCCAACTTCTGCCATCTCCTGTTCCTTCTCTGCTTTCCGCCAGATTTCACTTCTGTTTCCCAGAGTAGATGTTTCTGAGGGACCCTTGGTGCTCTCCGAGCTTGATTGCTTTCTTTCAGACGTCCATTACCCTTACTAGGTAACATCATCAGTGCTAGTAGGATGTGGGACTTGCTCTGTTTACATACAAATAGTTTGCCCTGTCAATTACTGTGAAAACCCCGCTTCCTTCTAGCACTGATGATGCTACCTAGTCGGGTAGTGAAATGTTAACAGATAACAGATAATCAGAGTTGGAAGGGACCTTGTAGGTCATCTAGTCCAACCCCCCCCCCCAAGCAGGAGACCCTAATCTGCAAACAAACAACCAAGTTCAGAGAGCAAGCACCAACAATCCCAGAGGCCTCCTCCTCCTCTTCCTCGTCCTCCTCTGTACAAAGCCCACTCCCTTCTAACACTGATGACGTTACCTAATTTGGGTCATGAAACGTCTGCAATGAAGCAACCAAGCTCAGAGAGCACCAAGGATCCTACAGTCCCTCTTCCTCTCAGCAAACCCCTTCTAGCACTGATGACGTTACCGAGTTGGGTCAAGAAACACCTGCAAGAAAACAATGAATCTCAGAGAGCACTGAGGATCCCATCCTCCTCTTCTCCTCCTCCTCCAATCTTCACACCCCACTCCTATCTAACACAGATGGGTGTAACCTTGTTGGGTAATGAAAAGTCCGTAAGAAAACAATCCAGCTTAGAGAAAGGACCAAGGAGCCCACAAGTCCTCCTCCCTCCCTCTTCTCCTCTCTACAGATCCCACTCCCTTTAAACACTGGTGATGTTACCTAATTTGGGTCATGAAATGTCTGCAAGAAAAGCAGCCAAGCTCAGAGAGCACCAAGGACCCCTCATTTCATCCCGGAGCTGCAAATATTCTCCTTTATTGGAAGAAGTTCCTAGCTCTTATTCTGATTTCTTGGGAGGGAGGAAAATGGACAGCACAACGGTGGACTACATGACAATCCCGTTGTTGAACCACAGGCTTTCTCTCTCGTTCTTGAAGCCCACACCTTGACACCTCAAAGGAACCCTCCGAGAACAATACAAACTTGTCTCATTCCGGAAGGACAGGTGGAACTCCATGTGCCTCCATGAGGGAATGAAGTTCACCCAACATCTGCAGCCGTTCTGAAAGCACCTTGACAATGAGCCAAGAAGCAAGCATGACTTTGTTCTGGCGGAAACCTATTCAAGCATAGTTTCCATACAAGATCGGAGTCAGACCAAGGTCACTCTGATTGAAAGAACTAAGACTGCATTTCTCAAAACATCAATTCTCTTTTTACCTCCTCCGATTCTACAGATGAGACACTTGTCCCTACGTCATCTCACTTGCCTTGTAGGAAGAAAACCAGTATTGTTCTAAGGAATTACAAGCATGAATTTAGAATAGAATAGAGTAACAGAATTGGAAGGGACCTTGGAGGTCTTCTAGCCCAACCCCCAGCAGGAAACCCTACACCACTTCAGACAAATGGTTATCCAATCTCTTCTTAAAAACTTCCAGTGTTGGAGCATTTACAACTTCTGGAGGCAAGTTGTTCCACTGATTAATTGTTCTAATTGTCAGGAAATTTCTCCTTAGTTCTAGGTTGCTTCTCTGCTTGGTTAGTTTCCATCCATTGTTTCTTGTCCTGCCTTCAGGTACTTTGGAGAATAGCTTGACTCCCTCTTCTTTGGGACAGCCCTCGAGATATTGGAAGACTGCTATCATGTCTCCCCTCGTCTTTCTTTTCATCAAACTAGCCATACCCAATTCCTGCAACCATTTTTTCTATGTTTTAACCTCCAGTCCCCTCATCCTCTTTGTTGCTCTTCTCTGCGCTCTTTCTAGAGTCTCAACATCCTTTTTTTACATCGCGGCAACCAAAACTGGATGCAGGATCCCAAGTGTGGCCTTACCAAGGCATTATAAAGCAGTATCAATACTACATGTGATCTTAATTCTACCAGAAGACCAAAGTCCATTCCTACCTAGGCTCGTCTGCAAAGCTGCAGAGCTCTTATAATAAGGATTCCAATCGCTGGCAGCACATTTAAAAAAGGGAAGGCAGGACACGTTGCCTTACTTTTGAGCTCTATTAAGTGTCAATTATTAAACCCGATGTTGTAATTAACCATCCCGAGCTGCCAGTTCTGCTCAAACAATCAAGTCATTCATTCCTGTCAAGGTCTGTCAAATCCCAGCAATCTGGAGAACGTTTCACTTCAACAGCAGGTGTGTAAGGCAGACGGTTACCTGCCAAGGAAGAGAAACGATGCTGGAACAATCAACCAAGGAACCAACCCACCCAAAATAAATCCGGATCCATTCTTTTTCTCTCTAAGAATTAGCAAGAGTTGAAAGGCCCCTTAGAGGTCTTCTAGTCCAATTCCCTGCTCAATCAGGAGACGCCCATACCATTCCAGACCAGGGGCAGTCCCCTCTCTTCTTAAAAGCCTCCAGTGATGGAGCACCCACTCCAATTTATCATAATTTATATTAATTTACCCAGATAATGATAGAGCATGGAATAATAAGGTTGGAAGGGACCTTAGAGGTCTTTTAGTCTAAACCCCTGCTCAATCAGGAGGCGCCCATACCATGCCAGACAAGGGGCAGTCAAAGTCTCTTCTTAAAAGCCTTCAGTGATGGAGCACCCACAATTTCTGAAGGCTACTCATTCCATTGATTAAGTGTCCTCACTGTTAGGAAATTTCTCCTTAGCTCTAGGTTATTTTCCATCCACTGTTTCTTGTCCTGCCTTCAGGTGCTTTGAAGAATAGCTTGACTCCCTCTTCTTTGGGGCAGTCCCTCAAATATTGGATTGCTACCATGTCACCCTAGTCCTTCTTCTCAGTACACTAAAAGCATCCAATCCCTACAACCGTTCTTTAGCCTCCAGCTCCCTTATCACCTTTGTTGCTCTTTTCTAAACTCTTTCCAGTCTCAACCTTTTTTCTATCATATGGTGACCAAACCTGGATGCAGTATTCTAAGTGTGGTCTTACTAACGCTTTTATACAGCTGTGCCAATACTTCAGACGGTTTTGAAGCATTACTACTGGAACAGAAGTTGCCTTCGGAAGTTGTGGGAGCTTCATCACTGGAAGCCTCCAAGAAGTGCCTGGAGTGCAATCTGTCACAAAGGATGCAAGGTTTCCTGCTTAGGAGGCGGGGGTTGGACTAAATGACCTACAAGGTCCCTTCCAACTCTGTTAATCTCTCTGTGTGTGTCTGCTAGCCATTATCCAGAACTATGCATCTTTTCAAAAAGAAGCAGGCATCTGTAGCTTTCCCTTCCTTCCTCCAGGCACTAATAATTCCTAAATGCTTTCTCATTCCTCCCCACCCTCCATTACCACTGTCAGAGGGCGGATTTACTTAAAAATTACCACCTCCTCCCATTGTTTCTAAAAACAGCGCTTGCTCTTTCTGTCAACCTGATTAGCAAGCAGGGAGAAGCATCTCTGCAACCTTTCTCACTCATTTAACAGATTTCTGGTCCGTTCTGTAGTTTCTTGGAAGGTTCGAGAAAGAATGGGCATGGCTATTTTTTTTTTCTTTTTTTTCTCCACCACAGGGAAAATAAGTCTAAACGTCAACCGTTCAGACATACGGATTTGTAACTTCTCATCCCAGTCTTAAAGAGACAATTTATCAGTATCAATCAATCAATCAATCAGAACAGAGCTGGAAAGGGACCTCGGAGGTCTTCTAGTCCAACCCCTTGCTTAGGCAGAAAACCCTATACCATTCCAGGCAAGTGGCTGTCCAGTCTCTTTTTAAAAGCCTCCTGTGATGGAGCAGCCACAACTTCTGGAGGCAGGTTGTTCCACTGAATAATTGTTCTGTCACACTTGACCCTGGTTATCCCTCCACCCCCTGGGTATATCATAATTCATATTCTCCAGTGGGACATATCCATACCAAGAGCCATCAATCATATTCTCCAGTAAGATATTTGCATGGCACAAACTTCAGTCACCTAGTTACTATCTCTGAAAAACTATGGATGGGATGCACTTTTGATTTTCAAGCTGCCGCACTGCTCTTTCAAACCCCTTTCCCCCCCTCCCTTTCTGTTGGCATCTCTAAAAAGATCACAGAAATATTTTATGAGTTGACATAAGGGGGGAGCTGAGGTTTAACCCTGATTCAGATCTCATAAAGCTGGATGTTGTCGAGAGAAAAAAACACCAATTCTCGCTTGGTTTCCCTGCAACTTCACAACATAGTGATAAGGAAAAAAGGAAATTATAAAGTTGAGAATAACAACAGATTTTGAAAGATTCTACACCCTGGTTGTTTTTCTGTTGCTCTTCGTAACCAAAGTTTTTTTTTCTTTTTCTTTATCATCAGATTCAAGTTTAAATCTATTTAGATCTAGCACCGCTTTTGGTTTAAGCTTCAAAAAAATGTGCTTTCCTGGAACAGCGCCTGACCAAAAGAAACAAGCAGATTGTTTCATTTAACTCAAAGCCTCTTGTGTTTTGGAAAATTTCCAGTCATTCCCAGCCACCGTTTAAACAGGGAAAAGCATTCCTGAATTCTAAAGAACTTGGCATAGCTTTAAAAAGGCCTTGTGGGTTTGAGCAGCTTTTTTTAAACATTTGAAATAAACTCCTATAAAGGTGAAACACAACACAGGTAGTCCTTGACTTACAACAATTCAATTTAGTGACCATTCAAAGTTACAATGGCACTGAAAAAAAGTGACTTATGACCGTTTTTCACGCTTATGACCATTGCAGCAAAACGGTTTGATCAAAATTCAGAAGCTTGGCAACTGACTCATGTTTATGACAGTCGCAATGGCCTAGGATTACCCCTTTTTTCAACCTTCTGACAGGCAAAGTCCATGGGACAGCAAGATTCATTTAACAACCGTGTCCCTAGCTTAACTTAACTTGCAGCAATTCACTTAATGACGGTGGTAAGAAAGGCTCGTAAAACTCATTTCACAATTGTCTCGCTTAGCAACAGGAATGTTGCCCTCAATTGTGGTTAAGTCGAGAGCAACCTGTATTCTACTTCTTTGTCAGCAGGTAAATGACATCTGTCAGCAGCCCATTTCAAAATACCAGTGATAAAATAACAGTAAATGCGCACATCTAAAAATCTGATTAAAATAAACCCTCTGCGAATTTTTTTTTTCAAAAAAAGGCTGAACATACAGGTGAGCAGAGAAATAATAAAACAGTTAAATTCAAAAAAAAAGACACAGATGACAATTACACATAAAAAAACCCCATGTTTGGCAACTTAAGAGTAATTTAGGTTATCTCAGCTTAGCTTATGGATACTGTATGACCATATATGAGTTTGATACGGGTTTGACGTATTAAATAATTGGGGATAGGGAAGGGAGGCAGTAGATTCTTAACGCTTCCTTATTTATCTTCATTTTCTTAAATCTTGCAGCGGACATTCTTGGCTAATATTTTCTTTGGTATACAAAAGCACAAACACAAGACGCAGAACAAGATGGCAGACGGCCCAATCCTGAACTTAATACTGAATTTCTTGGTGCAAATAAGCCATAGCTTATTCAATGGTTAATTTCCAAATAACCCCCAACGTGATTTAAGCAGTTTCCAACGACACCTCCTCGATTAAAACATACTTTGGGCTCTCTTCCGAGATAACAGAATAACAAGAGTCAGAAGGGATCTTGGAGGGCATTGGAACTTCTCAAGGAGACCTTCAACCTCCGGCCCATCTGCATCCTATTTTTTTTTTTTTTTTAATGATATGCTAAAGCTGTATTATCACTTCGGCCTGACTGACACCTTCTCTGCTCAAACCCCCTCCCTTCTCCGTGGAAAACCACGTTGGCAAGAAATTTAAAGTCTGCCCTTTCTCCTCCTGATGAGGTCTTCAAGAGAAGGTTGGTGCTTCTGTTTTACCCTTTCTCCAGTTGTAGACTCTGATATTATACCACCCCATGCAGGGGGAGTATTGCTACCGGTATGCACCAACTAGTAATGAATGACAATCTGTTGGCCCCGCCCCTGCTTTAGCCTGTCCTATATTTTCCTGTTTTGTAGGAAAATATAGGACATTGCCATGCTTCAGCTGTTTTACTCACCGGCCCTGCAGTAGAAGGTCAATTTTAGAGCTGTAAATTGGCAGTTTTTGAATGCTACGCGCATTCAAAACCGGTAGAATCCCACCACTGATCCCATGCACACCCCTGGGCTAAGGAACAGCTGGATGGGTTTTCTTTTCCAATGTCAAATCCCGGCGTCCATTCCAGGCACCATATTTGTTTTTCTGATGTAGAAGAACTGATTTAAAAAACAAAACAAAAAACAACCTTGTTGACATCTGGATGATGGGCTTTGGCAGAGTTGCAGATGTGGCTTTTAAGGCGGACTCTCTTTTAGTTGTTTGCTCCAGAGCTGAAGAAGCTGAAGAAGGGACCCGGTGTGCCCTCATCCACAGGGCTGGCTTTGGGGTCTCTGAGGCAGTCGGCCACAATGTCTTTGGGCTCGCGTAGAAACAGCACCAGGACAGTGATGTTGTCGGTAGAACCGCTCTCCTTCGCTGCGGCCACCAGCCTCTCTGCAGTCTGAAGGCCGTCTCCGTGGTTTTGCGTCAAGTGCTCCAAGACATGGTCCACCACCTCGCCCGGCTGGATGGCATCGAAGAACCCATCGCAGGCGAGGAGGACGTAATCTTCCATCCCCGTCAGCTCAAACGATGTGCCATCAGCGCAGCCAGAGATGTAAGGTTTTTGCAGGAGATCCCCTGTAAATTAAAAAAAAAAAAGAGAATGAGAAACAGGAGATAAAACACAAGCAGTTCTTGACTTACGATCATTCGTACCATTCGTACAGTGAACATGGGGAGTTTCCTTTTGCTTTTTTAAAATGTAGTACAGATAATTCTGGACTTTGCAACAAGTTCATTTAGTGACCGTTCAAAATTACAACGGCACTGAAAAAAATGACTTATGTTTTTCACACTTACGACCTTCACAGCCTTCATGGTTATGGGATCAAAATTCAGCAACTGACTCAGATTTATGATGGTTGCAGTGTCCCCTTTTTGCAACCTTCTGACGAGCAAAGTCAATGGCGCAGCCAGATTCATTGAACAACCTTGTGCCTAATTTAACAACGGCAACGATTCCCTTAACAACCATAGCAAGAAAGGGCGCAAAATGGGGCAAAGTTCATAAACAGCAATCTTGCTTAACAACAGAAATGTTGGGCTCAATTAGTAAGTCAAGGAGTACCTGTATTCATAAAAGCTAGACAGTTCCAATTCTGGTGGGGGTGGCAGCCAAAAAAAATCTGAGGTTGCATTAACAGAGGGACACAATCAGGATTAAGTGAGGTATTAATATCACTCTGTAAAACCTTAGTAAGGCCACACGTAGAGTACTGCATCCAGTTTTGATCACCACACTATAAAAAAGGATGCTGAGATTCTAGAAAAAGTGCAGAGAAGAGCAACCAGGATGATGAAGGGACTGGAGGCTAAAACCTACGATGAACGGTTGCAGGAACTGGGTATGGCTAGTCTAGTGAAGAGAAGGACCAGGGGGGACATGATAGCAGTCTTCCAATATTTGAGGGGCTGCACAGGGAGGAGGAAGCAGTCAAGCTATTTTCCAAAGTACCTGAAAGCCAGATATAATGGATGGAAACTGAACAAGGAAAGATTCAACCTAGAAATAAGAAAGAATTTCCTGACAGTGAAAACAATCAACCTATGGAATAGAAGTTGCCTTTGGAAGTTGTGGGAGCTTCATCACTAGAAGCTTTCAAGAAGAGATTGGACTGCCATTGGTCAAAAATGGTGTACAGTCTCCTGCTTAGGTAGGGGGTTGGACTAGATGACCTACAAGGTCCCTTCCAACTCTGTTAATCTAATGTAATCTAATTCCTTTGGTCAACCTAGATTGCCTACAAATTCCAATTTGACCGCAACTGAGGTAATTTATCTTTTCCCCTTTTATACCCAAAATTTATCCCAAAATAATTTCAATAATTATTTATTATTATAAATAATAATTTATTATTTAATTACTAATTTAAAAAAAATGATTATAATTTTATATATTAAAATTAATATAGTAAAATTTATTATAATAATTATTTATTATTTAATAATAAATAATTTTATACCCAAAATAATTTATCTTTTCCCCTTTTATACCATTTCTCTTTCTCCTTCTTTTCGTTCAAAAATGGCATCATTGGGGAGTTACTAAGAAAGACAACTGTTAAGAGAGTTGTGACTCATTTTATGACATCTTGGCCACGGTTGTTACACAAACCTCTGCCGTTAAGAGAATCAACATGGCTACTAAGTCATTCTTGTTTTCTCCCAATGACTCTGCTTGTCAGAGCCAGCTGGTATAGGTCGCAAATGGGAATTTACACAACACAAATACGTAAATATACTCCAGTTGACAGACTCCCGAATTCTGATCAAATGACCTTGTGGTTGCTGAGACAGTTGTAAAGTATGAGGACTGGGAAATACATCCCTTTTTTTTACTCGGTCGTTAAATGAACAGCTGCATATCGAGAACTAGCTGCACTAGCATTACCTCATGATCTGAGTGAATGGGAAAAACTGTTAGCCTTGAATATTATCTGGGCGTCTTTTGAAAACATTAAAAATATCACTGCAGATGCTTTGGGAGTGAACAGCATGGATTTAATTCTTCAATGTGTACTAACTGTCAGGTTTGAGTTACTATGGCAATGCAATGCAAGGAGCAGGTTTCAATGGCAGTCACCAAGCCAAGTTATTTGTGAGGTGCCATTGTTTCAGGCAGCCTTGCGGATGGGATGGGATGGGGAATGGAATGGGGAGGAGGAGGAGGAGGAGGAGGAGTTGGAGGAGTTTATTGTCATTGTACTAGGACAATGAAACTGTGGATGCACCCCAGCAACTGCTTGCAATACAATAAAGCCAAAGCACTTAAAACTGAAGATAAGAAAAATAGAGTACCCATGTTTCTATTTGCAATTTGAGAGTACAATATCCACGAATATACACAAAATATACATCCAACAAAAAAGAGATGGGTAAAGTAGACAGATGGGGATTGGAGTGGAACAGAAGAGAAGTACTAAAGGCAGTAAGTACGAATACCACTCTATAAAGCCTGAGTAAGACTACACCTAGAGTACTGCATCCAGTTTTGGTCACCACATTATAAAAAAGATGCTGAGACTCTAGAAAAAGTGCAGAGAAGAGCAACCAGGATGATCAGGGGACTGGAGGTTAAAACATACGATGAACAGTTGCAGGAACTGGGCCTGGCTAGTCTAGGGAAGAGAAGGACCAGGGGAGACAGGAGAGCATCTTCCAATATTGGAAGGGCTGCCACAGAGAGGAGGAAGGGGGTCGAGCTATTTTCTGAAGCGCCTGTAGGCCAGACAAGGAATAATGGATAGAAACTGAACAAGGAGAGTTTTAACCTGGAAATAAGGATAAACTTTCTGACAGTGAGACAATCAACCCATGGAACAGAAGTTGCCCTCAGGAGTTGTGGGAGCTTCATCACTTGAGACTTTCAAGGAGAGATTGGACTGCCATTTGTCAGAAATGGTGTAGGGCCTCCCACTTAGGTGGGGGGTTAGACTAGATGACCTACAAGGTCCCTTCCAACTCTGATTATTTATTATCTGTTATCTGAGAACAGAAAAGATAGTAAAAATAGAATAGAATGGAATGGGATAGAATAGAATAGAGAACAGAATAGGGGAATAGAATAGAGAATATAACAGAATAGAGAATAGAATAAAATAGAGAATAGAATGGAATGGAATGGAATAGAATAGAATAGGGCAGGGGTCCCCAACCACCGGGCCCTGGACCGGTACCGGTCCGTGGATCATTTTGTACCAGGCCGCAAAGAATGAATAATCACGATTAAAATGTATATAAAAATATGTTTTTCGTAAAGAAATAGTAAAGAAGCCCTTTACTATTGGGGAAGAATTGATTTTGCCGGTCCTTGAAAAAGTGTTTCTGCGTGAAACTGGTCCCAGGTACAAAAAAGGTTGGGGATCACTGGAATAGGGGATGGGATGGATAGGATGGAATGGGATAGGGTAGAATAGAATAGAGAATAGAACAGAATAGAATAGAACGGAATGGAATGGAATAGGGGATGGAATGGGATAGAATAGAGAACAGAATAGAGAACAGAATAGAGAATAGAATAGATAATAGAACAGAACAGGACGGGACGGGACGGAACAGAACAGGAGGACGGGATGGGATGGGATAGAGTGGAATGGAGAACAGAACAGAGAAGAGAAGAGAAGAGAAGAGAAGAGAAGAGAAGAGAAGAGAAG
>BLBF01000060.1:3872638-3905543 GCA_015471245.1 Laticauda colubrina | reverse complement strand
CTCCCTTCCCTTCCCTTCTCCCTTCCCTTTCCTTCTCCCTTCCCTTCTCCCTTCCCTTCCCATTTTCAAAATCTCCAACATTTCATCCTCTGTTCTTCCAAAGATGTTGGGAGTAAGTCTTTAAACATAAATAACAAGTGAAAAACAACAACCACCCTGAAACATTGTGCGGCAGGGCCTGAAAAGACTATTAACGGATTGATTATCACAGGAGCTTTTGTGGACCATTGTTGAGGTGGATAACCCAAGTTTAGAAGGAAGCAATTTCTCTTCTTAGAGTGAAGAGGCATTCTTTCGTAAGAAACGTGAGAGTTAGCCACAGTTTATTTATTCCTTCCTCCTTTTCTTTCAGGGGGAGAAAGGGTTAATTGTACTGCTGGAGATATCCCCCACTATCTGGGGTACCTTCCATCTCCTTGTCTTGACCTCTTGACCGGGAAGGGGGATGCAGAGGGGAACTTATCAGCATACACTCTAATCAGGGGTGTTTAATGGAATTCTTCGCATTCCTACAACCTTACAGCCCCAGCAGTTGAATGAAGAGCAAAAAAACCACAAAAACAAAAAACAAGCTACCCTCTTACAGGTTGCTTTTGAACTCTCTTCACTCTGCAATGCTCCCTAAATACTCCCTGGGATGTAGTTTTTCTCCCGAATACTAATCCACCCCAGGCTGTAATTCCCCAATCCTTTTCTTTGCTCAGTTCTCACCATCTAAGGTTGATTAGGGAAAAAAAAAAAAAAAAAGCCAAGGCAGTCCTAGGTTGCATCAAGAAAGGAAGGGAAGGAGGGAGGGAGGAAAGAAAGAAGGAAGGAAGGAAGGAAAGAAGGAAGGAAAGAAAGAAAGAAAGAAAGAAAGAAAGAAAGAAAGAAAGAAAGAAAGAAAGAAAGAAAGAATCAGATAGAGCTGTCTCTTCTCTTGAAGGTCTTCTAGTCCAGCCTACTGCTCAAGCAGGAGACCCTATACCATTTCAGACAGGTGGCTGTCCAGTCTCTTCTTAAAAACCCCCAGTGATGAAGCACCCACAACTTCTGGTGGGAAGCTGTTCCACAGGTTAATTGTCCTCACTGTCAGAAAGTTTCTCCTTAATTCCTGGTTGCTTCTCTCTTTGATTAGTTTCCATTCATTGTTTCTTGTCCTGCCTTCTGGAGCTTTGGAAAATAATTTGTGAAAAAAAACAAACCCCTCTTCTTTGTGGCAGCCCCTCAAATACTGGAAGACTGCTATCACGTCACCCCTAATTCTTCTTTTCTCTAAACTAGCCAAACCCAAATCAACAGAGAGATAGTTTCAAGATCACAGGAAGTATTAATATATACTGGTTTATATTGCACTGGAGAGACCACCCTTAGAAGTATAATATGTAAGATAATATGATGTAATTATGTTATATAACTGAATATAAGGAAATGAACTGTATGATCCCAGGTTTGTTAAAATAGAGGTTTGCTTGATAAGAAATATATACATTTTTAGTTGGGTGTAACAACGATACAGTAATAATACAATATGACATAATATAATATGTATAGCTGACTTATGTAATATGAATGTATGTTTGGAAGGGAAGACCACTGATATTGTGACATTGCACGAAAGAAATGTACCAACCGACACGCTGTATTTTGGAAGATGGCTTTTTGTTGATGTTTTATGTTTGTGCTTGTTTGTCTTTAAAATATATATATATATACAACTTTATAAAAAAAAAAAAAAAAGAAGACTGCCTCCAGTTCTGGTCACCATGATACAAAAAAAGGTGTTGAGACTTTGGAAAGAGTGCAGAGAAGAGCAACGAAGAAGATTGGGGACTGGAGGCTACATTATAGGATGAATGGCTAAAGGAACTACTAGGTATGTCTAGTCTAATGAAGAGAAGGACTCGGGATGACATGATAACAGTCTTCCAGTACTTGAGAGGTTGTCACAGAGAAGAGACTCTAGAAAGAGTGCAAAGAAGAGCAACAAAGAGGGTGAGGAGACTGGAGGATAAACATATAAAGAACGGTTGCTGGAATTGGGTATGTCTAATTTGATACAAAGAAGGACTAGAGGAGACATGATGGTAGTCTTTCAATATCTAAGGGGCTGCCCCAAAGAAGAGGGAGTCAAGCTATTCTCCAAAACCACGAAAAGGCAGGAGAAGAAACAAGAGATGGAAACTAATCAAGGGGAGAAGCAACCTAGAACTAAGGAGAAATTTCCTGACAGTGAGAACAATTAACCAGTGAAACAGCTTGCCTCAAGAAGTTGTGAATGCTCCAACACTGGAGGTTTTCAAGAAGAGACTGGACACCATTTGTTCAGGAAGATATAGGGTCTCCTCCTTGAACAGGGGGTTGGACTTGAAGACCTCTGCGGTCCCTTCAACTTCTGTTATTCTGTTAAAAAATGAGGGTGGGTGGCTATGACTGCAATGGGGAAAAAAATGTAATCCATCCTCGATTGATATTCTGGTCTCCACTGCTTAGGCTGACTTCCTTTAACAGATTCACAGAGTTGGAAGGGGCCTTATAGATCATCTAGTCCAACAGCCCTACCCAAGCAGGAGACCTTACACCATTTCTGACAGATAGCAGTCCAGTCTCTGAAAGTCTCCACTACTTCCTGACTTAGGAAAGGAAAAGAGATAAACAGAAAAGGAAAGTAGGAAAGAAGGAAGGAAGGAAGGAAGGAAGAAAGGAAGGAAGGAAGGAAGGAAGAAAGGCCACTAGCATAAGAAGGAAGGAAGGAGATAAACAAAGGGAGGGAGAAGAACAAAAGGAAAGAAATAAAGAGGGAAGGGAGGACAAAAGGAAGGGATGGAGGGAGGATAAGAATAGAATAGAATTCTTTATTGGCCAAGTGTGATTGGACACACAAGGAATTTGCTCTCAGTGTACATCAAAGAAAAGATACATTCATCAAGAGTCAAGAATCATAAGGTGCAACACTTAGTGATAGTCATAGGGAACAATAAGCAATCAAATCATACTAGGAAACAGTCAATATAAACCGTAAGTATACAAGCGACAAAATTACAGCTACATAAAAAGGAAAGAAGGGAAGGAGATAAAGGGAGGAAGGGAAGGGATAAAGAGGGAAGGGAGGGAGGAAGGAAGGAAGGAAGGAAGTTAATTTACTTGAGCCAGGGGGTCCAAGCCATTATTCCCCAAACCAGAGGAAACTAACTATATGTTGAGATCCTGTAACTTTTTTATATTCTGCCTTTGAGCTGCGCAAAGTTTTATGATAAAGAAATTCGGTGGCCTCCAAATTGCTCTCTCTCCTTCTTTTTCCTCCTTCCTCCCTGCCTCTTCCCCTTCACACTCTATCATGGCATCTTTGCATGGTGGAACAAAAGGTAGGTTTAGACATCTGATGTGACTGGCAAGATGGCCAAAACCAGAGGTATCTGGCCCGAAAAAGGACATTTGTTCTCCATCAAACTCTTGTTGTGTTTAAAAGGAGAGGAATAGATTTGGAAGAAGTCATATATCTTAGGGTTTTTTTTTCTCTCCCCTTCCCTCCTCCACTTTGATTGATTAATTCCAGTCTCTTCAGATCTCTGCCTGTTCCCACAAACCTGAAATCTCAGGATTGTTTGATTAAGTCCTGGTTACCATGACAATCCAAATGCCTCTGGGCAGGTTGACCTTTGGCTCCATTCAATTCCCCCAAAGGACTGGACATGGCATAGAAAAGAATCTTCTTCATGCTTGCCTCAATTGCTAACTTCAAACTGGCCAATCCAGGCGTGGACTAAACAATTTAAAAACAATCCGAAGCCTTTAGGCTCAATAAAGGTGGAATTTGGTAGCCAAGTCTTTTCCTTCTCCTATTAGCCTGTTAAAAGATCAAGGCATTCCTTGCAAGGACTGTTTTTTTTTTTTTTTTAAAATAAAATTCAGAATAAGCCAATTTAAGAACAAAATTGTTTCATTAGCTGCTGGTTACATTTTCCCAAGTCAGATTTGTGAAGAATCAAGAGAAAAGGATGTCATTGCAGCGCAAACTTTATGCCATGTATAAAAAGGATAAAGAGGGCTGATCATAGATGAAATTTGTATCCTGCCATCCAGCTCAGCCAGATGAAAAAAGAGGCTTTTGATACATACACGGGGAAAAAATATTTAAAAAAATAGGTAATTAAAAGCAGCAGAATTAAAATATAATTAAAAAGTAAATCACATACTGCTCAGTCTCTAATATCTCCATCTCCATCTCTTTCCCTCAACGGTCTCAGCAAAACAAAAATTGAAATAAGCTTAATTTTCAGAGACTGTAAATGAGAAAGAGAGGATACCAAATTCTTTCTCAGTATTTCTAACTGACATAAATTTGTCTGGAAAGAGTGCAGAGAAGAGCAACAAAGATGATTAGGAGGCTGGACACAAAAGTAGCAATAGAAATAGCACAAAATATATTAACAAAATATATTTGTTTTCAGACAAACACAAATACAGAAGTCTGATGATGGCAGATGAGATTCTGCCGAAATGTTTCTACAACTTTAAAAGCACAACTATAATGATGTGGGAAAATACCCGAACAAAGCTGAATACCGTACATGTAAGTACCTGCAAAAACTTAAGAATATAGATATATAGATATGTGTGTGTGTGTGTGTGTGTATGGTATTCAGCTTTGTTCGGGTATTTTCCCACGTCATTGTAGTTGTGCTTTTAAAGTTGTAGCAAGGTTTGGGCAGAATCTCATCTGTCATCATCAGGCTTCTGTATTGAGTTTGTCTGTGAGTCAGACTTTTATATAATTTTATTTGTCAATCACATAAGATAATAGGTGTGTATGTATAACCATGAGTAAGAATACAGGAAATAGGTACAAATAAATGGGGACAATAGGACATGGATGGGAGGCACGATGGTGCAATTATTATCATTATTACTATTATTATTGTTGTTGTTGTTGTTGTTGTTGTTGTTGTTATTCCTCTCGAAGTGATTTACAGAGTCAGCCTCTTTCCCCCAACAATCTGCGTTCTCATTTTACTGATCTCGGAAGGAGGGAAGGCTGAGTCCATCTTGAGCCTGGTGAGACTCGAACTGCCAAACTTCTGGCAGTCTGCAATCAGCAGAAGTAGCCTGCAGGACTGCATTCTAAGCATTGGGCCACTAGAGTAAAGTCCAGTTGCAGGAATTGGGTATGTTTAAGGTAAAGATTCCCCTCACACATAATACGTGATAGTCGTTTCCTGCTCTAGGGTCCAGTGCTCCTCTCTGTGACAAAGCCAAAGAGCCAGCGCTGTCCGAAGACGTCTCCCTCGTTATGTGGCCAGCAGGACTAAATGCCTTCGAAGGCGCACGGAATACAGTTACCTTCAGTGATGGCCCGGAGTGTAACACAAACCTAACAAAATCCAAAACGTAAATAAATGTCCTTCAACGCTTCCAACTTGGCCCCACTGTTCAATAATTCTCAGTTGGAGATAAAACGTACTCAAAAATAGTCTTCAAACAAAAGCAATACAGTCCAAACTTAATGAGCAGAGAGAGGTGAAATAAAAAACCCAAACAAGCTATAATGAAGGAATTTCCACAACGGACCAGGATAAGTAATTACCAAATTCAAGGAGATAACAAGGCACAGTCTGTTGAAAGAATGCCAACCAAGATAACTTCAGCCCAAAGTAACACACGCTTTGCTTCTGGCAGCGCTGTGTTTTAACTATCGCTCTTATATACTATTCTCCCCAGCTGCAACCAATGAGGGGGATCATGGCCGCTTCCTCTCTCATAAGCCAAGTTGTTTCCTTCTCCATTCCTCCCTGCATGCCCTAGGATGAAGAGGGGATGGGCCTGGTTCTTCTTCTGACTGCCCAGCCAGCCTCTACCCTTCCCCAGCCTCCTCCACAACCTCTGGAGCCACACCTCCACTCCCTATCGGTTGTTCCTCCTCTCCCTCACAGTCCAACCCCAACAAGGGCATGACACCTTCCCACCAAAATGGTCCCTATTTTTCTACTTGCATTTTTACATGCTTTCAAATTGCTAGGTTGTCAGAACCTGCTGGGACAAGTGACAGGAGCTCAATCCGTGACACGGCGCGAGGGATTCAAACCACCGAACTGCCAACCTTGTCTAGCTTCATGAAGAGAAGGTATGTTTAGTTTCATGAGAAGAAGAACTAGGGGGTGACATGATAGCAGTGTTCAAATATTTGAGGGGATGCCACAAAGAAGACGGGGGTCAACCTATTTTCCAAAGCATCAGAAGGCCAGAGAAGAAGCAATGGATGGAAACTAATCAAGGAGAGAAGCAACCTGCAATTAAGGAGAAAATTTTTGACACTGAGAACAATTCATCAGGGGAACGACTTACCACCAGAAGTTGTGGGTGCCCCAATACTGGAGGTTTTCAAGAAGAGATTGGACAGTCATTTGTGCTGTAGGGTCTCCTTCTTAAAGTAGGGGGTTGTAATGGAAGACCTCCTTCCAATTCTCTGAGTAGGTCATGTCAAGTCATTAGTTTGCATGAGTTTATCTGATGTGTAAAAGGGCTTCAGAAATGTTGCAATTCAAGCAGTCAAATCTAAGCCACATGTGGCCATATGAAACCAGTTGACTCACCTCTCAAGTCCTGACTATTGAAAACATCAAAGCAGAATAACAGAATTGGAAGGGACTTTGGAGGTCTTCTAGTCCAAGGTGCTGTGGCCTAGATTTGGAGCTCTCACCTCACAATCAGGAGGCTGGGAGTTCGATCCTAGGTAGAGGCTAATATTTGGAATAGACTCTCCTGCTCAAGCAGGGGGTTGGACTACATGACCTCCAAGGTCCCTTCCGACTCCGTTCTTCTATGTCTTGTCCAATCCGCTGCTCAGGCAGGAAAGTGGATTCGGAGATGCTTTTTAGAAGATTCAAAAGCTTGCTCTCCTATCGATCCTTGCATTTCTGATGGACTCTCTCCCCCTTCATAATCTGGGAGAAATCAGTGTTTTCTCCCCTTTATTTTACTCCCTTCCATGAAATATTACTCACTGGATATCTTAGCTACTGCTCTTGAACAATCTTACTCCAATTTCAAGCCTTGCTGACAAATATAGTGATTTAAAACCAAACTAATTTCAAAGTTCTTTGATCATGTTTAGAACAACCTTTCAGCTAGGCAAAACAGACAGTTCAGACTCCAACTTCCCTTTAATATAAATTTTAAGGTAAGGTGTAAATGTTCTGATCTTAAAATTGGAGCCTTGAAAATCTTGTTCCTGTTCCACTTTCAAGATTACTGTCTACCTTGCTGAGGGCTTGATTATTATCCCTTTAAATTGAAATATCCTCCAGTCTGAGCTGTGGCTAAAATGGATTTTCCTGGCATGAACTGTATTTAACAGGAGGAACGTTTAAATTATTGCGTTACCAAGGAGGGTGATAAGCTGCAGTTCTGCCAAAGAAAGTAACTGTGTGGATTCATTTTGTTGCACATTTGAAAATTGTTGCTCTGTGGTCCTGTTTTACAGTCCTGAATGGTTTTATGAGGAAATATTTGGGGTATACATTTAATAAGAGGTACAATTGAACAAAACAATGGAAGCATAAAGGGGGAGGGGGAAGAAGGAGAAAAAGGAGGAGGAGGAGGAGAAGGAAAGAAGGAGAAGGAGGAGAAGGAAAGAAGAAAAGGAGAAGGAAAAGAGAAAGAGAAGGAGGAGGAGAAGGAAAAAAGAAGGAGGAGGAAAAGGAGGAGGAGGAGAAGGAAAGAAGGAAGAGAAGAAAAGGAGGAGGAGAAGGAGGAGGAGAAGGAGAAGGAAAAGAGAAGAAGTAGGAGGAACAGGAGGAGGATGAGAAGGAAAGGGAGGAGGAGGAGGAAAGAAGAAAAGGAGGAGGAGGAGGAAAAGGAAAGAAGGAGAAAGAGAAGAAAAGGAGGAGGAGGAGGAGAAGGAAAAGAGAAGGAGGAGGAGAAGGAGGGGGAGAAGGAAAGAAGAAGGAAGAGGAGGAGGAGGAGGAGGAGAAGGAAAGAAGGAGAAAGAGAAGAAGAAAAGGAGGAGGAGGAGAAGGAAAGATGGAGACGAAAAGAAGGAAGAGGAGGAAAAGGAGGAGGAGGAAAGAAGGAGGAGAAGAAAAGGAGGAGGAGGAGGAGGTCTTTCCTTGCACACTGACCCCTTGAAGTCAACAGAATAACAGAGTTGGAAGGGACCTCGGAGATCTTCTAGTCCTGCCCCCTGCTCAAGAATGAGACCTTGGCCTATACCATTTCAGACAAAATGGTTATCCAATCTCTTTTTTAAAAACTTCCAGTGTTGGAGCATCCACAACTTCCGGAGGCAAGTTGTCCCACTGACTAATTGTTCTCACTGCCAGGAAATTTCTCCTGGTTGCTTCTCTTCTTGATTACTTTTCATCTGTTCCTTCTTGTCCTGCCCTCAGGTGCTTTGGAGAATAGCTGGACCCCCCTCTTCTTTGGGGCAATAGGGTGGCTATGAAAGGCCGTTTTTTTGCCTGGTTTGATTACTGATGATTAGGGGGCCGGAGTCTAACTAAACATATGAAGAACAGTTACAGGAATAAGGTGTGTGCAGTCTAATGAAAAGAAGGACTAGGGGAGACATGATAGCAGTCTTCCAATATTTGAGGGACTCCTATAAAGGTGAGCGGGTCAAACTATTTTCCAAAGCACCAAAGAAACAATGGCTGGAAACTATCCAAGGAGAGAATCAACCTAGAACCAAGGAGAAATGTGTCAACAGAGAGGACGATCAAACATGTGGAATGCCTTGCCTCCAGAAGTTGCGGAAGCTCCATCAGTGGAGGCTTTCCAAAAATTGGTTGGACAACCATTTGACCAGAATGGGGTAAAACTCCCGCCTTGGGCAAGGGGTTGGAATAGAAAACCTCCAAGGTCCCTTCCAACTCCTTTATTCCATATTCTATGTTCTACGTCAAGGGTCTTCAAACTTGGGAAGTTGAAGACTTGTGGACTTCAACTCTCAGAATTCCTGAGCTAACGGGACTGGAGGAGGAATTCTGGGAGTCGAAGCCCACAAGTCTTCAACGCTGTCAAGTTTGAAGACCCCTGTTCTATCTTGACAGCTGGAATTCCAAGTATTGCTAAGCCAACATAACTGGATGGTGTCAGGTGGGAGAAAAGAAGTCAAAGCTGGACCAGAAATAGTGGATATCTGAATATTTTTTCAGTAACCATCCATTCTTCTTCAGAAGAAGACCTTCAGAAATGAATCAAAACTTACTTCAAAGGAGAGTTTTGGGGTCTACTCTTGCAGGACCACAAGGGGTTGGGCTAGAAGACCTCCAAGGGTCCCTTCCAACTCCTTTATTCCATGCTCTGTTTTCCAACAGAGCTCCCCTTCCCAACCTCCCACCAACTCATTCTTGGCATACATTCCGCATTCTTCTTTTTTTTTCAGTTCTCATCCCTATTCAAGGCTCAGTTTCCTTTCAGGTATGAGTGGTGAGTTCAAAGGAAACCTACATGTTGGAAGCATCCCAGAGCAGGCGCCGAAAAGCCTGGGAAACCTGAGCGTTTTTCGTCCTTGCTTATGAACCATGACATCTGTGCCGACCCCCGGGGTCAGAGGTCACCAGAGGGTTGAGCAGTTTCCTCTTTCACCACCAATAGAGACCTTGGCTGGAAGTAAATTATGTGCCCGTTTAAGGAAATAATTTGAAACACTCTTGTAATTATAATAAATTTTGCTGTTTACATTTTAATCTTCAACCCTTTTACCCCTTTCCGTTCAGAGGCGAGGGGTGGGCCAGGGTGGGGGGGGGGGAGAGAAAAGAAACAGGCCCCTCCGATCTGCACATGGTTGGAGCGAAGAAGATGGAAGAAGGGGAAGGTGGTTTAGATATTTCTCTGAAATTCCATTCTCTCACCCTGCGGAAACGCAAGAGGGCTTCGGAGCTGGTTTCATTCAGAGTTCATTGAGAAGGGTTCTTGTTGTGCATCGACAGAGGGATAGAATCAAGATCACGTGAAGTGTTAATACCACTTGGTAAAACCACCCTTGGAAATACTGCATCCAGTTTTGGTTGCCGCGACGTAAAAAAGATGTTGAGACTCAAGAAAGAGTGCAGAGAAGAACAACCAAGATGATGAGGGGACTGGAGGCTAAAACAGATGAAAAAACGGTTGCTACAATTGGGTATGTCTAGTTTGAGGAAAAGAAGGACATGATGGCAGTGTTCAAATATTTGAGGGGCTACCCCAAAGTAGAGGGAGTCAAGATACTCTCCAAAACACCTGAACGCCAGACAAGGAACAATGGGTGGAAACTAATCAAGGAGAGAAGCAACCTAGAACTGAGGAGAAATTTCCTGACAGTGAGAAAAATTAATCAGTGGGACAACTTTCCTCCAGAAGTTGTGAATGCTCCAACACTGGAAGTTTTTAAGAAGATGTTGGATAACCATTTGTCTGAAGTGGTGTAAGGTTTCCTGCCTAGGCAGGGGGTTGGACTAGAAGACCTCCAAGGTCCTTTCAGCTGTGTTATTCTATATTCTGTTCTATATGTTACTGTTCAACACGCAGTACTCAAAGAGTGGAAATAATAGTAAATAAGAACAAAGTATCTATATGTGCCTGTTTAATATAGAGGGAGAGCACCTGAAGGCAGGACTAGAAGTAATGGGAGGAAACTAATCAAGGCGAGAAGCAACCTAGAACTAAGGAGAAATTTCCTGACAGTTAGAACAATTAATCAGTGGAACAATATGTAAATGCTCCAACCACTGGAAGTTTTTAAGAAAAAAAAAATGGATAGCCATTTGCCTGAAGTGGTGTAGAGTTTCCTGCCTAAGCAGGGGGTTGGACTAGAAAACCTCCAAGGTCCCTTCCAGCTCTATTCTGATTGATATTGATATTCTCCTGTTGGGTTGTCCTGCGCAATTTAATCAGCCTCCAGGAGTTGTGGGTGCTCCTTCTCACTGGAAGAATGTCCGTGGAGTCATTCCATGGTTACTTCTAGTGTGTATCACTAATAAACCATAAATACAGATAATCCTCAGACTTACACACAAGACCATTCAAAGTTACAACGGAAAAAAGGAGCTCATGACCGCTACACTTAAGACCTTTGAAGCATCCCCATAATCATGTGACCCAAATTCAGAGGCTTGGCAACAGACTCCGATGTATGATGGTTGCTGTGTCACAAGGTCATAGATGAGTCCCCTTTTGTGACCTGATCAGCAAAATGAACGGGGAAAGCCAAGTTCACTTAACAACTGAGTTACTAAGTTATCCACTTGACAAGAAAGATAGGATAAATAACAGATAATCAGAGTTGGAAGGGACCTTGTAGGTCATCTAATCCAACCCCTGCCCAACCAGGAGATCCTACACCATTTCTGACAGGTGGCAGTCCAGCCCCTTCTTGAAAGTCTCAAGTGATGAAGCTCCCACAACTTCTGAAGGCAACTTCTGCTCCATGGGTTGATTGTTCTCACTGTCAGAAAGTTTCCCCTCATTTCTAGGTTGAATCTCTCCTTGTTCAGTTTCCATCCTTTATTCCTTGTCTGGCCTTCAGATGCTTTAGAAAATAGCTTGACCCCCTCCTCCTCCTCTCTGGGGCAGCCCCTCAAATATTGGAAGACCTCTATCATGTCTCCCCTGGTCCTTCTCTTCCCTAGACTAGCCATGCCCAGGTCCTGCAATCGTTCATCACATGTTTTAGCCTCCCCTAATCATCCTGGTTGCTCTTATCTGCATTTTTTCTAGAGTCTCAACGTCATTTTTTATAGTCATTTTTTATAGCGTGGTGACCAAAACTGGATGCTGTACTCTAGGTGTGGTCTTACTCAGGCTTTATAGAGTGATATTAGTACCTCACTTAATCCAGATTGTATCCCTCTGTTCATGCAATTTAGGATTGTGTTGGCTTTTTTGGCTGCTGCTGCTACACACTGCTGAATTGAAAGACAGCATAGGCTGGCGCTCCTTTTCAAAGTCTAAAGTTGAACCCCAAACCTGTGGGAATATCAGGCTGGCATTTTGCCACATCTGGTTCCCCAGTGTACATTAAGAATTAAGAAGTGCTGCAGGAGGGAGAGGTGACTTAACATGGATATTATCCAATCAGAAACCCGTTTCAGGTGCCAAGCTTTGGCTTATTGTGGCTTCTTTGCTGTTTAAGAGAAGCTACCCCAGCAGAGTCCGAAGAAGTAGTTTTTTGAACGAAAGATTTCTCCCTCTTTAATTGACATTTGCTTAGAAGTGACATGCTGGTATCAACTGGGTGATTGACCACCACTACTCCAACATTCCATCTCCTAACAGAAAATTTTCTGTGGGTTGGTTAGAAAAAAAAATTTTTTAGGGATACATTGGAGTTTGCTTGCGAAAATGGGGAGCTTTTCTTACTGGGGAGCCTTGTCTTTTCTTCATCTGTGACTTGGGACACAGAATAACAGTTGGAGGGGACTTTGGAGGTCTTCTAGTCCAGCCCCCCTGCTCAAGCAAGAGAACCTATATACCATTCCAGACAAATGGCTGTCCAGTTTCTTCTTAAAAGCTTCCTGTGATGGGGCACCTACAATTTCTGAAGGCAAGCTCTTCTACTGAATAATTGTTTTCACTCTCAGGAAATTTCTCCTTAGTTCTAGGTTGCAACTCTCCTTGATTAGTTTCCATCTGTTATTTTTGGTCTTGCCTTTTGTTCTCTTTCTGTACTCTTCATATCCCATTCATGCTCAAATACATCCTTGAAGCGGGAAGAAACTTAATCTTTTAGCCACTTGGTTAGCAACTCTTATTCCGAATAACAGAGTTATTCTGAGGGGGACTTCGGAGGTCTTCTAGTCCAACTCCCTGTACAAGCAGGAAACCCGACACCATTTCAGACAAATGCCTATCCATTGTCTTCTTAAAAAATCTCCAGGAATTGAGCAAGCACAATTTCTGGAGATACTGATTAATTATTCTTACTTTTAGGAAATTTCTCCTTAGTCCTAGGTTGCTTTTCTCCTTGATTAGTTTCCATCCATTGCTTCTTGTCTTGCCTCCTGGTGAAGTCAAGTATTCTTTGACTTGGGATTGAGAAGAAAGCGGTGATGTTCGCTTTTTTAACACTCATTGATGACAATGTTATCCCCCTTTCTGCTTTTCAGTTGGAGAGTTCTTACATTCACAAAATTGTTATGAATTCTCCTCAGCCGTCTTTGCTGAAATGGATCTCATTTATTATTTTGATTCATTCGTTCAACTTCTTTAGCCACCCAATTCGATCAAGGGACTCTGGGTTTATTCTCAATTCTCTATGGATATTTCTTGTTACCTGAATCGTGCTTCATTGGTGGGCAGGTTTCCTTTCAAGATTTGGAGGGCAGCAATCATATCTTGAGGCTGTGTTCCTCCCTTACCAAGGGAAAAAAAAATTAATATTCCTTTGGTTTCTATCCCTCCATTCCAGGGGATTAAAATCACAACGGACAAATATGATTCTAAGTATTGATGAAGTCTCTCTAGTCACCCAGGCAAAGGTGTTTGAAGATTGAAGCATGGCAACTGGACAAATTCTTGTTAGCTTGATGCTAGCTTGATGTTAGCTTGATATGTTTCGATGCTCATCCAAGCGCATTTAAAATCATAACTGACTTAGTCTGACTGATGAAAGTCAGAGGAAGTCAGTTATGATTTTAAGTGTTGTCTAATTAAAGGGATGTTTACTTTTTTGGCTTCTTAGGAGTGAGCAATGTTTCGCTTTCAGAAATGATTGAGTGGTACAGAGCAAGCAAGAGACAGATAAGATGTAACCCTTAAGATTTTAATTCAATTTGTGCTTTACTTTGGAGTAAATTTCACTGAGCCTAAGATAGAAGGTCCTTATTAGCCTTGTGAGTTTTAATTCAAATAAAGAAATGAAGCAACTGTTATAATTTGACGGCATTATTATTCTGTAGAGAGAATTATATTATATTTTCTCCTTTTTCTCTCTCACTAAGGTAGATATTGCTAAGGCAGAGTGGTGATAGGGGGTATCTCTGTGTGTGGTGTATGTGTTTCTTTTTAAGCCTTACAATCAAGAGTTGAGAATTTGCAGGGGTAGAGATGTTCTGCCTTGGTGTAAAAGCATTAATACTAACTTGAAAGACAGAAAACTGGATTTCAACTTCCAGAAACTAACTGATCCTGAAATTTAAAATAATATATTTTATCTTTGCTTTTCAAAATGTTCACAAGTCATGCACAGAGGTATGAATTAAAAAAAAAAATTCTGAAAAAAAATTCACAAAATCTGTTTATTCAGACTTAACGAATGTTGTGTTTTGGGTTTGCCTAGAATGTATTAATTAAAAAGATAAGCCAAGTTTGAGAGAACATGACTTACCAATAATGTAATTCATGTATTTTTATTTTTATTTTTTTCATTTTAGGAGTACATTTGCTTTGAACTTATGTTTCAATTGCCTAAAAAAGAGACCATTTAGCTGAGTCTGTGATCTCCCATTGCAAATGATTAAGCTTCTGTGTGAAAATACAATGAGGCAAAGGAACTTTTGAACAAACATTTTTGATCATCTTTAATTAATTTTAACCCATGAGCATTCAAGAAGAAAAGAGAGTTCTAAACCCCCCCCCCAGCATTCAGACACTTTCATCTGTATAAAATTTTAAAGAATTAATTCAAAAACAGCCAAATTTTAATCTCAATATTAGATGACAGTGGAATCCTGCTTCTACAGTTAGCAACGAAGTTTTGAAATCTCAGTCATAAAAACCCTTTCTGAAGACAGACTCACAACAAAACAAATTCAGTTGGACATTCTCAATCCCACTGCAACAAATGGATCAGTTGCAAATTTGAAACTTAATTACTGTTTCAATAAAAATGTATTTTTTTCTGTTTACAGCCTATAAATGAATGTCTCAGCCTTTATTATTATTTATGATTATATTAAAAAAATAGCAGGTAAGGAAAACAAAAGATAGCAGAATAATTTCACTTTTTTAAAAATTGTCATTTTAAAATTTAGGTTGCCTTTCAGCAGAGTTGATGAAGGAGTTTAAAATCAAAGCTGTTTTTTTTTAATTGATTGAATTGCTGTGCAATTAGCTGAACATTTTAATTAATCCAAATTTTTGTTTTCTAGTTAGCTAGTTCTTTCCAGAGTTATTATACCTCTATAGAAAAACTATTCTCCTGGTTCCAAAGGAAAAATTGGTTTTTCAGAATTGGAATCAATTTAAAAAGTTGCATTTTATTAATATAGTAAATAGAAGTATAAAAATATTTCATGTTGCTTCTCTGGTTTTATTTAAGAGCTGATAAAAAAGATACTAGCAAAAAAAATGTAGTTTCAGAAGAAAGCTTGGGGATATTAAGTCCTTGGTTGAAAAATAAGATTGAGAACTGGGTGAAATTCTGTTTTTTGTTTTAAAGCTATCAGAATTATATTAATCAGAACAATTGTGTTGTACAATTTACCTAGATATATTTTCCTTTTTTTAGTCCTGCAAATTACTCTGCTAAACAGAATAACCAAATTAAATCATTCTGGAGAAAAACATGTAAATTACCAAGTTCACGAATTTCCTAAAAGTTATTGCATATAAAAATTTTCTCCAAGGCTAATGAATTATATTACATAAAGTCTTTTGAAATTATTTGCAAATCAGGGATCTGCTAAAAGGCTAAAATAAATTTAATAACCTCTTTCACAAATCAGTGTTGAACTACACAGATATATTGTATTACCATAAGAACAAGAATGAAAGAAAAACATAAAATTTTAGTTTGTAGAATTTGTAAACAGGATTTCCTAAAAATCACATTGATGTTTCAGAATACATTTGTTTGCCTTGTTTTTACTTTAAAATTCTGGAAACTCTCACTCAAAACCTTTAGGAAGGAAGAAGACAGAATAACAGGATGGAATTAAGCTGTAAAGGAATTATTTCATTTTCAGAAAGAATATTTAAGTCCTTCATACTGGTTGGAAAATATTTAAAAGAAATAATAGCTTTTTCCCCCTTTCCCGTCCAATCACATTTTTAATGTGATTAAAGCATTCAAGAAGAAATTATTTTTAAAAAAAAGTTGTATTTTTAAATTTTTGGATGCAATTATGGCTCATATACTCAGATTTCTCCAGGTAGCTGTTTTTATAAAGGAATTGCTCAGAAGAAGGCCAACTTCTATCTGTATTCATAAAAAGAAACACAGTGCCTGTACTTTTAAGCTTGTTATTAAACATTATACATCACTGAATCCCCTCCTCAAACAAGTCCTTAAATCAGAGTACACATGGAAAAGTTAAATTTAAATAAGCTGTAGCATGGGGTGAAACTAATTATTTTCCAACTTTTCTTTTACTTTTTAAAAGCTGTCTCTGAACAGGGAAAACAACAAATATAGAACGAATCAGTTTTCCAATCTATGAAGAAAGACAAAATCCCAGCAATGGCTGGTATGGAGATATATATATATATATCTTCTGAAAGTTTTTCTAAAAGTTCAGATAATAGTATTTGAGCTGAACTTCAAAAGCTAACAAAACAAATGGTTTAGAGTATCCAGCTCTGGAGGGGGACACTTTTTCCTAAAGACCATTAAGGGAAGTTGAAAAAAAAAGTTGTGTTTCAAGAAGAAACTGGTTAATTCACTTTTATCTTCCTTTGTCAAGGCTGGACAATATTGTTGTGATATCAGCTGTTTCCTTCCTTTTAGTTTTTCCTTGGTTCTTCTTAGAAAGCAAGGCAAGCCTAAATATTACAGGTGAGTAAACCTATTTTAATAAAAGACTTAGTTATTGGGAGGTGGGGGAAAAGAGACAGAGAACTTGAGAGACACAGAGAAAGAGATGCTGCAGAATAATTATTTCTTTTTTTTTTCCTCTCCCCTCCACAATTTTTAATCCTCCCTCTTCCTCCAACAGAAAAAAAAAATAATAATGATAAAATTTAAAAAAAAAAGGTCACAGGAAGGTCTGCTTAATTGAAATTGGGGTTTTGTTTTGTTTTTTTGCAATGTAAAGAAGATTGAAAAATGAAGGAAAACAACAATTAGATAGAGAGGAGACCAACACAGACACAGAGAAGCACAAATAGATTTGAATTCTTTTAAGCTTCAACATGTTTCTCTCGCGCCTTCCCAAAACCCCTGCCCTTGCCTTCAAGCATGTCTCCAGCTTACCTTTTTTAACACTAGTAGAAAGATTAATTTACTTTGTTTAAAAAAAAAAAAAAAGAATACAACTGGCTCCTCCCCCTTATATTTCTCACTCCCCACCCCACCCCACCTCATCCAAATTTAACTACATAAATGCCAGCCTGGGGCCTTCCAAAAGCCACCAGAGTTTGTTGGCCTCCCAGATGCCAAATGTAGCTGTTTCTCCCCCCCCCCTTTCCCCCCCCCCAACAATGAGCAAAGAATGCATTTGCATCCCACCCCCCAGAAGAGTGCAAAGCCAGCCAAGGTATCACCCCAGTGGCTTTGCAAGGCAGGCGTGAGTGTGTCCTTGCACACTCACCGGGCAGACAGGCAGAAAGCAGAAAAAGAAATTCCTCAGAGTTTTGGTGCACCCTCTGCTGCCACTGAAATGGCCATTCTTTTACCATTCCTGGGAGGGTGGGGAAGCTGAGGTTTATTTGAGATGGAGGGAAGAGTTCTCCTTCTCTCTCCCTCCCTCCCTCTCTTTCTCCCTCCCTCTCTTTCTCCTTCTCTCCCTCTTTCTCCTTCTGTCTCACTCCCCCCTTTCTCCTTCTCTCTTTCTCCTTCTCTCTCTTTCTCCTTCTGTCTCACTCCCCCCTTTCTCCTTCTCCCTCTCTTTCTCCTTCTCTGTCCTCCTCTTTCTCCCACCCTCTCTTTCTCCTTCTCTCTCCTCCTCTCTTTCTCCCTCCCTCTCTTTCTCCTTCTCTCCCCCTCTCTCTCTTTCTCTGAGTCTGTTTATAACATTTACCTATCGATTTTTCGGTGACATGAAAGCGTTGGGGGAAAAACCAGGCCTCCCGTGTTTAGAAAAGGGCCTGTGCCACCCACTCCGAAGGAATGCAAGCGTGCAATTAGAATGGAGGGCTTAAAAAGCAGCTCCTGGGATTCTGCTCTCTCTTAAAACCCTCCCAAAAAACCATCCAGGCTAATCAATAAAGCCACTGACCTATTAACTATCTTCCCTGGACAGCACACCCACCTTCCCTTGCTGGCTGGGCTTTGTTTTTTTGCCTTTAAAGACAAGGGCAACCCAACACAACCACAACCCCCATCTCTCCTATGGCACAGAACAACTCACTCTAGGCATTCCCCACTAAAAAACCACCTCTTTTTTGCCCCTTGGTCTTTCCTAGCAGCTCCTCCCATTCTCCCCCCCCCCTCTCTCTTTAAGACTCTCTCTCCCCCCCCCCTCACACACACACATACACAGGGACACAAATACACATACCAGACCCATGCATCCATCTCTTTAACCAGGTGGGGGCCCTTAGACTTGTAGCAAACTCATTTGGGAGCCTCATTAAATCCTGTTAAGTGCGGGCAAACTTCAAAAGGCAGCAGTGCTGGTTAGTTAGATTATCCGATGGAGGCTTGATAGGAAGGACCAAGTGTGAACATATCTTTCAAAGAGACAAAAGAAAGAAAGGGAAAGGAAAGGAAAGGAAAAGAAAAAAAGAGAAGGGGAGGAAAGGAAAGGAAAGGGGAAAGGAAAGAAAAGGAAAGGAGAGAAAGGAAAGGAAAAGAAAGGAAAGGAAAGGAAAGGAGGGAAAGGAAAGAAAAGGAAGGGAAGGGAAAGGAGAGAGAAAGGAAAGAAGAGAAAGGGAGGATGGGAGGATGGGAGAAGCAGAGAGGAAAGAAGAGAGGAAGGAAGAGAAAGGGAGGGGGGAGGAGGAGAGAGAAAGAAAAGAAAGAAGTGAGGGAGGAGATAAACAGAAGAAAAGGAAGGATAAGAACAAAGGGAAAGCAGTAAAGAGAGAAGGGAGGTTAAAAGGGAGGGAGGGAGGATAAGAAGGAAAGAAGGGAAAGAGATGGATGGAAGGAGGAAGGGAAGGGGATAAAGAGGGAAGGAAGGAAGAGAAAGAAAGAAATGTATGTGGAATTCACAATATATATGAATGAGCCACACCATCAGGAATGAAACAGGAAAAAAGTAACAATGGATATAGGACAAACAACGGAGTGGCTTAGCAGGGAGAAATGAAGGGAAACCAAAGTAAACCTTTGGGGAAAATACAATAACATAATTGGAAGGGGCCTTGGAGGTCTTCTAGCTGAACCCTCTGCTCAAACAGGAGATTCTATACCACTCCAGACAAATGGCTGTCCAGAAAATCTCCAGCAAAGGAGCAACCACCACAACCCACAAAACAGTATGACAACACAACCCACAACAAGTGCCAAAGAAGGTTTTTTTGCTGTTAGATATAACATTTAAAACCAGGATGTTAAAATTATATATATATATGTAATTTTTATAGTGTACATTTGTTGGGACTCTTGTGTAAACTTGTGATGCCTCTGTATGCATCCATACATGCAGAGACAATGATCTGCAGCTCTTATTGTGTGAACAGAAGAATACTTTGGAGAAGCGATACCCAGACACACAAACACACAATTTAGAGATTGCTTTAGCACGTGGCTCCTTTGGTTTGTTGGTCACCCCAAGTTCCTGGATCCCTTGAAAAGGTGGACTAGGCATTGAAGATCTGAAGGAGTGAATCATGGCTCCAATTCCAATTCCAACTGCCTTTGGCCAAAAATCTCAAAACTTCAAACTGTCCTTTAAAGAGACATTCACCTCGGAAGCTTCCAGGACCTTTGAAATAAGTGTACAAAGTGGTGGTTTTTTATCTCCCCTCCCCCTCCCCAAAAAAGAACAAAAATCTCTGCTGGAAATGCACAGTGGAGATTGTAAATGAGAACTAATAAGGACTGTTGAATTACTGTTTAAAACGAAGGGTGCATTTTCAATGTCCAGCTTCCTGAAAAATTCAGGAAAATGCTTGAGTTGAATCATCTTTTATTGGAAACAAGATAGCACCAACAAGGAGATGGTTAAACCCATCCATTTTGTTTACGTGAAGCCACACATTTAATACAAACACACATCTCTTGGATGAGATTTCACTTGCTAGCGATGAAGCCGGAATGTTTTTATGATTCCTTTTTTAAATGCTTATTTCCTCCATCGCTTTACTCCCAACTCCATTTTGCTCATGGGATCTCTTAAAAGACCCCCAAATACACAAAGAATTATTCCTTCCCTTCCCTCTCCATACAGCCAAGTCTGAACTTCCAGCAGCATTTCAAACATACAAACAGATTCCCCCCCCCCCCCAGTCTGGAAAGCTGAGGGGGAAGTGGGGGAAGGGAGCAGACTGCAGGACTTTATTATAAACTTTGATTTCTTTGAGAAGAAATTTCATAGTTAGGGGAGGAAAGGCTACAGAAGCATTTGCAGATAAAAGAAACTTTCAGGAACCCGCCAAGTTTTAAAAATTAAACCATCTAGCTTCTTAAAGGTGGCCCAGAGGGCTAAGAGGTAAAATTTCACTGCTTTTTACTCTTATGGTTTTTTTCCCCCCTCCTCCTCCCTTAACTATGAAATTTAAACTCTACCCTCAAACATTTACGGCTAGTCAGCCCTAAGCAGGACAAAATCAATGTTGCAGTTTTTTCCAATGGTTGCATTCCAACCTGTCCTCTTGTCCCATTTCAAGTCTATTCCTTGTTCCCTGTTTAATTTTTATTCCGTGTCAAGGTAGAATGGTATTTTATTTATTTATTTATTTTATTTTGCAGGGAGCCAATTTTTTAAAAAAATTCATGTTAGTCATCGGAACAAGACTCAGAGCAGCATTGTAAGTGAAAAGACACTTTAAAAAAAAGTAAGGTGATTTGTGTGTGTGTGTTTAAAAAACATCTTAAAATGTGATTTCAGCAGAGGTTTTCATCAGGAAAACAGGCCATGCTTTTCTCTTTTGGTTTGAACAGGCATGAGGCTTTGAAAGGAATTGGAGAGGAGAGCAAACATTTTAACTCCACCCAATGACATCACATGGAAAGACCCCACTCCAGAGTGATGGGGAAGAGGGAGGGGAAGAAAAGAGAACCAGACTGGGTTTTTCAAAACAAAAAAGCAGTGTCATCCAGTTCCACACCCTGGAAGTTGAACCATGCTCTTTTTCCTGTCCCATTCAGAAGAAAAATAAAGAAAGAACAAAAGAAAGAAGAAAAGGGAGGAAAAAAGGAAGAAAAGGAAGGGAAGGGAGAAAGAATGGAAGAAAGGAAGAGGAGCAAGGAAAAAGAAAGGAGACAGAGAGAGAGAGAGAGAAAGAAGAAAAGAGAAAAAGAGAGGAAGAAAAGGAAGCGAAGGAAGAAAGGGAGAAATAAAGGAAGAAAGGAAGAGGGAGAAAGGGAAGGGAGAGGATCAAGAAAAAAGAAAGGAGAGAGAAAGAAAGAAAGAAAAAAGAGAGGAAGAAAGGAAGGAAAGGAAGGGGAGGAAGGAAGGAAGGAAGGGTGAAAGAATGGAAGAAAGGCAGATGGAAAAAGGGAAGGGAGGAGCAAGAAAAAAGAAAATAGAAAGGAGAGAGAGAAAAAAAAAAAGAAAGAAAAAGAAAGAGTTACCACAAACACAATTGATACAATCGTTTTTAAAAATACAGCAAGTTTGTTTTAAGAAAAGGATAACTGTACACCATGAAGTCCAGAAGAATATCAAGGGCCATTTCTAAACCAAGTGGGCCTGCCAGGGCAGAAGGGATGCCCAGATGGCAGGCTGGCAGCACAGATTTGGAGTTGCTCCAAGGATCTTCCAAATTCTTTGGGCCATCAACCCTTGGGTGACCCCTTCACGAAGTTACAGGTTATAGTATATCGTAGGACTTTTGGGTGATAAAGATCAGAACTGGTCCTTTGGATAGTCCCATCAACACTTGTGGATTAAGGTTGACTGACGTGACTCTTATGCCATCCTTCCACATTTCTTGCCCAAACTCTCATTTATTTTTTTGGAACAGGGGAAGTGGGCCTTTTCTCAACAGATTAGGCAGGGTAACATCTCAGAGGTGTTGAAAAGGGGAGGGGGGGAGGAGGAGAAGGAGACGAAGAGGAGGAGGAGGAGGAGGAGGAGGAAGAGGGAGAGGAAGGAGAAGGAGGAGGAGGAGGAGGAGGAGGAGGATTATTCTGGGTTCCTTGGTGCTCTCTGAGCTTGGTGATTTTATTGCAGAGGTTTTCTTATCCAACTAGGTAACAAAATCAGTGCATGAAGGGAGGTTTCTCTCCATTTATATACAAGTGGTTTGCCCTGTCAACTATTGTATATAAACTGAGAGCAAAACCAACTCCCTTCCAGCACTGATGAAGTTACCTAGTTGGGTCATGAAGTAAACTACCAAATTCAGTGAACAAGTAAACTACCAAATTCAGAGACGCACACATCACGGGTTCCCACATTTGAACCCTGAGCTACAAATATTTTATTCCATTGGGGTGAGTTTTGGGTGATTTGAGAGTGGGGCCACCCCAGGTTGTTTTATGCAAATCCAGAAATGTTGAGCAAATTTTGTGGTGCTCCAGAAGGAAGAAGGCTCAAAAAAGGAGAGATTTGGATTAGAATCTTAGGAATCCTTTGCATCTCTGAGCTCGGTTGTTTTCTTGCAGACCTTTCATGACCCAAACAAGGTAACAGCATCAGTGCACACTCCTCCCCCCTCCCCCTCCTAAGAAACTCCAATCTCTTCCAGAATTGAGTCATGAAATGCCTGCCCCCCCCCAAAAAAAAAAAACCAACCAAGCTCAGAGAGCATCAAGGATCCCATAGTCATCATCTTTTCTTTCTTTCTTTCTTTCTTTCTTTCTTTCTTTCTTTTTCTTTCTTTCTTTCTTTCTTTCTTTCTTTCTTTTTCTCTCTCTCTCTTTCTCTTTTTCCTCCTTCCTTTCCTCCTCCCCACAGTCCTCCTTCTGCTCCTCTCCCCAAATTCCACTCCCTTCCAGCACTGATGATGTTACCTAGTTGGGTCATGAAACATCTGCAAGAAAACAACCCAGCTCAGAGAGCACCAAGGATCCTTCATTTCAACCAATATTCTCCTTTATCAACTTAGAATCTGTTTAGAATTCAACCCATTGGATCCAAAACTGGGGAGTCTTAAGGCTGGGCTGCTTTGATGTACCTTCAGGGTACGCAGAGGTCACTTTCCATTTTCTCAGAAAGTCAACAAACACCCCCAAACACCCCCTCCACAAGCTTTTCATTCATCAAATAGATAAGGAGACTGCAATAACCATGCTTTTGATTTGGGACTCTCGAAGTGATAAAGAACTCAGGTCTTTTAAGGGCTGAGTTCAAAACAAGCAAGCTCAGAGAGCACCAAAGACCCTACAGTTCAACTCTGAGCTACAAAGACAGGTAGAGTCCTTGACTTACTACAGTGCATTTACAGACCGCTCAAAGTTACAATGGCACTGGAAAAAAGCGAGTTAGGACCGTTTTTCTGCACTTAATGACCGTTGCAGGATTCCCAAGGTGATCAAAATCCAGAAGCTTTGGCACGTGGTTCCTATTTATGACAGTTGCACGCAATTCCCCTTTTGCGACCTTCTGGCAAGCAAAGTCAAAGATCCACTTTGCAACCACATTACTAGATTCAGACATGCAACACTTTGCTTAACAACGGTGGCAGCGAGGAAGATCGTAAAATGAGGGCAACTCGCAAAACAAACGTCTCACTTAGCAACCTAAATCGTCACTCGAGGATTTACCTGGATTCTCTTCTGTTGAATGATAGAGCAACTGAAACAAAAAATGCTTCTCAATAGAGATGGCAAATTTGTTCTGAGCAAATGCTGCCTCCAGTTGTGCAGTGGGAGAGCCATGCACCAAGCCAAACATTCTGGAGAGAGACCAACATGGCCAAATCAAGGTTTTAGGAGTCAAACCTCACCAAAGATGGGAAAAAGAGAGAGAAAAACAATATTTTGCCGCAAGCCATGATATTTCCTCCACTGTACCAAGCGCAATCCCATCTTGTGAATTAGTTAAAGTTACGAAATATTCAAAGGCTTTAAAAAAAAGATTTTACAGAACCTTAATTACCAGGCCAAAACCATAACCAAGCAGTAAGCCACAGCTGCTTTGGGAAACAAGAGATGAGAACTGAATTTTCCTTTTTTTTTCTTTTCTGTATTTGCACAACACATGAATTCAGAATAAATGAATTAAAGCCCGTGATGGCAAACTTTATGGCTTGCGTGTCAGAGGTGGCACGCAGAGCCCTCTCTGTGGGCATGCACTCCGTTTGCCAGATGTCCTTCTGTTTTTTGGCATGCACCAGCCAGCTGGTCTTCATGGGCATCGGAGTGCCCCAAAATGGCCCGAAAAACGGCCAAAAATGACCTGAAAAACAGCCAAAAAACCAGGCATGCATGCACCAGCCAGCTTGTTTTTGGATTTCCAGCACATGTGCAGGTGCATATTTAGTTTAGTTTACTGTCATTGCACCTTGTATAACAAAATTAAATACCAACTTCAGTGTACAATTTATGACTATGAAAATAAACACAAGCACACATCCATGTGCATGCTGCACATTCCAGTTTGGGAACTCTGTGCCAAAAGGTTCGCCATTAAACAGTCTGGATTTGCAAAAGTCACATGGCTACCCAAAACAACCCCAAGATAAAATTTAAGCCAGCATATTGTGTGGATACAACTATGAGAACTTGACTTGGATCCAATAAGCACACTGAGAGAACCCAACTTAGTTACAGGTAGCCTTTGACTTACAACAGGTCATTCAGGTATGGTTCAAAGTCACATCAGCCCTGAAAACAGGGACTTACGACTGTCTTTCACACTGACAATTGCTGCGGCCTCCCCAAAAATTCAGGCACTCGGCAATTGGTTCATATTTATGATAGTCGCAATGTCCCGGGGACATGGGATCTTCTTTCGACAAGCAAAATCAATGGGAAAGCCAGATTCACTTAAAAACCATGTTTCTAACTTGTCATCTGCAGGGATTCACTTAACAACTTGTAGCAAGAAGTATCATAAAATGGGACAAAACCCACTTTGCTCCTGTCTTCACTCCAACACCAGAAATTTTAGGCTCCATCGCGGTCATAATTCAAGGTCTACCTGTATAAATAGTTATATAATAAAACACACCATTAGGTCACGCCTTCTGTCTCTCGAGGGTTACAAGCCTTATCCCCAGCCACAGCTAGATTCACACTGAAATATGACTGTCAACCAGCGGTGTCTTCAAACTTGGCAGCTTTAAGACTTGTGGACTCCAACTCCCAGAATTCCTGAGCTAACATGACTGGAGAAGGAATTCTGGGAGTTGAAGTCTCCAAGTCTTAAAGCTGCCAGTTTGGTTGGCTGTTGTCAGAAGTCTTCAGACTTGGTTTTCAAACAAGGGTCTTCAAACTTGGCAAGTTTAAGACTTGGGGACTTCAACTCCCAGAATTCCCCTTGCTGTAAAGTATGGCTTGTAGAACCATAGCTTGTACAACAGCCCCCCCTCCCATTAGCCAGCTTTTCCTACATAAAAAAAACCCTAACAGACCACACATGAGGGTTTAGCAGAATGCAAGGCACCAAGATGGGACATGGTATCATCATGTCTAGGGGCTGGCAATCTTCCCCCCCACCCCCAATTGGGGGAGGGTGGAGGGGGGGCTTGGGGGAGAGAAATGCCTTTGCAGTCAAATAAATAATATAAACTTTTATCACCTCCTTAAAAGCGTGGTTAAAGCAAGGGCACTCAGGTAGGTTAAATTAGTTACTTTCCCAATAGGCCAGTTATCACTCAAACATACAGGGAGTCCTTGCCTTATGGCGTTTCCTTTAGTGACTGCTCAAAATTACAACAGCACTGAAAAAATGTGACTTATGACCATTTTTCCTGGTTAGTACTTTGGTTTAAAATGAGGACATTATACAAATCTTGTTTGCCCCCGTGGGTGTGTAAATAGGTATATATAAAAGAGTTATCATCACTCCTACAGGTGTTTTCCAAACTGCCTCCATGGGAGATGGAGACATGTTGGCTTCGGCATTTTATTGGAAATTCCTTCACACGTGCAAACACGTACACACACAGACACACACAAATGAATGCAAAACCTCTTCGTTTATTGTAAAATATGCATACAGATAGTCCTTAACTTATAACCATTCATTTAGGGACTGTTTGAAGTTACAATGGTACTGGAAAAAGTGACTTACGGCCATTTTTCACACTTACAACTGTGGCAGCCTCCCTGTGGTCATGTGATCAAAATTCAGAACTCTCGGCAACCAACTCATATTTATGACGGTTGCAGAGTTCACAGTCCACTTTGGCTGCCTTCTTCTGACAAGCAAAGCCAAAGCCACCAGTGATTTGCTTGAACAACCGTGGTAAGAAATTAAAACGGAGGCAAAACTCGCTTAACAACTTAGCAACAGAAATGTTCAGCTTGACCATTAAGTCAAGGACTACCTGTAAAAAACACCCTCCCAACCACACAATATCCAGCCAAGAGAGAAGCAGGGAGCCGTTGATACCACACTGGTCATCACGAGGACGTTTCAGAACTGGAACCAAATGCTTTGACAATATTATTGCACTGCTAAATTTGAGATAAACAGTAGTGCAATATTGTCAGAGCCGGCAGTTCCAGCAGTGGCAAGTTTACAGCTGGCCTCAGAGTAACAGAATTGGAAGGGACCTTGGAGGTCATCTAGTCCAACCCCTGCCCAAGCTGGAAACCCTACACCATTTTTGACAGATGGCAGTCCAGTCTCTTCTTGAAAGCTTCCAGTGATGAAGCTCCCACAGCTTCTGAAGGCAAAAGCTGTCCCACTGGTTTGTTGTTCTCAATAGAAGAATTTAAAGCAGGAGAGTATTACCAAGGTCTAGGGCTGGCAATCTTCCCTCCATTCCCAACTGGGGGAAGGGGGACTTGGGGGGGGGGGATTTGGGGGAGAGAAATGCCTGCACAGTCAAATAAATAATATAAAATGTTCTCATCTCCTTAAAAGTGTGGTTAAAGCAAGAGCACCCAGATGGGTTAAATTAGTTCCTTTCCCAATAGGCCAGTTATCATTCAGTTACTATACAGGGAGTCCTTGCCTTATGGCATTTCCTTTTGTGACTTCTCAAAATTACAACAGCACTGAAAAATGTGGTTTATGACCGTTTTTCCTGGTTAGCACCTTGGTTTAAAATGAGGGTGTTATATAAATCTTGTTTGCACCCGTGGATGTGAAAATAGGTATTTCTAAAATTAGACAAGGGGGGAAAATTATCCTATGAATCTTTAATATGGATTTTTGGATGTTGATTTATAGCCAAATCTTTTACAGATTCAGCATATAGCTGTTATTGACTATTTGTTACCTTTGTTAAGTTAGTTTATGTCCAAAGTTTGATTTTTTGGGGGGTGAGGGGGAGAGATTATACTTTTAAAATTCCCTTCTCACCCATAGGAGTGTATCCTTCTCTCTTTACCTCTCTCTCTCCACTTCTCTCTTCTCCCACTTACCATTAAATGTAATGTGCTGTTGAATGTAGCTGATGTTGATTCGGAATAAGCAATTTACTTCGAAAAATGTAAAAAAAACTAGAAAATGTTGTGATTTTTAAACAACCAGTTTCCCCCTTTTTATGGTGCATGTAATACATGCATACATCCCAAGCGTACACATACAAATTTAACTTAAACTTTGGACAGAATAAGTCAAACAGGAATACATGCAATTTTACGAAGCCAGCCAGTGTTTTTAATCGCTCTTTTTCTCCAAAACTTTTCTTAAAGGGCTTCTGAAGTTTTCTTTCTCCTTGCCAACTCAGCCCCCCCCCCCCAAGAGGTATTTTAAACATCTTTGGAAGGTCCCCATGTATTATTACTAGTACTATTACTACTAAATAATCCAACTTTGTTGCTTGAGCAATCTGTACCACATATTCAGAACTGGGAACAGGAGTCACACACTACCACAACTGGCTGGTGTGTGGCTTCGAAGAAGGTGCCACCTTCTCAAAACAGAAAGTAACAACATTTTGCCATTTGTGAGGCAGAACAACCCAGCCTGATGTCCTTTTTAAAGCAAACCCAACACTTCCAGACCAAAGAGCAAAAAATACACACCAACCAATGTTAAATCCAGTCCCCACCCAGCCACCCCCTGGACTTACAAAAAAACAAAACAAAACCAGGATATCTTTCTCCTTTTTTTAAAACTGAAGCATCACATTCTGTTAAAAAAAAAAAAATGTCTCCAACAGCACAGCTGCCAGCATCACCCGGTGGAAGAAGTTGCATCCGAGTTTGGTTGGTCACTTTGCAGAAGGATAACCTCTGCCAGCCAATGCCCTTTTAATATTGCACTGCTAATGAGAGCTCCCAGTAGTACAACAGAAAAAGGGCACAGGCCGGCAAGGAGAAGATGCCAAGCGTTTTCCAGCAACTTTTCTCAGTGGGACATTTAAAAAGAAAAAAAATGGGTGGGCTTTTCTTTTCCCCTTCTGAAAACATACTGAAGAAAAGCAATCCACCTGATGTTTTGTTCACCACTCTACTACCATGTGGAGGAAGGAAGGAAGGAAGGAAAGGAAGGAAGGAAGGGAGGGAGGGAGGGAGATACAGAGGAGGGAAGGAAAATAAAGGGAGAGGAAAGGAAGAGAGTTGCAGAGGAAGGAAGGTAGGAAAGAAAGATACAGAGGAAGGAAGGAAAAAGGGAGGGAAGAAGGAGGGAGAGTTGCAAAATAAGGAAGGAAAAAAGGGAAGAAGGAAGGAAAGGGAGGGAGGAGAGATGCAGAGAAAAGGAAAAGAAAGGGAGGGAGGGGCTGAGGAAGAAAAAAAAAGAATCAGATTTTTATAAATGTTAAGAACATACCATCATAATCAGATTTAAACACTCACAGGCACAAATTTCATAAACTCTGCTAGCATATTCTAGGAAGGAAACATTAGATGCCATGATAGAAGAATCAGAACTTTTAAATGTTCATAACATATAATCATAATCAGATTTAAACATGCTGTTCCTCCCCCTCTCACACACCTATACAGACACAAATAAATGTCATAAACCCTACTAGCATCCTAGGAAGGAAACAATAGTTGTCCAGAGTCAAACTTTTGCAAATGACATGCAGTCCTAATCAGATTTAAACGTTGTCCCCCACTCACACCCAAACGCAAATAAACTTCCAAAAATCTACCAGGAAGGAAACCATGAGGTTCATTGCATGTTTTAATCCCACAGTGAAACCCACACCCAACCCCAATAAAAGAAAGATACACAGCAGAATTGGGAAGGAAAACATGGGAAATGGCAAAACTCGCTGCTATTAAAACTTACTTTAAAAAAGAACCCATCTTTTAAAGAAGGGGGGCAAGACAGGCCCAACTCTGAAACTGCAACATGGAGAAAAACTTTTGGTAGACTTCAAATGATTTAGGTGACACCCTCCCCCCAACAATTTAAGAAGTTGGAAGGCCAAACAATGGACCTCTTTTTAAATCCCATTCAGTTTCGGCAGGAAATTTCCAATCACCATCTTTGGAAAAGGAGGGGGGAGGCAAATTCACCCTAGAAAGGAGAGACTTGGGAGGGAGGGAGGGAAGAAGGGTGAATTTAACCCCTTTCCTAAAAATGGCCTCCTCGTTTAAAAAATTGCTTTGCCAAAACTGCCCCCCCCCCCAGAATTTTAACCAGAGGCCACCAGAGAGAACAAGCCAGCTGCATAAATTCCATGTTCCATGTTGTCTTAAGCAAACTTTGATTTATTGGTGCAGAATTTTGGATACTTTTAAAAGCAAGTTCAGAAAATCAGGGAGAGCTTGAAGAGGTAAACAAAAAAAAAGCAAGAAAACAAAATAAGGGTCCACAGTATATGTATAAAATATAGTATAAAATATTATATATATGGATGGGAGAAAGAAGGGGAAACAGCCACCCAAAAAGGTTTAAGCTGGAGGGTATAAGAGGCATAGAGGAAACTTTTTTTCTTGCGTAACTCCCAAAGACCACACACACCAGATAACTGGGCAGAATTGGGACAAAGTGCAAAAATAGCAGGCAGGAAAACTTCAGCTACGTTGCACGTGCAATCCCAGGCAGGAGCAGAAATTTTTTTTTTCTTTTTTCTTTTTGATGCACGCACAAATCGACTTCTCCACCAGCCACTTTCCTTCTTAACGAGAAATATTCTGGGGTGTACGGATTATTCCAGAGGTAATTCCTCTAGTCAGTCCTCTCCCTTGGTTTATATACTATCTGAGGCTAGGGAAAGGTTCCACATCTGGATTGGAAAAGGGAGAATAAAAGTTTCCCAGCGATTTTCCCATTTCCGAAACCTCTTCATTTATTTAACCCCCTAATCATATTTTCCAACAACGCAATTCCGCGGTGTGTTTTTTCTTACACGGAGAGACACAAACACACACAGCCCTTCCAAAAATAAACAAACAAATGAATAATCAGCCCCTTTTTTTTTTTCTTTCTTTCTCGTCAAAGACACCGACTCTCTGCTCTTTAAAAGGGATCTCTCTGCCGGGGAAGTGGAACGAGATCCTGGATCCCGGATCGTAGGAAATTGTCTCTGGTTGAACGTTGGGTTCGAGGCGAGGCGGCCGTTTACAACAACTGCCTTCCTAAATCTCCTGCCCACCCCACTCCACCCGTGTAAAATTGGAAGCATATAAGCCGGGATGGGAGATAAAGGGGGTTGCTAGCTAAATTTGAATGAAAACGGAACAATATCACCACGGAGCGTTAGATTCCAGGTCGGATTAAGCGGGCCGAGCGCCCCATGCCACCTCGCCAAAGTTTGGGAAGTTTCTGAGCGGCCTCTCGGTCGCAAAATGGAGCCTTGGGGAAGGGGTTTTAATGAGGCGGGGGCTCCCCAGACTTTCTCCCCCTCCCTTCCCTGCCTCTCTTTTTCTGTGTTTAAAGCAAAGCCTCCGGGCTTTAGTTCGACTTTAGCGTCACTTTCCGCTCCGCGCTGTTTTCAAAGGAACGGCCGGGACCCGAAAGGTTGAAAAAGGAAAAAAGAAAAACGGGAGAGAGAGAGAGAAAGAAAGAGAGCAAGTGAGCGAGAGAAAGAGTGAGAGGGAGGGAGGGAGAAAGAAAGAAAGAAAAAGAAAGAGCGAGCGAGAGAGCAAATGAGCGAGAGAAAGAGAGACGGAGGGAGGGAGGAAAAAATAAAAAGTTTTGCGTCTCGTATAGGATATATGAAGGGCGGAGAGCAAAAGCGAAATTCCTTCGCGAGCGACCAGTCCCGCGTTCAAACTATTACAAACCTTTTGCAAGCCAAATCCGAAATTTCTCGGAGAAAAGGCCGTCTTGAATCGGTCCAATTCGGATCCAAGGACCCCCCCTCCCTACCCACTCCACCCCTTCGGCATTCAAATCCGAACCAGGACGCGCCTTCCACCTTCCCAGAGTGAAAATCCAGAGCTGGGGGAAAAAAAAAAAAAAAGAGGCTCCGAAATGTCTCCGAATCCGAAGAACAGAAAAGGCCGGGCGCATGGCAGGATTTTCCTGCGATTCCTCGGGATTTATTCCATCCTTTCCAGGTTTTTATTTTTTTTTAAATTAAAAACTGGAACTTATTTCACCGCCACCCCCCTTCCGGAAAAAACAACATCAACAACAACCCCAAAATAAGATAAAATAAAATAAAATAAAATAAAAAAAGCCCGCCCTTCGTTCACCCTTTGCAGGATAAGAAGAATGGGGAAAAGAAAAAAAGAAAACGCGCAGAAGCGCTGGTTCCAACCTTCCGCCTTGTGTATTCTCAGCTTTCCCCCCCCCCTCCTTCCCCGCCCGGGATAAATTTCAAACAATTAAAATTAAATTACAAGTCCGGAGCTTAAGGCCTGCCTTGCAAGGGAGCTGGGGGGGGGGGGAAGAGAGAAGGTGGTTCCTTTCCCTTTTCCCTCCCCCTGCACGCTCCCGCCCAAGCACGCAGAAGACCCTCCCCCCCTCTCTCTCTCTCTGCCGCCCCCACCCCTTCTTCGCCTCTTCCACGCGCCTCCCCGGCCCACCGGGGGAAAGCTCGCACGGAAGCCGCCCACCTACCCCCCCAACCTCCCTTCCTGGAGTCTCTGGCTCCCGCGCGCTCGTGTGTGTGTGTGTGTGTGTGTGTGTGTGTGTGTAGGGGGGGGGAGAAAAGTCTGGCTCATCCACGGCCACGATGTCTTTTTTTGCCCCTTCTCTTTTCCCTTCCCTCTTTCTCTCCCCCTCCTCTCTCCCCACGAAAAAAAAGCACCCACCTGGTTGAGATCTCCCGTTGGCAAAGCTATCCCCTCTTCTCCTGGATTTCTACACACACACACACACAGAGACCCCGTTTTAGCCTTGAGCTCCCGCCATTTCCGCCCAGTCACCCGGATGCTACTCCCCAAACCACCCTTATAGAAAGCGAGCCATTCACACACACACGCGTCTTAACACGCACGCACAAGCCCCGGTTCCCTCTCCCCCCTTCGCTTTTCTCAATGAAGGCTTTCCCCCCCCGCACACACACACACACACACACACACACCATCCTCTCTTCTCCCACGGACGGGACACACACACACACACACACAGCCGAAGCTGGGGCGGGGTAGTGGATAGGTGGGTGGGAGGGCAGCGCTTAAAAAAAAAGAAAAAAAGAAGAAAAAAGTTGGCCAAAGAAGCGCTCCGACTTTGCAAGCGCGGCCAGCTCGCTCTCTCTCTCTCTCTCTCTCTCTCTCTCTCGACCAGCGCTCGATCCCTGCTTAAGCCAGAAGCGTTGGATCGGGCGCTGCTTCTCGGAGCTGGCCGAGCGCTTTCTCCTCTCCCCGAAGTCCGGGAAAAGAGCCGAGAGGCGGCAGGCAGGGCGGCGCAGTTCTCCCTTGCGCGGTGCTGAAAAGCCAAGCCAAGCCAAGCCAAGCGGGCGCCCGGCTGCAGAAGCAAGAAAGAGCCCGGAAGGGAGAGAGAGAGAGAGAGAGAAAGGGAAAGAAGGAAAGAAAGAGAGAGAGAGAGAGAGA
>BLBF01000060.1:3846580-3858461 GCA_015471245.1 Laticauda colubrina | reverse complement strand
TCCTCTCTTTCATTCCTTTCTCTGTTCTTTCTCCTTCCTTCCTTCCTTCCTCTTCTCCCTCCCCTTCCCTCGTGTCTTCTCTTTCATTCCTTTCTCTGTTCTTTCTCCTTCCTTCCTTCCTTTCCTCCCTCCCCTTCCTTCATGTCTTCTCTTTCATTCCTTTCTGTTGTTTCTCCTTCCTCCCTCCCTTCCTTCTTTTCCTCCCTTCATTATCTACAAGAATTCTTTATAGAAATATAAAGGCTGATGTGCACACTCACTCATCACCACCCCCAGCTTTGTTCACAATCAGCAAGTCAGTGTGATTGTGTGTGTGTGTGTGTGTGTGTGTGTTGGGAGTGCCAAAAGCCTGCTCTGGGGCAGTCTGCTACTCTTTCTTTGTTGCGCTCCTGTCCAGCATCACCTCTAGCAGTGCAATAATGAAAGGGCATCAGCCACTCCACAAATCAACAGGGAAAAAGGGGGGAGGGGAGACTGGATTAATTGCTCCTTGGGATCCTGGAAGGGCAGCCATCCCTCCTGTCGTCCCCTCCACTCGCCCCTCTTCCACTCCAACCTCAGGACCATAGCTGAGGATTTGCTTCTGTTTAGGGGGTCCCCGGTCCTTGGGATAAGGACGGGGGGCTCCGTCTCTCTCAGTCTCTCTCGTGGATGTGGATCAAATGGGTTGCAAGCCAATTCCTGCTTGCTTGGCTTTGATCGATCAATTGGCCTGCCAATCAAATTTAGGCACCGCCCATCTCCCTACCTGGGTGGACTCTGGGCAGTTCAGAGAGATGCAGGTAGTCCTTAACTTGCAACGATTCGTTTAGTGACCATTCAAAGGTGCAACAGCACTGAAGAAAGTGACTTGGGGCCGTGTTTTTTTTTTTCACAGTTATGACCATTGGACATTCATGTGGTCACGTGATCAAAATTTGGCCGCTTGGCAACTGGCTCATATGTATATGTCAGCTGGCTGATTTGGGGCCAATCACCAGGAGACAGTGAGTTCTAGTCCTGCCTTAACCATGAAAGCCAAATGGGTGACATTGGGCCAGTCCCTCTCTCTCAGCCCAACCCATCTCACTCAGTTGTTGTGGGGAAAAAGAAGAGCATGAAGCGGGTGTTAAACACATTCACCCTCTAGAATGGCACCTAAAATATTAAATGTGTGGCCCAAGGAAATAAACACATCAAAACAACATTGCTGCCCCGTTCCCACCAGTTCCGCTCCAACCTTCGGAGGTGACCACGAGATGCCCAGGTACCCCAAAGGCTTCAGGGGGAATATTTGGTGGGTCAAATGGAGCCCCCTCCCCTCCATCCATCGCCCTTCCCTGCTGATCAGCCGGGAACTGGCCAACGTCAGTTTGAACTGGAATAAACTGGGTGAGGAGCTGCCTAGCTAGCCGGTTGGGGCCTCCCTCTGTTTTGTATTTCTCTCGGCTGCTAACCCCCTTCCAGGGCAGGCAGCTGCATGCAGCCGCAGGGCCTTTGAAGAAACGGGAGGTGGTGACCCCAAGGCCTCCCCTGTCCCCCCCTCTCCCCATCCCAGGAGGTCTTGAGTCAATCAAGAGGAAGGGGACTTGAAAGGAGAGGTGGGGAGGGGGACGAGCGGGGTGGGTTGCTGCACTCCAGTCATTTGTCAAGGGCTGAATGAAACAGGAAAGGACAAGAGGCGAAGGCAAGAAGTAAAAAGAAAGAAGAAAAGAAAAGAAAAGAAAAAAGAATTACTTCCAGTTTGGTGAACTGCTGAATGGCTCCCTCCCTCTGGAAAGGGAGTTGGGGGAGGGAAAATTTCACCCCCTCATGTTTAAAATACCTCCTTCCCCTCTGCTCCCCTCCTCGCTTCAGATGCCCCCATCACCCTTGCTTGGATTGACAGCCCTCAAAGAGCAGCTTTTATTTTTCTTTTAAAAATTAAAAATAAAATAAAGACCCATGTGGTAAAGCAATACCAATAAATGGAGGAGGTCAAAAAGTCTCCAGCAACCAATCCTGGGGGTGGGGAAAGAAAGAGAGAATGCAGAATGGGAAAGATATCAAGGGGGGGGGGAGAGAGAGAGAGAGAGAGAGAGAGAGAATGGGATTGGAAGAGGAATGCAACAGACGGAGAAAAAGAGAGGACAGGACAGAAAAAAGAACTGAGAGAAAATGGGATTGAAAGAAAGAGAAAATGGAATTGGAAGAGAATCAGACAGAGAAGACAGAGAAAAAGAGAAAAACGAGACAAGAGAAAATGGGATTGAGAGAGTATGAGACAGACAGAGAAAAAGAGAGAGAGAAACTATTACTTACAGTATTACTATTACATCTGACAAGGGTCCTTTCGTAAGACTTTTCAGGAAATGAATAAGCCAGAATCTTGCATACATTGGAAAAGCCTTAAATCCTCTCCAGGGCATAGTACAGGCTGGGGATTATGGTTTGTTGCTTCCTGGGGATTAATTTGGAAAAATTGGGGTGGGAGGGAGAGAGCTCATTTTTGTGATGCTTTTCCAAACCTAGCCCCCCCCCCCTTCTCTCCTGTTGCGAGTGGATAAACAAGAAACATAGGACCAAGAATTTTTGAAATTCGGAAGGTTGTGAGATCAAGTTGCCCCTCTTCCTGTTTCCTTTGCTAATAGATTTGGAGAGATGGGCTCCATGACAGACAAAAGGGGCAAATGTGACCATCTGGACCTTGGGAGCATATGGGGTGGTGGTGATGTCACACGCCCCCTAAAGCATACAGCAAGATGACCAGTGGCAGTGGCAAAATTCACACCGCACCTTTCCTTAAAAACAATCTCACCACACTCATTTAGAGAAATGGTGGGGGCCCTTCCCTATGTTTGCAATGAGCATACACACACACACACACACAAAGTGGCTTGAAACTTGGACAAACCTTTCCAAATGCCAACATCGTGCCCACACCAGTTAAAAGTCAACCCGGAACCTCGATGCAGCAAACAAGAGAATTCTTACCGATACGAAACAACTCAGCATTACAAGAAGGAAATAATCCCACTCATATGAAGAAGAGAGGATGCACATTTCTCTACACACACCATCAGTCCCCACACCAGTGCTAAGGTACCCCCTCCACTCAATGGGATGACATGGGCTGGCCTAAAGCAGAACCACCTGACAGGTGTTACATGCTCAGGTTACAAGAGCACACCACTGTGCCCATGTGCAAATGAAGCCATCATGGCCTTGGCTAAGTTCCTTGCCAGATATAAGCTGATCACCCAAAGGACTTTGGAAGGTTGACGATCGACCAGAAAGTTACAGAGCCTGGCGAACTTTCTTCCAAAATGCAATAAGGGATCTTGTGCACAGAAGAGGTGTCCAGTGTCTTATGATAGACAAACAAAGTTGGAAGGGGCTTTGTAGGTCACCTAGTCCAACCCCCCGCACAAACAGGAGACCCAACACCATTTCTAACAGATGGCAGTCCAGTCTCTTCTTGAAGCCTCCAGGGATGAAGCTCCCACAACTTCTGAAGGCAACTTCTGTTCCATCGGTTGATTGTTCTCACTGTCAGAAAGTTTCTCCTTATTGCCAGAATCTCTCCTTGGTCAGTTTCCATCCGTTATTCCTTGTCTGGCTTTCAGATGCCCTGGAAAATAGCTTGACCCCTTCCTCTCTGTGGCAGCCCCTCAAATATTGGAAGACTGCTATCCTGTCTCCCCTGGTCCTTCTCTTCATTAGACTAACCAGGCCCAGTTCCTGCAACCGTTCTTCGTATGTTTTAGCCTCCAGTCCCCTGATCATTCTGGTTGCTCTTCTCTGCACTTTTTATAGAGTCTCAACATCTTTTTTATAGTGTGGTGACCAAAATTGGATGCAGTATTCCAAGTGGGGTCTTACTAAGACTTTGTAGAGTGATATTAGTACCCTGTGTGATCTTGACTGTGTCCCTCTATTCATACAATTTGGGACTGCATTGGCTTTTTTGGCTGCCGCCACACACTGCTGACTCACAGCCACTAGTCTGGAATGATATAGGGTTTCCTGCCTAATCAGGGGGTTGGACTAGAAGACCTCCAAGGTCCCTTCCAGCTCTATTCTGATTGATATTGATATTTAGCTGGTTGCCCACTAACACTCCAAGATCCCTCTCCCAGTTACTTCTATTAAGCCTAGTTTTACCCAGTCTACAGGTATGCTTTTTGAGTGATTGAATCTTTGGAAAGACTGCTGAGTACACCGGGAGGATCAGGAATATTAACATAAAAGGCCCAGAAACCAGTTTTAAGAAAATCTGGGACAGATTAGAGGAGGGTTATGGCTCAGCAAAGGCAACTGAGAATAAACAACCCCCCACCCCCCTTTAAGAGGCTTGAGGATTTTCCTAAAATAGCCAGCAGGGGGTACCACAAACTTAGAAAATTAAGTGATTTGTTAAGTGTTTTTTTATCAAGGCAACCTGGTCTACCCAATTATGGGACAGAGCACACTGCTTCCACCTTTCAGCCCGCAATCCAGGAGCCTTTGCAGGCAGTTGTTTCCATGCCAAACTATTTTTTGGTGTTGAATTTATGTTTACCGGCAAAAGAAATAAAGGGAGACTACTGTTATAGGTCTATTTCAAGCGATTTAGCTCTCAGCAGCTAGCCATACCCTCCTGGCCTATGCCAAAACCCAGAGCCATGCCCAGGTTCGAATCCCAGAAGGGTATGGCTAGCTGACGAGAGCTCAATAGCTTGAAATAGACCTATAGTCTCCTTTTATTTCTTTTGTCAGGAAACATAAATTCAACAGAAATGATTTGTTGCGAGGACTACAATCTGCCAAAGCAAGGAGTGTCCTGCCAGGCTTCTCTTTCTTGACTTAAACAGAAATGGATTATGTACGGGTTCGAACGTAAGATGAAATTCAAGCAGCCCTTCCCACCGTTCAGTGTGCTTGTAGACTTTGTCTAAGAGCAAGCAAAGATTATGAATTATCCCCATTGTACCTTCATACTGCCACACACCACACCTCCCTGCCCCAAACAACACAGGTTGCTGGGTGCCAGTGCATAAAACCACTAGCCCCAGTAAACAGTGTGCCCTCTACGCAGGAAAATGCATCCTCTCCTGAAATGCAGAACCTTCTAGAAGATCACAAGATCTTCCTTGAAAGAGAATCGCATCTGCTTCAGGAGCTGCTCATCCACATCACAATTTGCCAGGGATTGTAAAGTTAGTGTATCATGCACAGAATATGACAGCACGGACCATAACACGGTGCTACACTCTGGCCCAGCACCTTGGATCCTCCAAGCCAATTGAGGATGTCAACAAGCATAGCGAGGAGCGGAGGAACACTGGTGTACAGAAGTACATAGAACTCAGTCAGGTGGCAGGCCTTGCCTAAAATCCTGTCCAGTGAAGAGTATCTAAGATGTAAAGATGTATGCAATTCTAGACAATCAAAGCAATAGGGGTCATGTTTGATATTAAGAGAACTAGCTCCCCCTTACTCCCTTGAGACCTGTGTGGTAGAGATGGTATTCAGCCAGTTCTGACCAGTTCTGGAGAACCAGTAGTGGAAATTTTGAGTAATTCAGAGAACTGGCAAATGCCCCCTCTGACTGGCCCTACCAACTCCATCTCTTCTCTGCCTCCAGAGACCCAGCTGGTTGCCCTGCACAAAAGAACGGAGCTGGAAAGCAGGTTAGTGGGGTGGGGAAAGAATGGGGGTTTTGCAGTAACCTTCGCTCAGGGGAGGGAATGGAGATTTTACAGTATCCTTCCCATGCCATGCCCACCGAACCAGTAGTAAACATTTTTGAATCCCACCACTGCTGTGTCACCATTGTTGAGATGGTGGGGAGGAAAGCTACTGCTTTCAATGTAGAATTCATAGATGGCTGTACTTGTCTACTATAATTTGAATGCAACCAGAGTCCGGATGACTGGCCGTAAATTCTCACTCCAGATTCAGCAATTCAAGAACCTCAGCTGAAACACACAGCCCATCTCCTACCAGAACGGTGAGGAGCAGGCTCGGATAATATGCTCCTGGGAAGAGACATCTTATGGGTCAACAAAGAGAGCAGATTTAGGGTCTCCACAATGCCCCTTCTGCTGAGAGACATGAGACCTTGGGTTGGCCATCATAGGGGAATATCTGTTTAGGAAAAATGTACAAATCCACGTCCATTAATATGTTCACCAGCACGCTAGACAAAGGAGGTATTTCTTGCTTCCAGCCATGTCACAACCGCTTCTTCATAAAGAAGTGGTAGTAGTACTCTGTCAGGTAATACGCTGCCAGGTAGTACTCATGTGCCCATGATCTGTGGTGGCACAGGGTTAAGAATGCAGTATTGCAAGCTAATTCTGCCTGCACACCAGCAGTTTGAGCCTGACTGGCTCAAAGTTGCCTTCCATCCTTCCGAAGTCGGTAAAATGAGGACTCAGATAGTTGGGGGCAAATTTGCTAAACCACTTAGAGAGGGTTGTGAATCGGTATATAATTCTTCCGTGAGTCCATGGTGCATAATGTTTAGAATACAATATTGCAGGCTGACTCTGCCCACTGCCAGGAGTTTGATCCTCACTAGCTCAAGGTTGACTCGGCTTGGTGGTTAGAGTGCAGTACTGCAAGCTACTTCTGCTGACTGCTGGCTGCCTGCAATTTGGCAGTTCGAGTCTCACCAGTCTCAAGCTTGACTCAGCCTTCCCTCCTTCCGAGGTGGGTAAAATGAGGACCCAGATTGTTGGCGGCAACAGGCTGACTCTGTAAACCACTTAGAGAGGGCTAGAAAGCACTGTGAAGCAGTATATAAGTCTAAGGGCTATTGTTATTTCCCTGTCCCTTCATAAGCCCAGACAGCGATGAACATGCCTGAGACAGTGACGAAGACCATCTCAAATGTCCCATCTTTCCCAGAACAAAGGAAAACCAGCAGAAAGATTCTTCCTACAAATAATGGAAGTTGAATTGGGTTGCACTTCCATGGAGACTCCAAAGACAGCGCCTGCCTAACAACAAGGAGCAGGTCTTTAAAATATCATTTCGTTACAAAGCAGCCCAATTTCTACAGTGTGCTGAGAAAGCATCTTGCACTTTCGCACAATTGCACAGTGCACAATTTGAGTTGCACCCCACCCTGGCTCCTCCCCCCCCCCCAGCCTTCCGTCAATTCCCAAGGAGAGCCAATTTCCCTGAAAAGAAAATTGGGACACCCAAGGGAAATTTGAGAGGGACAACAAATTCAAACAAAGGACAGCAGTACAGGAAGTCCTTGACTTGCAACCACAGTCAAACCTGGAATTTTCATTGCTAAGCTAGGCGATTGGGACTCACGCACAATTTTATGACTTTATTTGGCCATGAAGCAAATCACTGCAGTTGTTAAGTGAAACACCTGGCTGTTAAGCAAATCCAGATTCCCCATTGATCTGGCTTGTTGGAAGTGGGCTAGGAAAGTCACAAATGACAATTGTGTGTGATGCTGGAACACTGCAAGCATTATAAATGATCCATTTGCCAAGTGTCCGAATTTTACTCATGTGACTATGCGGAGGGTGCAACGGTGAAGTGTGAAAAATGGTCATAAGTCACTTATTTCAGTGCCTTCCCAATACCAGCTGCAGAAGCCCCCTCCCTCACTGGTGGCCCTGGAGTTGCTTTTGAGTAATTGATTCTGAAATGCAGCAAATTAGTAAATATTAGCTACACAGAAGAATTCAACGGGGGAAGCCAGATTCGCTCAACAACCGTGGCAAGAAAAACTTATTTCTTATTGTAGAACTCAATGATTGAACAGAAATTTGCAGGTCAACTGTGTTCATGTGTCAAGGACTTCCTGTAACAACATATTAATAGCAAATTTGCTTGTTAAACCAACATTGAAAAGAAAGTTCAGGCTACTTACAGGCCAGGGAGTAGTCAGTCCACTTGGTCTGGTCCAGAGATCCATGCCAGGAAGAAGCAGCAGCAAGCAGGTTTCAGAAGGATGACTGGCCAAGTTGCAGGGCTGCAGAAAATCAGCTACACACAGGCAACTCCGTGAATGGGAGTTCAGCTGGCACATATCTGGGAATAATTGCAGAGCTGAACTATTGGCTCCCAAGAAGACTGTTCTTCTTCCTGCAGTTTGGCAAACTCTTTCAAGTAGCCGTGTTTTGGGGCTGTTGATAGGTCCATATGGATGCTCTTGTGGACTTGGGAGCAATTTCCTGACCTCAAAGTTAGAGCACATTAACGTTGGAAGTCTGAACCAATGGACCTCAGTTCTGTCAAGATTGTGGAGCTTTATTTATTTGTATCCTGCCTTTATTATTTTTACAAATAACTCAAGGGTGATGAACATATACAACACACCTTCCTCGTGTATTTCTAACAACCACCACCATCCTGTGAGATGGGTTGAGCTGAGAGGGATTGGCCCAAAGTCACCCAGCTGGCTTTCATGGCTAAGGTGGGATTAAAACTCAAGAATTTCCACACTTACCCAGCCACCTTTCATGCCTATAGTGGAACTAGAAATCACCATCTCCTAATGATTGGCCCAAAATCACCCAGCCACCTTTGCCTATCATTCATGCTTATAATGGAACTAGAACTCACCATCTCCTGGTGATTGACCCAAAATCACCCAGCTGGCTTTCACACCTAAGGTGGGATTAGAACTCATAGTCCCCTGTTTCAGACTCCTCCTGTTTCAAATTTGTCCGGGCTTTTCTTCCATCTCCTCCACTTCAGTCTCTCTTAAGTAAAGGTAAAGGTTCCCCTTGCACATATGTGCCAGTCGTTTCTGGCTCTACGGGGCTGGTGCTGATCTCCGTTACAAAGCTGAAGAGCCAGCGCTGTCCGAAGATGTCTCCATGGTCATGTGGCCAGCATGATTAAACACCTTCGGAAGGCACACGGAATGCTGTTACCTTCCCATCAAAGTTGACTCTAATTTTCCTACCTGCATTTTTACATGCTTTCGAACTGCTAGGTTGGCAGAAGCTGGGACAAGGAACAGGAGCTCACTCCGTTACGCAGCACGAGGGATTCGAACCGCCAAACTGCCGACTCTTCTGATCAACAAGCTCAGTGTTAGCCACTGAGCCACCGCGTTCCCCGCAGTCTCTCTTACATGCAGGCAATACACCTGGAATGGTAACCTTATTACATCTAAGCATTGCTTCATAAAGCGATAGAGATAGGAATAAAAGAGATGCTGTTCCAGTCTTGCAGTTACGGCTCTGGTTGTGTTTGGTTCCCAGGTCACCCTTGCTAAGATTGGGAGACCCCAGGTTTGGGGTTAACAGCCTGGGTTAGGTTTGGGGGGTGCCGCACTGAGTGTTAGCAAACCTTGCTAAGGTTAAGGGGGATGCAAACAATGGCTGGGATTGTGTATTTGCACAACCATGCACAATCCTTCATTACAGGAATGCTCTGGGAATACTTTGGGGTTATTTCAGGTTGCACGAAACCAAAGGTCTTGGCAACTTTAGGATCTGTGGACTTCAATTCCCAGAATTTCTGGGATTTGAAGTGCACAGGTCTTAAATGTTGCCAATTTTGCAGACCCCCACACTAAGCCGTGGCATGCTGGAAGATGGGGGAAGAGATGGATTCAAATTCTATGCCTAATGAAGACCCCTCTCTCCATCTTGCAGCCCAACCCACCTCACAGGGCTGTTATTGTTGTGAGAAAGATAGGGGAAGGAAGGAGTGTTGTATTTCCAGCCTGGAGTTATTTATACAAATAATAAAGGCGGGATTTAAAAAATAAATACATTTGCTGGGTTGAATTTATTCAGTCCTCTGTGGCTCAGTTTGAACAAGTCACAGGCTGCAAGACCAAACAGGTGAAGAATTTAGATATTGGAAAGGAGATGTCACAGGGTGCATTTAAGATGGAGGAATTATATTAAGTTTGTTTTGATTGTACACTCAAAAGAAAATTGGGATGATGTGTTTTATAGTTTACTATTTTGCTCCAGTTTTGCTAAAATGGATTAAGGTTCTAAAAACTTTAAAAAAAAAAAACCAAGAAATTTATATTTGAAGTATACAGATAAATCTGCAATTGTCCTTTTGCTTTGTATCATAATTATGATACATTATTGATTAGTTGCAAGGCTGCATTAGGGCATAAAATGCAAGACTGTAACAAGACTTAACAAATTTAGAGTAAAAGGCAAAATTAAAAAGAAAAACCAGTTCATATTTCTGTTTTTCTTCTTCTTTGTGTATGTAATAATGTCTTTTAAAGTAGATGATTGTGTATCCAGAGGGGGTGATAAAAAAACAAAACAAAAAAACACCGCTGAGCCTGGATCCAGATGTTGTTATCCTTTGCACAGATCCATGGAAATCAGCGAGACTTAAATTAGCGACATGGATTAAGAGGATTAAATTAGCATATTTGCACCCAGATAAAAAACAGCACTGGGTGTGTGTGCTTAAATCAGGATTTTTGGAGCTTGTGCCTCCTGCAAAACAGATGGGACATCTGGCTATGGCTGCTAGAGGGGAAAAATGAAAGTGAATTCGGCTAATTTCTGTGGTTATAAAAAACTTCTAGAAGTCAATCCTGTTTTAGCTGCTGGGATTATTTCGGTTGTAGAGACGTGGGATTTTCCTGGTTTGCATTTGCACAACAGAAGATAGCATGGTGGGCATAGCAGCATTTCCTAAATAGATTTCATGCTTTGTATTCATTCTTAAAATAAGCAAATATTTTCTCCTCCTCCTTCCTTCCTTCCCTATTCTTCTTCCTCCTCCCTTCTCTTCCCCTGATACAAGTCGTCTTCAATTTACAACCATTCATTTACCATTCAAAGTTACAACGGCACTGGAAAAAGTGACTTAGAATCGGTTTTCACACTTATGACCGCTGCCGTATCCCCACGTTCACACGGTCAAAATCCAGGCACTTGGCAACTGGCGTGTATTTGTGACGGTTGCACTGTACCGGGGTCATGTGATCACCACTTGTAACCTTCCCAGCAAGCAAAAGTCGATGTGGGGGGGGGGTTTGGGGAGGACTCAGACTCACTTAATGACTGCATGTCTCCTCCAACACCTGCAGTAATTCGCTTAACTGTTGGCAAAAGAGGATCATAAAACTGCTTTGTTTAGTGATGGAAATCTGGGGCTCAATTGTGGTTGTAACGGGAAGGCTGCCTTTAGCGGGTCCATTCTATGTTTCTGAGATGGGTGCCCCGGAGGCAGAGGAAACGTTCACAGATCTCCTGGTGGTGTTTGCAATCAATCAATCAGAATAGAGCTGGAAGGGACCTCGGAGGTCTTCTAGTCCAACCCCTTGCTTTGGCAGAAAACCCTATACCATTCCAGACAAGTGGCTGTCCAGTCTCTTTTTAAAAGCCTCCTGTGGTGGATCAGCCACAACTTCTGAAGACAGCCGGTTCCACTGTACAATTGTTTTAATTGTCGGGAAAATTCTCCTTAGTTCTAGGTTGCAACTTTAGAAAATGAATCCAACCTCAAGACGGGGTCTCCAGAAACTTCTGACATAGAATGACAAGAGTTGGAAGGGACCTTGGAGGTCTTCTAGTCTGACCCCCTGCTCACGTCTTCCCTGATCCCGGAAATGAGAAGCCAGAAGCCCCCCAAGAAGCTGGAATGGTGGAATGCAAAGCTCTTGTGGGCCTCAGCTGGGCAGGCAAAAATGCCTGTTAAACCCTCCGTGTGAACTTTTGAAAAAAAATTTCACCCTGGATCAGCTCTTCTGCACCTGCAACATCTTCCAGTCTCCCCACCCCCACTTGTCCAATTTGATTTTTCTTCTCCCCTCCCTCCCTCCCTCCCTCCCTCCCTTCCCTTGGGATGAAAAAAAAAAGGGGGTGGGTGGGCTGAATTCTTTGATTAATAAGTCATGCTAGGAGGAAGGTTTAGGAGCTGAGTAATGGATGGTTTCTAGGTTTTTCATCTTTGGTTTCTGTTTTTTTTTTTT
>BLBF01000060.1:3836052-3846480 GCA_015471245.1 Laticauda colubrina | reverse complement strand
ATATATATATATATTAAAGCACCACTTCCCCTCTGCTGGAGCCTGTGGTTGGTTTCTGGATTTTGTTTTAAAGATTTAACCCTTTGTCATTTTAATTGTTCTTCTATTTCTAATAGCGTCCGTGTTTTGATTACAGTGTAAGCTGACCAGGGTCACTTTGGACGGGGAAGTAGATGGTGGATTCAATTGAATAAATAAATGAAAATAAATTCATTTGGCTTCACTGTTGGGTCGCTGTGCCGATACAAGTTTGAGCATCAAACAGGGCATGTCTAAATAAAAGTTAAGCATCTTTTTGCGGCTGGTTCCCAAGTATTTTCTCAAAAGTACCATCAAATTCTGGAGCTTTCTTCCAAATAATCCAGCGCAAGGGCCTGTACAGCTTGGTGAAAGTCACTAAAATTTCCAGCGCTAACCAGAGCAACTGTGAAGTGAATTTTGGCCCGTTCTGTGACCTATTTTGCCACCGTTGTTCAGTGATTCACTGCAGTTGATAAGTGAATCAAGTGATCAGAATTAACAGTTGGAAGGGACCTTGGAGGTCTTATAGTCCAACCCCCTGCTCAGGCAGGAAACCCCGAATTAGCTTCTCCATTGACTTCGCTTGTCAGGTTGCAAAAGGTGATCACATGGCCTTCAGGACGGTGAGACGGTCATTAAATAGGAACCAGTTGCCAGGGATCCGAGTTTTGATCGCACAGCCATGAGGATGCTGCAGTGGTTGTTAAGTGTGAAAAAGGGTCATAAGTCAGTTGCAACTTTGGTCACTAAACAAATGGTTCTATCACTGTGGCCCTCGAAATTCACACTGGGAACAAATGGCAAGGATCAACCAAACGTTTTATAAGAAAATGTGGATGGATTTTCTGGCAAATTTACTTGTTTGCCAGAGGAATTTTACCACAAATATGTGAACTTGGTGAGTCAGACACCAGTAAGACACTGCGACTTTCATTAAATAGCTCCAGGCGTGGGGTGTGCTCCCATCTAAGGCCTCTGAGGTGATTTCACTGCTGGAGTAATATATGCCAAAGGGACATGATCAGAAAGGAGAAATCATAAGCCCTTGAATGTTTATACTTGGGAATAATCTAATGAACTTTTACTTTATGCAGTCTTTTATGTCTCCCCTCAAATGCATCATCCCTTTACAAGGAAGGGACATGAGAAGATTCGAGAAGTGATTTGAAGATGAACAGAAATCCTTAAGAGGGGGTGGAAAATCTTAGAAAGAAAATTCAGAGCAATGTTGACGATGACAGAATGTCCACCGACAATTGGAATGAAAAAAAAAAAAAAAAAAGCACCACAAATGAAGGCGGGGGAGACAACATGAAGTGTCACACCTAGGCTGGGCAGTGAAGCTCAAATTTATGGACACTTAATCCTTAATTGACCACTTGGTTAGATTGGGGAGAAACTTCTCAGCTGGATGCTGATTGCAGAGCAAATAAATCAGAGACTCCAGAATTAAATCTTTTTTTTTAAAAAAAGTTTCTTTTTCCCAATGTTCTGAGTTCACAGGTACATAACGATTCGCTAGAAGTTCCTGGAAGGTAAGAGTAGATTTTGAACAGTTTTCTGGACCCTTGAATTGCTAGTTCTCACTGCACTAGTCTGAATCTTTACACACACCAGGATGGAATGGAGTAACACAAAAGAAGGTGCAACATCCCAGCGTCCTAACATTTTATAGCAATTTCACTTGTCCTTCCATGGCTTGTTCTGGAGTTCCTTAAAGCACTTTGCGGAAAATTTTGTTCCTTTTCTTTAAGCAACTGTTTCTTATCAGCAGGGGGGAAAAACACCAGCAGGTTGTCCATTTCCCATGGAAATTGAAGATAAAACAAGTGAATCCAACAAAAGGTTGTGTGAAGTATTAGAGGGATGAGAGCAGCAGAAAGTTGGGGGGTGATCTAAAGAATTCACTTTTTAATATATATTTTTCTATCCGTCTTCTCCTGGTCTTCTCCTGCCACGGGCTCTTCAAAAAGGGCAGAGTAATTGGCTGACCTAGCAAACTTTTTACGGACAATCAGGAACGCAGCATCCATGACTGTCGATGGGAACATATTTCAGGAGTATTTAATGAGAAAGAATTACAAAAGTTAGGTTTTATTGCACCTCGGAATTAAGAATATAGACAGCAAATCATTTTTCCTTCCTTCAGGGGAAAAAAGGGGTTGCAAATGAATGAAACAGGAAGAAGAAATGGCTAGGGAAAAGGAAGAGGAACCAGTCGGATTTAGATCCTTCAAAATGAAGCATGAGACGCTGCCCTCCCAAAGGTGTCTCCATGCCCTTTTAAGATGCTGAGCTTTGAGGGAGGGGAATTTATGGGAGGGGGGGAGGGGAGAGGAAATGCTTATCAGGACATATTCAGAGTTCATCATGCTTCGTGGAGTCCGAGTTGGGCTTGATGAAAACTCCCTCCATGGCTTTCCAGTAGTTGTGGTGATTAGCGGAATGCATCCCATGAACTTCCCGCTGACCCCGGATGGGGTGCCCGTATTGTTCCCCCGTCACTGAAAGGAAGACATCAGTTCCCATGTGCTTGAAGCGCACGGCATCATCTCGTTCCCAGTAGGTGCCACTGCACTGGACTGTCCACACATCTAAATCGTCCCCTTCGCCATCATCACCAAAGGCACTCACTTCCTGTCAAAGGCAGAAATGGGGTGGGAGAAAAAAAATGGCCGTGAAGATGCATCTTTGTGGTGTGATTTAAGCTTGATTTGACACTATCAGCTGCACCATAAGCCACAGAGTGCAAACAAGACAAAGCCGCCACATGACGGCTTAAGATCCCGGATGGACAAACTGTCTCCATAATCTTGCCAGCTTTAAGATCTGTAAGACTTCAAATCCCAGAATTCCCCAGACAGCAAGGTGCCTGGGGAATTCTGGGAATTGAAGCCCACAGATCTAAAGTTAGGAAACCCTGATTTGTGTTGGTTTAGCCTGCAGCATAAACACAGTTACTGTGGTTTGTGAACCGGTTTTTAGCTTGTAAAACTGAAAGGCGGCAACCCAGATCAGAAATGATAAATTTGGACCAATTTGCTTTGAAATAATGATCTGATTCAAATTACATATATCCTGTGACTTGCTGAAACATGAACTGCAAATGGTTTAAAATCATGAGTGCACACACTTGCTCTGCTTTAGTGCATGGTGACTTAAGTCAATATTTTCTAGAGCAACTTTATCCCTTTTTAAGGCATCAAGGTTTATAGCTAATGTCTACAAAAAACAAACAGAAACTGGGAGCAAATAAAAGTGTTGATTTAGATAAAAGTACTTTCCCTCACCCCTGTAGCAGTTTCAATAAGTTTAACCTGCTAGTAGAAATAATCAGATTGTTATATCAGTTCGAAATAGGTATGAAACACTTCAATAGTCTAAACTGCAATGTACAGTGTATGACACTATTAACAAACCACTCACATCAATGCTAATTAGAGGTACAGAGTTTCCTAGAGAAGGTTGCCAGACTGGGGAGATTTCTATATTATAGGCAGAACATAATAAAGTAGCTTGAACTTTGCATGTGTGGGCCTGGATCTTTGGGCTTAACAAAAAAAGTCAAATTGTACTGTAGGAAAAAAAATGGCATTATATTCTACTTCTACAAAGTAGTCCTTTAAATAGAATTAGAGACATCTTGCCATTTGTGTAAATATATCTGAGTACAAATCATGTTGGATATGTATTTTTTGCATAATAAGAAATGAACAGAATACCTTGAACAAGCTTTAAGGACTTTTAACATTGGAACTGTCAAAAACAGTTCATGAATGTGTTGTAAATTCATTTAAAAATTCACAAAATTGAGAGCCCCCTATTATGCAAAAAAATCAAGTCACAGCAAGACTTATTAAAATTGTATAGAGTTATGCTGTGTTATCAGGGGTCCCCAACCTCCGGTCCATGGACTAGCACTGGGCCACGGCATGCACAAACTGGATTGCACAAACAAACGAAGCCCCATCCGTAGGATGCAGGCAGCACATGAAACCAAGCCCCCTCCGATCCATGGAAAAAACTCTCTCCACGGAACCAGTCCCTAGTGCCCAAAAGCTTGGGGGCTGCTGTTATATATATGTAGTGTCAAACGGTAGATAACAAATTAAAAAAGAACAATTGAGCTTTAAAGGTATCGACGCAGCTGAAATTACATTAAGTGTGAAAATGCTCCAGCTTTACCTGGTTGTTGGAGAGCGGTGATGAGAAGTGGTGGGTGTGCAGATTCTTCCCAGTGTTGACATGAGTAAGGCGGACTGTCTGCCCGCACTTTACTGGTACTCCTCGCTGGCAAGATCTGTCATTTTTGCCCCTGATGCGCCAATAGCTGTTGGCATCATCTGATCCTTCAACTCCAGTCACAGACTGCTGACCACTACCTAACAACAAAACAGTTACCCTCTCAGTCAGTGAATTGTTGTGCTGACTTTATTTGTTCCCAAGAAGGGACAGAAAACTCAATAATTATGTTGCACTGCATTCATTTTCCCTTTTTCCTGATCCATTAACAGCAAATAAGGAAGAATGCTAAATGAAATCTCTTTGTACGGGATTTGTATTATTTACTTTTCACATTGGCAGCTCTGTGAAACTTCAATAATGTCTCCTAAATCTACACGTAGAACATCAACAATACAGAAGCCATTCTAGCTTTGAATGACAGAAAAGGGACTTTCCCCTAGATATTCTGCCAATCCCTCAAAAAAGGTGACTCAGTTTGATGAAACTCTGGTCTGACTAAACTGGTTTCCTCAAAATTGATGTTGAAACTTCATAGCCAGAAGCAATCTACAAAGCCAAAGCTAGAGAACAAATAGAGGGCATTGATTCCCCCCTCCCTCTTTATCCAGAAATACTGTCTAGAACTAGTAGGAACAAACTGATAGCCATAACAAATAGGTCAGCTTGGTATAGCAATAAGAAGCATAATATAATGAGGTTTATTAGCTTTCCAGAGGTTGAACAGCAAAGCAAACACCCTCCAACCCTATATAAAGGCCGTTTTGTACACACACCCCCTCCCCTGTTAAACATAGCATTCAGCCACGGCAGCTTCTGGGTTTTATTTCCTGATTTTATTCACAGAGAAAAGACACACAGCTTCCCTTCTTTGATAAACCCTACATGGACAGGTTGGCAAAAGCTCAAGAGGTGATGCCAGGGGAAGGGTCCCTGCCTAGCTAGGGGAGATTAAACCCATCTCTGCAGGTAGCACCCATTTGTAGTAGCGCCTTCCTACTCAGGAGCTGTCTATCCAAAATACAAGTCAACAGCTTCCCCCACCCAAGGGGGAGTTTAGACCCTTCTTTCCTTTCAGCTGCCATCACTGAAGAACCCTCCTGGTTCAGGAGCTGTCTATCTGAAGAACGAAACCTACCCCCAGGGACTTAGTGCAACTTTTCCAGGTAGCCCACATCCGTGAGAGAGCCTCCCCATTCAGGAGCTGCCTATCTGAACGCAAGGCACCATCAACCCTACCTCCCCCCACCACCACACCAGGGGACTTTCCTGATAGCCCCCGTTTGTCATAAACCTTCCCCATTAAGAGCTATTTATCTCAAGTAAGTACAAGCAATATCACCCATTGAAGTGTGTGTGCTTAAACCCAGCTTGCCAGATAGTTCCCCTATGTGATAGAGCCTCCCCATTCAGGAGCTGTCTATCTGAATGCAAGGCACCATCAACCTCCTCCCCCCCCCCCCCCCCAGATCAGGGGACTTAGGCTTTCTGGGAGCTTCAACTCATGATAGAGCCTCTCCATTCAGGAGCTGTCTATTTGAATATAAGGCACCGTCAAACCTCCGCTCCTCCCACTCCTCCATAAGGCACTTCAGACCGTCTTTTCATAGGTAATAGATCCTCCCCGTTCAGGAGCAGTCTATCTGAAAGACGGACACCACCACCCCGCCCGCTCCTCCTTCCCAGGCTGGATATTCTGAGAGTTGTAGTCTCCTCCGCTTCTCCTCACCGGATCCGTACTTGACTTCGTGCGAGTGCAGCCGCACGTTGTGCCGCGTGTTGAGCAGCTTCAGCACCGAGCCGCAAGTGACAGCGCCCGCCTCGGCCTCCTTCGCCCCGCCCGGCCCGCAGGCCAGCAACAGCAACGGCAGAAGCAGCAGCAGCGACGGGAGAAACGAGCCGGGCTGAGACGAAGAAGCGCCGCCGCGCGGTCGCCGCATCTCCGTTCCTTCCGAGGCCGTGGCGGCCGCTTCAGCCCCGAACTTCACCTCAGAACCCGTTTCCGGTGGCGGCGCTCGACGGCAACCAATCCGCGGCTGCCAACACGGAGCACGTGTTCTGGTTCCGCCCCCCGGCGTCGCGACGCTGGGGAGCTGATAGGCTCGAGGCACGCGGCCAATCAGCTGTGGCGGCGTGGCGGACAGGAAAGGGGCGGGGTTGGGCGGGAAAGCTGAGGAGGAAAGAGTGGGTGTGGCCGTGAGGTGGCAGCTGCGCACAAGAACCCGAGCCTGGAAGGAGAGGCGGGTTCGAATCCCACGTTCTATTCTGTCCATGTGAATTTAAATTTGTTTGGTTAAATAATAAAGGCTCTTATTAAAATACATCTTGTTTGCTGGGATGAAAGTGGTTCTGCTATGGTGCTTAGTGAATGAGACGGTCGTTCTTAGGGCGTTGAAAGATTAAAAAAAGGAGCTATTTGTTGGTGTATTATGTCAACTGGCATGCCATTTTAATCTCTGGGTGAAAGAGAGAAAAAAAAGGAAGGGAAAGAAAAGGGGAAAAAAGAAAGAGAAGGGAAGGGAAAAGAGAGGAAGGAAGAAGGAAAAAGAAGGGAAAAAGGAAAGAAGGGAAAAGAGAAAAAGGTAGGAAGGAAGGAAGAAGAAAAAAGGGGAAAAGAAGAGAGGAGAAAAAAGAAAAAGAGGAAAGGAAGGAAGGAAGAAGAAGAAAAAAGAGAAAGAAGGGGAAAAAATAAAGAGAAGAGAGGAGAAAGAAAAAGAAACAAAGCAAAGGAAGGAAAATAACAGACCAAATACATGAATAGAGTACCATCTGGTTAAATTTTTGCACAGTATCCTATTCTCTGAGAAGCTAATCTTTCCTTTTGGGGAGGTGGCCCACTCTGTTTATATGCAGTTACAAAGAGAGCAAACCCCACTCCCTTGTAGCATTTTGATAACGTTGCCTAGTTGGGTCCCGAAACGCCTGCAAAGAAAACCACCCAGCTCAGAGACTTGCACCAAGGACCCCCATCCACCCCCAGTTCAAATATTCCCTTCTTAAGGAAGCTTCGTTAAATGGGTTAAAAACAAAGTATAGGATAGATGGGAAGCCAAGGGGAAAAAAAGGCTCTTTTTTAATGTTTCTTTAAAAAAAAAAAAAAAAAGCAGGCAAAACTCAAGACATCTCTGATCAGGAGATAGAAGAGAGGATGGATTCTGAAGAATAAAACTCAACATTTCATGAATTTAAAAAACAGAAACAAAACTCAATATCGGAAAGTTCAAGAGGCTGTTCGTCTTGCAGACGAGATACCAGTTAGATTCGGTGGCGGGAAAGGCATGGAATTTGACGTTGACAGGGCCCGTAGACAAACGTATATCCTTTATTAATCAGAGAGAAGACTTGAGTTTCAGATTTTCGGCAGCACAGTTTTGCTCCCTTCTCCAATGTAACTTGTCTTGTAGGACAAAGATTTCCTCCCCTGGACTTCAGAGCCCTGGCTGGCGGCATCCATCTCTGGTAAGAGACCAGTCGTGGTAGGTTTTCGGTTGGTCCACGAATGCCTCGGCGTGCCATGAGACGAAGGCGTCTTCTCCAAATCGGGATCTCCCAATTTCTTAGGATTGTCCCCCATGATAGTTGAGGCCTTTGCACTGGAAGGAGAGAACTTCGAGCTTGGCGATTCGGTGCCGTTATTCTCATCGGCTGAGGCCGGCTCAGCATCAGATGGGAACTGGGGAGGGATGATCTCAAAAATCTCTGGTTCTCCCTGATCCGATGAGCCCTTTTTGTTGCCGTGCTCTCCAGCCATCTTCATGCTGATCACTTTTCCTTTGGGCATGTCTAGCGGTTTCGTGAGCAAGCTCTTCTTCTCGTCGGTTTTTTTCTTCTCCCCACCTTTCTTCTCTTTCTTCTCTTCGCCTTTCTTCTTCTTCTCCTGTTTGGGCATTTTGGGCTTGGGTGGCCGTTTCTTGTAGAGCTCATCATAGACTTTGGTCCAGTCAATCTGAGAAGAAAGACGTATCCCGCTGCCCTTAATTTTCTTGTAGCCAAACATGATCTCCAGAAGAACCTTGGTGACTGGGACAGAGATAAAACCCAGCTTCTCGGAAAGGAGAGTTTCATAATTGTACTTATATAAGATCAGCTTTGCAGCGTTTTCGATCAAGAAGTCAATGATGGACTGCTTCGGAACAGGTTTACCCTGTAGGCGGGCCCGTTTGATGTCTTTTGGAGTGATGGCATGCCTTGTCTGAAGAAGTGGGAGAAAAGAAGGACCACGTTTAGAGAACTGATTAAGAGAAGTTCTTAAAATAAAAACTTGCTCAGAGGCTACAAGAGCTAGGATTTCTGGGGAGACAGTCTGAACCCCTGGAATAAAGGAGTGCCAAACAGAAGAGTGGAGAAAAACATAAATGAAAATAAACTTCGGTGGAATGACAAATGAACATGCCAGAATATTAAAAGGCCACTGGGATTGTATTTTCTTTTTTTTTTTTTTTTTTTGGGGGGGGGGCTTCTTTTGAATATATTTTATAGTCCATGCTGATAATTAAAGATGAGCCATGTTTATAGATGCTTAATCCAATCCAATCCATCTATCCATTTGCTATCTAATCCAATCCAGTTGTAGGATAAAAGAGGGCAAAACCTGGGGCGGAGTTAAAAGTGGCATCAGCCTAGAATCCCTATGTAGCCACAACAAGCTAACTCCAACCTTTCTTGAATTCCATTGACCCTTAGTTAAAGTTAAGCAATTGAGAAGATTCTTGTGCATAGACCCGAGTAGCAATAAATTAGTTTAAAATAAATACATCAGTATAATAAAGTGCAATAAATCAGTACAAAATCACTTGGACCTTCAAGCGTAGAGCTGATCTTTTGCTCCTGACACCAATCGAACCAACCCATCCTAGTTTAATCCAATCCAATCCATTTGCTATCTAATTCAGAATTATCTAATCTGATTTAGTGCCATCCGTCTCCTCTCTCATCCAATCCAATTTACAACCTAACCTGATCTAAGTTAATACGATCTCGTATCTTATCTAAATCATCCTTTAACTTTTTTCGGGAACAACCTGGCACCATGTCTACATCGCTCTACTGGTTAATAGAAGTTCCACTTGTTCTGAGCCCAATTTCCTCTGCTTTCTATTATTGGCATGGGATCTCAAGTGGGAGAAAGAAGAAAGGAGATAAATCTTTCCATCTTTTGAAAACCTCTGAAGATCTAAAGAAAAAAAAGGTTTGGTCATCTTCTCTGCTTTTTCTGTAGCCAAGATTAAGCAGTAATGCCCTATGGATGGTAGACAGAAAAACATGTCTTCTGAAACATATGAAAGATGGAGAGGTGAGCAGGTCATGGACCAAAATAATTGTTCTACGAGATCTTTGAACATGTTCAACCATGGTTTACCATCACCGACATGGAGAAGATCTCTAGGTCAGCTTTCTCCATCCCCTTTCCCCTCCAAAAGGGATGAGGATCCCACTTCCCAGTATTCCTAGCTCATATAGCTCAGTTTTCTGGGATGGGTGGCTCAAACACACCAGAAGAGCCCTGAACTTGGTGTCTTGGTGTTTCCCAGCCTGTGGAGAAGAAATGATTAGGGGACTGAAGGTTTTCTTTGGTAAAACCACACTTGGAATACTGCATCCAGTTTTGGTTGCCACAGTGTCAAAAGGATGTTGAGACTCTGGAAACAGTGTGGAGAAAAGCAACAACAATTGGGAGACTGGAGACTAAAATATATAAAGAATGGTTGCTAGAACTGGGTATGTCTAGTCTGATGAAAAGAAGGACTAGGGGTGACATGATAGCAGTCTTCAAATATCTCAGGGGCCGCCCCAAAGAAGAGGGAGTTAAGCTTTTCTTCAAAGCACCAGAAGGCAAGAGAAGAAGCAATGGGTGGAAACTAACCAAGGAGAGAAGCAACCTGGAATTAAGGAGAAACTTCCTGACAGTCAGAACAATTAATCAGTGGAACACTTTGCCTTCAGAGGTTTAAATGCTCCAACACTGGAAGTTTTAAAGAAAAAATGGATAATCATTTCTTTGAAGTGGTATAGGGTTTCCTGCCTAAACAGGGGGTTGAAGACTTCCAAGGTCCCTTCCAACACTATTCTATTCTGATCTTATCCAATATTTTATTCTATCCCTTATTCTGTTCCATTCTTCTATTCTATTCTATTCTATTCTATTCTATTCTATTCTATTCTATT
>BLBF01000060.1:3790809-3822301 GCA_015471245.1 Laticauda colubrina | reverse complement strand
ACTCACCATCTCCTTGTGATTGGCCCAAAGTTACTTACCTGGCTTTCGTGCCTAAGACGAGACTACAACTCACAGTCTCCTGGTGATTAGCCCAAAGTCAATCAACCTCTTTCATGCCCAAGGCGGGGCTTTCCCGCTGTTTCTTCATTTGTTCTTTACAACAACCCTTTCCCTTTGTGGTAGGCTATGCTGAAAGAGTGCAAAATCCGTGCCCGAAATCCCATTGGTTCAAAAGCCATCGATTCAGTATTTCCTGATCGTTGCGTTAATGGCCTCTGCTAAGGAGTTAGCCAGTCATCGCTTCCTGAAGCTCCTGAATTTTGTTTTATTTTTTTTACGACTGCATCTTTTATTGCTCTCCCATCTGTGCCCCCACCTCTTGCGCTTCAGGAGTTAAAAAAAATCATGGCGCCCCAACTCTACAATTCCCCACCTCTGCTCCAAATTCCTTCCCTTAGTTGAAATGGGCTGAGCTGTGGCTCTGATTTAGCGCATGTTCTTCGGTGCCCTTTCTCTGCTCCAGAAATCGTTCCGGATCAACCATTCCCCATGTCAAAGATTTAAATTTAAAAAAAACAACAACAACCCCAACCAGCTCAAACTCAACCACGGTGCATTTTCCTCATCCAGAAAGCCGAGTTGGGTTAATCCTCTTAGTTACATTGCCTTTGGCGGGGCTTACTTTCCACATACCCCTTCCAATGACGAGATTAGCAGCTGCCATGGCACAGTGAGAAAAAAAGGCACAGCTTATGTTTAGGCTTCCTTGGGACACGGCAATGGTTAGCCATGGCTGTGGCTTATGGGTGCTCCAGTTCATCCTTTCCTTCTCTGCTCTTCCTGTCTTTACTTTTGGTGCGGAGAGGAAGAGATACGGACTAATGTGAGGATGTTGTCTTCTGGCTCACATTTTGTGCTCCCAGGGTTGACTCCTAAGGATGCCCAAAGCCACGGTGGTGAAATTGATCGTAACCGGGGATGATTTTGGCTACTGCCCGAGGAGGAATCATGGCATCGTGGAGTGTTTCCTGGCCAGGGCCATCTCCAACGTTTCGCTCCTGGTTAACGGGAGCGCCGTGTCCGATGCCGTCCAGCTGGCCAAGAAGTGAGTCTCTCCTTTTTTCTTTTTCTTTGATTTCATGGGCATCAAGCAATTCTTAAACCCTAAAGATGGGTCTACAACCAGAGGTGGTATTCAGCCAGTCTGACCAGTTCTGGAGAACCAGCAGTGGAAAATTTTGAGTAGTTCGGAGAACTGGTCAATACCACTTCTGTCTGGCTCCGCCCACCCCATCTCTTCTCCCCCTCCCATTGAGTCCCAGCTGATTAGCTGGGTCTTCTTTGGTTGCACCTGCACAGGAGAACAGAGCTGGAAAGCAGGTTAGTGGGGTGGGGAAGGAAAGGGGATTTTGCAGCATCCTTCCCCTGTCATGCCTACCAAGCCACGCCCACCAAGCCAGGCCCACAGATCCGGTAGTAAAAAAAAAAATTGAATCCCACCACTGGTCTACAGGTTGTCCTTGACTCACAATCCTTCGTTTACTGTCCCTTCAAAATGACGGCAGCAAAAAAAAAAGTGACTTACAGTTTGTTTTTCACACTTATGACTGTGGCGGCATTTCCCCAGGGCCACGTGCTCAAAATTTGGATGCTTGGCACCTGGTGCCATGTACTTTTGACAGTTGAGATGTCCCCAGGGGTTGTGTGATCCCTTATTGCAACCTTCTGACAAGCAAAGTCCAATTGGGAGAAAAGCCAGATTCATTTAACAACCGGGTTACTGACCTAACAAATGCCGTGACTCGCTGGACAACTGTGCTGGGAAGGATTGTAAAAAAGGGCAAAAGTACTTCACAAATGTCTCACTTGGCCACAGGAATTTTGGGCTCAGTCATGGCTCGAAGTAGAGGACCAACTGAGTTGCAATTTTAAGAAGGATGGACTTAAAACTCCCACAATTCCACAGAGGTTTAAAACTGCGGGACTTGGAAATCCACCAGTCTTAAAAGTTGCCAAAGTTGAGAAATACAGTATTATTGCATACAACATGGAAAGAGCTGTGGTGGCGCAGTGGTTGGAATGCATTATTGCAGGCTAATTCTGCCCACTGTCAGTAGTTCAATCCTGACTAGCTCAAGCTTCACTCAGCCTTCCATCTTTCCAAGGTGGGTAAAATGAGGAGCAAGAGGCTGGCTCTGTAAATCACTTAGGGCTGTGAAGCACTGTGAAGCGGTATATAAGTCTAAGTGCTATTGCTATAGCTCTTCCTTCCTTCCTTCCTTCCTTCCTTCCTTCCTTCCTTCCTTCCTTCCCTCCCTCCCTCCCTCCCTCCCTCCCAGTGGTTAAAAGGTAGTATTGCAGGCAAACTCTGCCTACTCTGCCTACTGCCAGCAGTTCGATCCTGACAAGTTCAAGGTTGACTCAACCTTCCGTCCGTCTTTCCTTTTAAACGAAGACCCAGATTGTTGGGGGCAAGAGGCTGACTCCGTAAACCGCTTAGAGAGGGCTGGGTAGCACTGGGAAGCAGTCTAAGAGCTATTGCTACACCAGTGTGGGCTGCTCTCCCGAAGTGTGGATTTCAGCTCCCAGAATTCTCAGGGATTCTGGGAGCTGAAATAAATAACTGGCACCAAGATTGCAGAAGAGAAGACAGCTCTGAATTCCCAAGGCCACAGGACTGTGCTGTCTTCTTTTTCACACAAGCCCCCCAGATACAGGTCAGAAAGAAATGGTGAAGAATCACTAAAAGATACTGCAAAATGAAAATATATGTGTTTTTGAAGAGGTTAAAAACTGTGTGCGATGACAGCATCCCTCTTGAAAAAAAAATAAATCCCTCCGTGTTTAATTAGGTGATTATCTAACTTATCCTGGCCTGCTTCTGTTCCCGTTTTCTCAGCCAATCTAAGAGGATTTATTTTGTTGTACTGACTCTTACAAGCCTGTGAGATTCTTCCTGATTCAGCCTGAGATTTCTCTCCTTCCCTTGTTACTCATTTCTTCCACATACACTCTTATAAGTTTCCTTGGGGAATTCATTATTACATACAAAACAGTGTGAAATCACGCAGCTGTGGGTTCTTTTCCTGGTATTAGCCTTCATAACACATAGCTTTTCCCTAGCACGTTGTAATGCATCGCTTTAGTATCCAGGTAGTCCTCGACCTACAACCACAATTGAGCCCAAGATTTATGTTGCTAAGTGAGAAATTCGTTCAGTGAGTTTTGCCCCATTTTACGACTTTTTGTTTAGGGAATCCCTGCAGTTGTGAAATTAATAACACAATTGTTGAGTGAATCTGGCTTCCCACCGTTGGCTGTGTTTGTTGGAAGGTGGCTGGGATGCTACAATAGTCAGATTTACACCCTGGCTACCAAGTGCCCAAAGTTTTGATCATGTGACCATGGGGATCCTGCAACAGTCATATGTGCGAGGACCGACTGCAAGTCCCTTTTTTCAGTGGCATAATTCCACTGAACAAATGATTGTAAGCTGATGACCACCTGTAACACACACACATCCATCCATCCAATTCATCCACCATAACACACATACTCTCTAATTATCTATCATGTCTATAATCTCTACCTTATCTCAGTTTCTCTCTTATCATCTATCATTTCTACCTCTATCTCAGTTTCTCTCTCTCTTTCCCTACCTACCTACCTATGTACGGTATTTATCAACACGTCTATCATTTCTATCACTCTATCTCAGCTTCTGTCTGTCTATTGTCTCTCTCTCTCTCTCTCTCCTATCATCTCTACTTCTTTATCTCAGTTTCTCTCTCTATTATCTATCAATCATCTATTGCAAGGGTCTTCAAACTTGGCAAGTTTAAGACTTGTGGACTTCAACTCCCAGGATTCCTGAGCTAACATGACTGGAGGAGGAGTTCTGGGAGTTGAAGTCCACATGTCTTACAGCTGTCAAGCTTGAAGCCACCTGACCTATCATTTCTAACTCTCAGGTCTTTCTCTCTCTCTCTATATATATATATATATCCATCCATCCTTGTATCATCTATCTATGTAGAGTTAATATACGTAATACTCCTGCCTCCTATTTAGATATGAGGTCTTCTCCAATTCCATCCTCATCACACCACCACTTCTGTTGGACTGAAAGACCACGATTAAGTCTAACCAGCTTCATGAGCCAATGGAAACAAGTATTGGGGTCTCTCCTTGGCCACTATATTATGTTCATCTTCATGTTATCCTCTTCTTTCTCCAAATTCTGGAAACCTCATCTATCCGAGATGGCCCTTCACATCTACATATCCTTTTTAATAGGGAGACAGTAGATGTTGGTCACACTTAAATCACCTCCTGGAAATACACAAGGATAATTACAGTTCCTGCTGCTAAATGCTTGATTCCCACAAATTACGTCACGGAAGAGGAATCTGATGAGTCACCCTCTTGAACTAGGAATGGGATCCAGATCAACAAATCCTGCAAGTTTTTCTCCTTGGCAGACGTTCAAAGTTGTGTTTGGTTTTTCAATGTTTTCCCCTCTTTCTGTAGACATTCCATTCCGATAGGACTCCATGCCAACCTTTCTGAAGGCACCCCGGTTTGCCCAGCACTGAAGAAAAAGTCCACACTACTCAACCCAGAAGGGTTCTTCCATGGGAAGATGGGAATTCGGAGGTGTTTGAATGAAGGACTTCTTAATATGGTTGAGGTGAGGGGGAAGCCTGGCAAACACACCTCAGTCAACTCTTTCAAAGGTGGTTGAGATACTGTCAGCCTTGGAAGCCATATTTCACTTAGAAGCTTCGAGTCTGCCTGGGAATTTGGGAGGGGGGTATTTCATAGAGAGGTGGAAGATTAGACTCAACAACATTCTTTCTCAGAGAGTCAAGGACATGTTGCCCTCCACCTGGAGGGGACTGACTGGATGTCTCCAGTTGGGACGATGGTGGATTGGACCTTGTGATGGGCTGGTGAGTGCAGGGGATAAGATTTTGATTTCTCTTTTGGGAAGGGAAAACCCAGAACTCCCAGACTTGGGTTTTCCTAGATGTGCCAATATAACTTCTTTAATAAATTCTTTACTTGGACAAACTTTGTTTCTGAGAACTGAATGAAATGGGGAGTTTCATTGAAACGCTGACAGGTACGTTGTGAAGGATGCCAATGTTGAGCCAGGCAACTCAAATTGGTTGGGTTGGGTCTTCTTTTCAATGTAGACCAAATTCATCAAGGGAGAGGTTTCTAATGCGTTGTGGGTTTCTTTTTTCTTAAATGGTACTAAGCCTGTTTCGGAGCCCACACAACATTTTGTGCATTTTCTGCTAAGGGCAGAAAATCACATTGCTCTTTTGGGTTAGTGTTGTTCGGAGAAGATTTCAGGGTTGAAATGAGTTCTCATTTCATTGGTGCTCTCTTGAGCTGGTGGTTTTCTTGCAGACATTTCATTACCTCACTAGGTAACATCATCAATACGAGAAGGGAGTGGGGTTTGTGGAGAGGAGGAGGACTGTAGCATCCTTGGTTCTCTCTGAACTTGGTTGTTTTCTTGCAGATGTTTTATTACCAAAATAAGTAACATCATCAGTGTTAGAAGAGAGTTGGGTGAGAGGAGTAGGAAGAGGAAGACGACTATAGGGCCTTTGGTGTTCTCTGAGCTTGGTTATTTTCTTGCAGATGTTTCATTAATCAAACAAGGTTAACAGCACCGATGATGTTGTCTAGCTGGGTAATGAAACATCTGCAAGAAACCAACCAAACTCAGAAACCATCAAGGAAAACACCCTTCATTTTGGAGCTTGCCAAGATGTCCCTTGGAAGGTTTAGTTGTGTCCGATTGGTTTTCTTCATCTGACAATTTCATTTTTATAAATGAGAATATTCAAGTGATGAATTGACAGCTTCTGCTTTTCTACGCTTAGGTGAAGCAGGAATTAATAGCACAAGTGGAGTTGTTTTGCAAACTGACAGGCCATTTACCTCATCACATGGATGGACACCAACACGTCCATGTTCTCCCAGGTAAGTAGGATCTGCACCGATCGGTCCACCATCTCTCTTCTGCTCCTCAAAAACTTTTCGGTGTTTGTATTTCCCTGGAATTGGGAATCCTCTTACCATGTTCTTCCTCTTCGGTTACTCTTCCAGAGATCAGGCACGTATTTGCAGAGGTCTTGGAAGCCTATGGGATCACTTACACACGGGTTCCCATTGAACCAGATCTCCCGCGCTGTAGTTGGATAGAGTCAACTTTGATGGATTTCTATTCGGGAGTGGAGAAGGATTCGCTGGACACCATAGAGGTCTTTCAAAAGCACGGCATAAGGTGGGCCATCTGTAAGAATAGAACAAATGAGCTGGAAGGTGCCTGGGAGGTCTTCCAGTCCAGCCCCCTGCTCAAGCAGGAGAACTTATACCATCTCAGACAAGTGACTGTCCAGTCTCTTCTGAAAAACCACCCGTGATGGAACAGCCACTATTTCTGGTGGCAAGCTGTTCCACTGTCCTCCTTAATTGTCCTCACTGTCAGAAAGTTTCTCCTTAATTCCTGGTTGCTTCTCTCCTTGATTAGTTTCTATCCATTGTTTCTTGTCCTGCCTTCAGGGGCTTTGGAGAATAATTTGTGACCCCTCTTCTTTGTGGCAGCCCCTCAAATACTGGAACACTGCTATCACATCGCTCCTAATTCTTCTTTTATTTAGATAAGCCAGACCCAAATCCTGCAGCTGTTCTTTGTATCTTTTAGTCTCCAGGCCTTTGATAGTCTTAGTTGCTCTTCTCTGAACTTTTTCCAAAATCTCCATAACTTTTTGGGTGACCAAAAATGGTTGCAGTATTCCAGGTGTGGTTCTTATTACGGTTTTATTTAGAGCAGGTTGTTTTCTAAGACTAAAGAAATACCATGAACCTAATTAGCAGTCAGGAACGGTGTTAAGTTTTGAAAAGTTCTGCTGTAGACAGCTCTTACTTACAGCCATTTTTTAGCCACTCTTTGGACTCCCAGGGGTGCTTTTTTTTTCAAAAGGGGATCCTTCTTGGTTTCCTGCCTTGCAAACGTTTCACTTCTCATCCAAGAAGCTTCTTCTGTTCACCTCTAGATTCTTGAATGAGAAGCGAAACATTTTCAAGGAAAACAAAAACAAGAAAAGTCCAGGTGCTTTTTGGAAAAGCATCTTTGGTGACAACCCCAAAACCTGGGTGATTGAGAATCTCCATCGATGAATGCTTGAAATTGCAGTGGCACTGAAGGTAGGGACTTACGACCAATTCTCGCTCTTAACAACTGTTGTGATATCACCATGGCTATGTAATGAGAGCCCTTGTAACTTCAAACGGTCGCTAAACGAATGGTTGTATGACAAGGGCTACCTGTAAGGGACATATTATTAAGAAAGGATGCCTTATACCCATGATGGTGAACCTATTGCACATGTGCCACAGGTAGCACACAGAGCCATTTCTGCCGGCAGGTGAGCTGCAGGCAAACTTACCTCACTGCGCATACATGCACCTCACAGCTAATTTTCAGCAGGTTTGAGGCCTTTTTTGGCCTCCCAGAGGTTTGAGGAAGGCTTCTGCAGGCTTTTCGGGTAAAAAAATAGGCCCATTTCATCACTTCCTGTTTTTCTAAAAATACCGGAAGTGATGAAATGGGCCTAGTTTTTGTCCTGCAAAGCCTGCAGAAGCCTTCCTCAAACCTCTGGGAGGCCAAAAAAGGCCTCAAACTGGCTGAAAATCAGCTGTAAGGCGCAGTGCAGGTAAAAGGGCGGTGGGGGATGGGTGGAGATTGCCTTCTGGGTGCTGGCACATGAGCGCGAGAGTACCAGAGCACACGATTTTTGACACAGGACCCCCAAAAGGTTAGCCACCACTGCCTTATATAGTCCTCGACTTATGAGCACAACCGAGCACAACATTTCTGTCGCTAAGTGAAGCTTTTGCTGAGTTTTGCCTCATTTTACAATCTTTCTTGCAAGTTGTTAAGTGAGTCGCTGCAGTTGCTAAGTTCGGAACAAGGTGAATGTAGTTTTTCCCCATGGACTTCGCTTGTCAGGTCACAAAATGGGTTTAGCTGATTGTGGGACACCACAATGGTCATACATAGGAGTCAAGTGCCTTAATTTTGACCACACATGACCATGAAGATGCCACAGTGGTCATAAAATGTGCACAACGGTCATAAGCCACTTTTTTCCAATGCTGTTGTAACTTTGAACAGTCACTAAACAAACATTTTGTAAGTTGAGGATTGCCTGTCTTTCTGAAACGTAAGTAACTTTTTGTCTTCCAGGTGGCCAGATATTTATATTGGCCTCAGCACCATGGGGAAAAATATGTCCACCCAAAACATCTTGGATGCTATTGATAACGCCACCACAGTGCATCTGGCCAAAGACGACTCCGCAACTCCCCCGCCCTCTTTGTTCTTGTGTCCTGGTCAAGGGCTCCGGACGGTGACACTTGAACTCATGACCCACCCAGGCTACCCCAGCATCCCGCCTACTGGAGGTTGTGGAGAAGGCCCGGATGACTTTTCTCAGTCGTGGGAACGCCTGCACGAACTCGAGACCTTGAAGAACCCAGAGCTCCAGAAACATTACCAAATCAGGAATATTCGGCTCTGTGGTTTCCAAGATCTCACCGTCTGATTCTCTGTGAAGGACACTTCCCGTTTTTACATTGGCTTGATCAGGAGTCGGCAACCCATGGCTCTGGAGCCACATGAGGCTCTTTCGGTCCTCTGCTGCGGCTGTCGGCTGATCCCACCACTAACTGGCTGCACCCCTCCCAGTCATTCCTCACCTGACCTGTTTTCTATAGGAAACAGGTCCAAATGGCTCTTTGAGTGTTTAAGGTTGCAGATCCCTGGCCTATATGAAGATGGCTGGTTCAGGGAAGGCTCCCAGGGGGAGCAGAAGACATCTGGGAAATTTTTGCACCCTCTGCAGGCAGATATGGCTCCTCCTCCCCTTTTTAAATTTTATTTTCTGTCATTTTTTTCTGCAACTGGGGGGGGGGGGGGGAATCTCACAGAAGATATTTTTGTGCGATTGTCTTCATGCAAAGAGCCAAGTGGAATTTCCAGAGTTGATGGTTGTAGGAAAGGATTGGGGCAGTCCAATGGGGAGCCATCATTTGGCATTGACTTGACAGAAATGCCAGCATAGACCTGAAATTTTAGGGTATACCAAGAGGGGAGAGAATATTGGTAACTCAGGGTTGAAAGGAGGGACCCTTGTTGCTCTCTGAGCTTGTAGTGGTTTCCTTGCAGACGTTTTGTGACCAAACTAGGTCACATCATCAATGAATCACTGGGTGTTCATCTAATATAGAGGTCCTCAAACTTGGCAACTTTAAGACTTGTGGACTTCAACTCCCAGAATTCCTCAGCCAACTATGTTGTAAGTCTGGGAGTTGAAGTCCACAAGTTAAGGCTTGGCACGCTGCAAGAACCCAGCCATACAGTAACTTAGGTCTCTCTTTCTGCCTTATATTCTGAGATAGAAAGGCATTTGGAAGAATCCAATGTTATTTTAGGTTGTTCTTGTTTAGTAACGCGGTGATTTGTTTTAAGGATTAGTAAAAAAAAAACCACCATCCCAACTGTTTGAATAGCAAGTAGAACAGGATGAATCAAGAACATCTCGATCTGCAAGGCTTAAATCAAAATGTTATGAAAGCTTTGTTAAAAGGAAGAGTTTGGAGCATTCCAATTTTTTTTTTAACCCTTGGGTTGAAAGTAGTTTAATATCAAAAGCGGATGGTTGTTTTAAGCACTCTCAGGCTTGAAAAATAAACTTTGCATTAGGCAATCAAATGCTCCCCCTTTTTTTAACAGGCTCAGTTGCTTTGTGCAAAACCACTTGCACAGATGATCCAAACTTTCTTTCCCCATCTCTGAATTTCGTTTTTTTTAAAAGATAAAATGTTCCCTGGATTTCCACAGGATCCTATCTGTGATCCAGTAGATATATTTAAAAAGCTGCTGTTAAACATTATCTTTCTTATTTCACATTTTACAGAGAGTCTTTGACTTACAAATGTCTGTTTAGGGACCAAAGTTACAACAGCATTGACAAAAGTGGCTTGCAACCAGTCCTTGTACTTACGGCCATTGCAGCATCCCTGTGGCCAGGTGATCGGAACCAGGTACCAGCATATAAGAATTATATTGTGACCTTCAAAGCTGGCTTTTCCAACAAGCAAAGTCAAATGGGGAATCAGGATTCGCTTAATGACCATATGATTCAGAAGTGCAGTGATTCACTGAACGACCATGGCCAAAAAATAGGTCATAAAATTTGGCGTGATTTATTTTAAGAACTGCCTTGCTAAGCAATGGAAATTCTGGTTGTAAGTTGGGAATTATCTGTAATAGGTCTCCAATATAATGTTTATTTTTTTTAAGAAATTACATTCCTTTGGTTGATTGTTTAAACATTCGAATCAATTCTGTGACTCTTGTAATTCCCACAAATTTCTTGAGTTCTCTGTTGACACTGAATTATTTATTCTTGTATTACTTTGGGACTAATGATGAATTAAACTAGATTTAAAAAAAAAATCATTATCCTATTTTTTATGGATAAATAATTGCCTACTAATTAGCTGTGTTTGTTCCTAAGGAACAGTTTGTTAAATTGAAAATTGAGTTTCTTCCAGTCTCTCCCTGGCTTGCACTAGTCAAAACTAAAATATTTGAAAGGAGCATTTAACCGAATGATGGCAGAATGTGCCAACATTTAGCCATCTTTTAGATGGAAATATTTACCCTTCCTTTCTAATTATCTTATGTACCATATCAATTTATTTTGGCTATATATAATAGAAATGTTCTTATATAGTAGAAATGCAAAGAGAATTGGCTGGGCATTTTAACTAGTTCTGCTTAAATTACTTCGACAAAATACAAAGAAACATAGGCCAGGATAGATGCCAAGAAAGTTGATTTGATTAGGAGTTGGAAGGAAAAGAAAAAAAGAAAAAAAGAAAGAAAGAAAGAAAGAAAGAGCAAGAGAAAAAGAAAGGAAAAGAGAGAGAAAGGAAGGATTCAGCTTAGCACATAGAAGCGCAATAGTGTTATTTACAGTTAATCCATTCATCAAAAAGTCATTATTTTAAAAATCCTGTAGCCTTCTCAATTTACCATTCATTTAGCAACCAAAATTAAAACAGAACTTTAAAAAAGTGACTTACACTGGTCCTTGCACTTACAACATCCCCACGGTCAAAATTTGGTCATTTGGAACTGTAGCAAGCCTTTAAACCAATTTTTGGCTTCAAAATCTAATCTAACAAAGCTAATTTGTTTGTACATACAGTGCATAACAGCCAAAACAGACAGCAAGACCTGTTAACATCCCAACAGTCACAAGAATCCCCAAGCAGCTGAAAAAATTGGTTTGGGACCCCATCTGCTCACATCTCTTGCAGAAATGAAAATGGGAGGTTTTCAAAAATAAAGACTGGACCACCTTTGGCCTGGATGTATAAGGTCTCCTGCTTTGAATCAACGGAGTTGGACTGGAAGGCTTCCCAAGGTCCTAGAATTCTATGTTCTAAAATCACCTCTCGGGAACATCGAAAGAGGCTCTCCGCTATCCATCTCTTCTTCAAAATTATTCACAACTCCCCTGGTTTCATGCGAGGCTCGTGCCCATTTTGCACCTTATTGGAAATCCGTTTTGCAGCCCCCATTTGGGGGGGGAGGTAGGGAGATCTTTCCACGGGAAAACAAAAGGGAAAAATGGGGAATCTCACAGAAAGAAGGCCGGGGGTGGGGGGAGAAGGGGCTGGGATATTTTAAGATGTTGTTTGACAGGCAAGCGTTATTTTAGCTGTAGATATAGCCCGGGAAAATTACATTTTGGTAGCCAGAAAAGGGAAAGAGAATAAGGACACTCACAAGGTGAGTTTGTAGATTGGTAGTTGGTTATAGCTAAAGATTGAGGGACAGGTGTTGTGTTATTTGCACAAATGCAGCTGACACTTATTGGGCTTGAGTGCAGGAATCTGACCCACAGGGGAGAAGTTAGATTTCTGTGGTTCAAAGTAACCAAGATAAGATGGGAATTCTGAATGTCGATGCCTTAAATTATCCAAATTTTTTACGTTCTCTGCTCCGAAAGCACCCATGGACATATTTGCAATTCGACTTAGAGATGTTTGCAATTTAAAAAGAGAGACTGGTTTTCCCCCCACTCCCCAATATCGAAGTAAAAAGAGTTAAAGAGCTGCGTATGGAAAAACAACTAAAAGAAAAAGGACAATTTTTTTTCCAATGTCATGCAAGGCAGGGTTTTACATACACTTCAGTTTGACAGGTAAAATTTGGCATTTTTTTTTGTTTATTTTGAATCGGAGTGAGCGTGAATGAAACAAAGTCAGTTCCAACTTTCTGCAAATGAAGACACAAAAATTGTGGAGATTTTGGTAATAGACAAGTGCTGGTCACCAAGCCTACACACACATATTAAGGAAAATGCAAGTGTCCATTAAGGTTTTTTTTTTTTTAACTTTAATTGCCTACCAAAGAATGTGTCTAAGAACACTTAAAACAGATGTTTCATACCCCAACTGATAAAGAAAAGAACTGCCTTTTTTTTTTCTTTCTTTCTACTTTTCAAACAGAGGTACTTGGCTGTCAATCTTGTACAGTTTAAAATCAAAAGCTGGAGTGGAGGAAATGGAAGGGTGTATGCAAAATAATAATTAAAACCTGAAATGCTATTTCTACAGCTCCCCAGCCATACATTCATTCCCTAAAGACCGAACAAGGATTCCAGATTCCTGAAAAATTAAAACCCACCGGAATGCCGAGAGATCTATGAAAGCGAAGACATGCAAAACAGAAATGTTTATTACGCACTGGGGTTTGGTTCTTCACTGCAGTTTCACAGAAATGGGTTTGAAATGCTCACTTAAAAGCCAGGCATTTTAAAGCTGAGCAGCCTGGGAAAAGAGTCACTGTGTCACGTAAACCAAGTTGCATTTTTGCCCATCCGAAAACGCGACACATTAAACGGGGTGGTTCGGTTCTCCGTAAGAAAGAACGTCACAGGCCCGACTGAGAGCAGGGATAGCTGGGGTTGAATCGACGTTGTTGAATCAATATTATTCCTAGAATGCCACATTTCATGTACAGGTTATTATTTTATGGAGAAAGGCAACTGCTCAATTTCACGATGGACATGGGTTATTGCTTAATGGAAATTGCTTATGTTTGGGATGACAATCAATCAAACCAATCCATTATTAGGAGAAAATTAAAGTTTTGTCGTTTGCAGAGGAAAAAAGGTCAATTGAAGAATTTTTTGTGACTAGGTTTTTGTTTTTCAGAACTAAGTTTCCAGAAGGATTCCCCCAGTTAAGACTCTCAGCTAGGAAGTATACAGGATAAGGAGCTGGATTTAGTTGGTTAGTTGGTAATTTAATTCTGTTTTGGTACCTCTTGGTCCCATATTTGAAATTTTCACAAATGGATTAGAGTCCTTCATTATTCTAGGTAGCCTGCATAGACACTAAAGAATAAAAGTGGAGAGTAAGTTTTTTTTTTTTTAAAAAGGGGCGGGGAGGGAAAGGAAAGAAAATTACACTTCGCTTTGCTAAAGAATGTTTTGTGCCAAAATATCCTCCCCCTGAACAGAATACAAGCCATACAATTCATTCCTGCAAGCAAAGCTTGGAGTTCCCCATTTAATAAACATTATTGTAACCACATCAGCCAGATTTACAACAGATCTGGGGTTGATTCTGGTGGGGTTTGGGTTTTTTTTTTTGGTGTACATATGGCAAATTCGTTTATGTGACAAACCAAAGTCAGAAAAAAACTTGGACCCATGTCCACAAAACACAGTGCAACGTTTTAAGACAGGGAAAACAAACAGCCCTTATTTTTCCCCCCAAAATGTCTTTCTGTTTTCTTTTTGCTAAGAAATTAAGTAGCTGTGGTTTTGTTTTCTTCTGTCTGAGAGAGGGAGGAGGGAGGGATAAGGGGCAACCAAAAAAATGGGAAATAAAAAAAAAAAGAGAGAGAATTGCAAAGGAAAATAAGAAATAACAGCCATGACCTTCTGAATTTTAAGGGCAAGTTAGAAGCCTAAGACTTTTTTTCTGATAAATTGTGACCAGGAGAAAACAAAAAAGAGAAAGGAAAAGGAAGCAGCATTCTTTAAAGTACATTAAAGCAGTGATTTTAAACAAAGAAAGCAGAACTAGAACATCTTAAATTTTTAATCCTTTCTTTACAGATTACCTAGACCACTTTTGATTAAGAAACGGTAGAAAGTTAGTTTAACAGCCACAAGTTAACACCAAGGGGTGACACTTGTCAATTTCCATAGAGAGTCCTGCTTTTTGGGTGTGTCTGAAATGCACTTCTTCAGCTCTTCTATCACACATTGCTGACATCAACTCGGTCAGGTGTATTTTTTGTTGTTGTTTTTGTTTTGTTGTGTTTTGTTTTTGTTGTTGTTGCTGTTTTTAGTCCACTGGTCGTTTTTCACCATATTTCTTTGTAAACTCTTCAGCATTCTTACAGAATTTTTTACGGTCCTTAGAGTATTCTTCGGCTAAGTCGGCTCGAAGAGGGTGCTCTGGTTGGGGGTCGTTCACCAGTGCTATGAGGGACTGGATTACTGTCGAGAGAAAGGAAGGTGGGAGGGAAGAGGGGAGGGAGGGAGGAAAGAAGAAAGAAAGAGGGGGAAAGAAGGAAAAAGAAAAAGAGAGATCAGCGTGGCTGGGAAAGAGGCAGAACCATCGATTTGCAGATCCCCTAGATTGATTTGTAATAGATCGATTATCAAATTTATTTGCCACCCATCTTGCAGTTCAGGTGACTTTGAGCAGGTGCCACTCGAATCCTTGGGAATGGCACTTAAGTCCTCCACAAATGTTTTCCAAATTCTATTTTTTTAAGGGAAGAGAACTGAGAAAGTTTCCAATACATGTATGGAACGAACGACCAAAAAGTTGTCATATAAGCCATCGGGTTTAAATCTGAATTGAATGCAAACAGAAATGGAAATGTTCGCTCTATAACTGCTGCTTTTTGAAGGCTCTGGTTCCTCAACTTTGTCCTTAAAAGGTTGAGTGCAGCCTTCAAGCCCAGCTTTGGCCATGGTTGGCTAAATAAACCACGACTGACTGGAACATGCAAAAGCAAAATGGAACAAATTACATCTGGAGCCATTACGTACGACAATCTTCACTGGTATATTTGACATTGGATCAGCCGCCATAATGGCGGTATATTCAGATTTATGAATGGAGGAACTGCTCCGTGTGTGCAAAATAATGTGTGTGTAAAGCTTTTCCTTGCAGAAACAAAGAGAGAAACTTGGTTCTGAATTCACTCGAGCACACAAGCCAACAAAGAAAGTCGGATGAGGAATATCAAAGCTCATCTTGGACTATTAGAATAATCCATTTAAGAATTGGTTGAAAGCATCCTATAACACCTTACAGCCACCTACATGGGGTTTTATTCAGGAGATATGATGAACAAGGTCGATCGTACATGCCTTGAATATTGGACATATCATTTTTCAGATGTAGCTAGCTGCCTGGAAATTTCACGTCTTTTTATCCTTTGTGATAAATTCAGATTTTTAAACTAAGCTAGGGAAGGAAGAATGAGAAAAATCAGAATTCGTTCTCCCTCAAAAGTGATTTCCATCACAAGATTTAAAGAGCCCAGCATGCTTGTGCTCTGAGATCCCTTCCCAAAATTAAGATCTAGTACAGAAATCGATAGGCCAAATGGCTGGAGATCTCTTACCTTGATCAGTTTTGGTGGCTGGTTTCCAGTTTTCAGCACTAATTACTGGCAGACAAACCTGCCCCTTTTCATCGATGTTAGGGTGATAGATTTTCGTTTTAAATGTGATCTTGGGAGGTTTGAATGGATACTCTGCAGGAAAGTTGATTTCGATTCTGAACGCCCCCTTGTCGTAAGGAGGGTTGTCCTAAGAGAGGTAACAGAGAAGGATATGAAAAGCAGCCCAAACAACCAGAGAAGGAATTCAGAGGAAAGCTGGAGAGTGGGAAGAGGAATCAGATATACAGGTAGTCCTCGACTTAACCATTTGTTTATAGCGACCGTTCTCGGTTACGGCGGCACTGAAAAAAGCAATTTTTGACCATTTATCACAAGATCATTGCAGCACCCCCATGGTCATGTGATCAAGCTTCTGATACTTGGCAACTGGCATGTACTTATGACAGTTGTAATATCCCGGGTCATGTGATCCCGTTTTGTATAGTTGTGCGGTGGACTAGAGGTGGAGCTCTCACCTCACAATCAGGAGGCTGTGAGTTTGATCCAAAAAAGAGGCAGATATTTCTCTCTCTGGGCACAATGAGAATATATCTGCAGAACAAAACTCCGCTCTTTTGTTGAGTTTTGTTCTGCAGATATAGGAAGGGCATCCGGCCTCTGCTGCAGATATAGGAAGGGCATCAAACACTCTGCTAGCTCCATTCAGTTGCCTAGACTCCACCCCACAAGGGATTATGGGGTCATTGAAGGAAGATGTGATCCCCTTTTGTCACCTTCTGACAAGGAAAGTCCACAGGAAAGCCAGATTCACTGACAGTCGTGTTGCTAACTTAACACCTGCAGTGATTCACTGAATACCTTTGGCAAGAAAGGTTGTATGATGGGGAAAAACTCACCTGATAAATGTTTTACTTAGCCACATACGTTTTGGGCTCAATTGTGGTTGAAAGTTGAGGACTACCTGTACAAGATCCGCCACTTAAAAATATTTTTTTTAAGGATTCTTTTAAAAGGACTCTTGCAGTGCCTTAGAGGAAGTGGTTCAAAGTTGTGAATGAAAGGAACAGAACATCTTTTGTAGGTTTGTTTTACTTATTAGTAGTTTGCTTTTAGATCTAAATCTAGTCTTTTCTTAAGGCTCCTTTTCCTGCTTTTTCTCTCTCCATTTTTAGCAATCTGACTCATTATTATTATTTTAAATCTGATTTTGTTTAAAGAACTCACATATTGCAATCTTTATCAGCAGGATTCAGTTTATTTTATGCAATCTCCTGAAAAAAATGGGAACTGAATATCCACTCTGGGTTTCGTATACTATTTCTCTTGTTTTTATTGTTGTACATATTCTTTTGTTCTCGGGTTGTCAGCGGCCCAAAGTTTGGCTGGATGCCTGTGCAACTACGTTAAATCAAATAAAAGTTTGCCTGTGTTAACATTTTCCACAAAGGAGTGTTCACACACAGACAGATTCAATGCAAATTACAATATTGTTTACAGAAGACAGTACAATTAGGAATTTACCAATAAAAGCCTGCCAGAAGGATTATCTTGTAAAACTAGTATCTGGATAAAACAGCTGAACAACTATGATTCTCAAAGCAGCGACGTGTTAAAAATTACATAAAAAGACGCCCACGATTCTGCAACAGAATTGCAAGACACAACTTGACAATTATTTTCTTTTAAAGTACCTCTATTCAAATATATATTTTGTGTGTGAATGGAGAATTCACATTCCTTCATTCTGGGGAAGGAATACGTTCAAGATTTGTTTGGGGTGGGGGGGAATCCTAGGGAAATGGAGGTAAATAAAAGAGGCAGGGAATATTCAATCCTTCAGAATAAATTATTCACATGGGCACAACTTTTTATACAGCTGGTCCTTGACTTACAATTGGGCCCAACATTTCTGCTGCTAAGTAAGGCATTTGTGAAGTGACTTTTGCTCCCTTTCATGACTTTCTTTTGAGACAGTTATTGATCAAATGAGATGCTGCAATGGTTAAATGTGAGAAAGGGTCATACCGTGTTTTCCCCGAAAATAAGATCGGATCTTATATTAATTTTTGCTGCATCAGGGCTTATTTTCCAGTTAGGTCTTATTTTCAAGGAAATATGGTTAGAGTTAGGTTAGGGTGTCCATCTGGCTGACGATCTTAACTAGGGCTTATTTTGGGGGTAGGGCTTATCTTATGAGCATCCTGAAAAATCATGCTAAGCCTTATTTTCTAGTTGGAACTTATTTTCGGGGAAATACAGCAAGTCATTTTTTTTTCCAGTACCATTGTTAACTTTGAACAGTCACTAAATGAACTGTTGCAAATCCAGGACTGTCTTTCTTTAGGAGTTAAGAAGGACCAGGTTTGGTGCATTAAAAATGTTCCTTAGATGACACTGAGACGGCAGAGCGAGCATGTCCCAACTTCAAGTGTCCTGAGGTAGCTTTGAGTTCCAACGTTTTAACTGCTGACGGGCTGTCTCTTGGCCCAACACAAGAAAGGGGAGTACCACACGCAATGTGTGACGTACATTGTGAGCTTTACTTTATCTTCCTTTGTTCTAGGTGTCTCCCGGTAAGTATCCTGTTTTCCCTCCAGCCTCACAGCCTTGATCTATGCTTTGACAAAACTTTTCTTGCCTTTATCAGAAGGAAATCAAAGCCTTTATCAAATGAAAATGCCAACTCTCAGGGAGTGAAAAGAGCCAGAGTTGAGGTTCTATTTTTCCTATTAGGTAACGGCTTGAAACTTTCCTCTGTCCTTTGAATTGTTCTTCTTTTGTTTTAATAACCCTGTTGTTTGATCGGCTTGCCTGCAAGGAGGCAAGGAAAGAAGAAACCCCATGACAACTGGGGTTGTTGCATCTCCAAAGGGACACAAAGCTTCAAATAATTAAGAATGGGTTTCAAATTTATGTGGGGCAGATCTTTAGACTTGGAATTTAACTGTCTGGCCATGCAGCTAGTCCTCAAATTCAAGGAGACTTTTAACACTTAGAAAAGTGGCTTTTAAGACTATAAAATAAATCCAAGAATGACAAGTTGGATCCAAGTTTTGAATCCAAGAATGACAAGTTGGTGGTTGTCCTCAACGTGCCATCACAACTGAATCCAACATTTCTGTTGCTAAACAAAGTGGATGTTAAGTGAGTTGTGTCCCGTTTTACGACTCTTCCGCCATGGTGGTTAAGTAATTCACTGCAATGGTTAAATGAATCATACAGTCACTAAAGGAATTCAGCTTCTCCCATTGGCTTTTGCTTGTTGGAGGCTGGCTGGGAAAGGTTAAAAATGGTGATCACGTGACCCCAGGACCATGCAACAGTCATAAATACATGTCAGTTGCCAACTGCCCAAATTCTGATCACGTGACCAAGGAGATGCTGTCACAGTCATCAGTTATTTTTCAATGCTGTTGTTAAGTTTAAATGGCCACTAAATGAATGGTTGTAACCCAAGGACTACCTTAAGAGAGCATTTCCTATCCTGCCCAATACCTGTGGGATATGAGGGACAGGTATAGATTCTGTGATAGGAAATGAAATCTAAATTTCTTGAAATAAATTCTATGTTTCCCGTACCTGCATATTATGTTGAATGCTGGGATTCTTGAAGGGTACTAGAAACAAGTCCGTCAGCATAGTTGCTATTTTAGCTGGCTATTCTAAGGCCCATTTTGAAGCTTTTAAGACTTGTGGTGTGCTTTTTCTCCCTTTTGTTTTTCCTTCACATCCATTTTTTCCCCCATTGTTGTTGTATCTTGTTCGCTGCACTACAACAGGATCTTCTCTTGGGCTGGGTTTCTCTTTTTAAGTTTTAACCACTGCACAATGATTGAGAGGTTTAAGGGCTTCAGAAATTATAACTATTTTTCTTTTAATGCAAAGATGGATGACAGCTAATTTAATTATTCGCACAGAAATATTTTTTTCTTCTCCACTCTGGAAATCACCACGGATTTGCTCCGCCTATTCTGCAAGGACCAAGCTAAAGGTGTCAGGGTATTTAAGGAAAATTAGAGAGTTTGCTAGAGCTCTGGTGCATTTTAACAATTACAAGAGGTTACTTTTCACACTCACAGGAACAATAAGCCCTTGCCAAGTCAATAAGTTAGCTTCGTCCACCTGGATATTACGGAAATTCTTCATTCCACATTTGCGGATTTCTTCAAGCTCCTACAAGCCGAGCAGAGAGAGAGAGAGGAGAGAGAGAGAGAGAAGCATATTAACCACATCAGTCAAAATAACCAGCTGTAATATTCAGGAAAACACATGGGTTATTTTTCCTTTCATATCGTCTTAGTCAAGTCAAACTGTCCCCCAGTTGGTCTTCTCCCCTTTTTCTTCCTCTTGTCATGCTACAGGTTTACTACAAGGAGTTATGGAAGGGATAGCTAAAATCAGGATCAATCTGGAAAAGGCCCAATTCCTCTGGCTTTCACAGAGAATTCAGACTTAATATCAGCCAGTATTCTGTCACTATATTACACAGGTAGCTCTCGACTTATGACCCCAAATGGAGCCCCAAATTTCTCTTGCCGAGGGGGACAGTTGTTAAGTGAGTTTTTCCCTAGTTTTACGACCTTTCCTGCCACAGTTGTTAGGTAAGTCACTGCAGTTGTTGTTAAATGAATCAAGCTTCCCCATCGACTTGCAAAAGGGGATCGCATGACCCTAGGGCGCTGCAACCATCATTTGCCAAGCTTTGGCAAATGTCAGTTGCCAAGCTTTGGGTCACATGTCCACGGAGATGCTGCCATAGTCATAATGTGAAAAACTGTCAGAAGTCGCTTTTTTCAGTGTCACTGTAGCTTCAAACGGTCAATAAATGAACTGTTGTAAGTTGAGGGCTACCTGTACAATCAGCTTTTCAGCTGCTGCCAATTTACTTCCAGGGCAATTCAAGGTGCTGATTGTCACCTTTAAAGCCCTTCATGGCTTGGGACCAGGTGATCTAAAGGATAACCATCTCTTGCCGGTCACATCCACCCAACCCATCAGAGCGGGAAGGCAAGGAATGGTCCCAGGCCCTAGGGAGATACACCTGGTGTGACTCAGAAGAAGGGCCTTCTCCGTGGTGGCTCCCTCTCTCTGGAACCCCATTGCCCCAGAGATTAGAATGGCCTCCACTCTAGCACTCTTTCAAAAGGCACTAATAGACCAGGTTTTGCCAGCGGGCCTGGGGGACCCAGAGTGGGATGGAGCCCATCAAATGGCTAGTGTGATTTGCTGTTATCAGGGCAGGGGTGGGTGGGAATTAGGGGATGATTTCCCCCCCCCCCCAGATTTTAGTCTATTGTACTTTATTAATGTATTTGATTCTTTTTGTTAGTTTTTATTGTTTTTTATTTTTAGTTTTAAATATGGTTTTACATTGTGTGAGCCGCCTCGAGTTGCCATGGGCGAATAGGCAGCAATATAAATTAAATAATAAATAACTCTCCTATGCCAGATTGCCACAAAGAAGTGGGAGTCAAGCTACCCTCCAAAGCACCTGAAGGCAGGACAAGAAGCAATGGATGGAAACTAACCAAGCAGAGAACCAACCTGACATTAAGGAGCAATTTCCTAACAGTGGGGACAATTAACCAGTGGAACTGCTTGCCTTCAGAAGCTGTGGGTGCTTCATCACTCGAAGTTTTAAAGAGATCGGGCAACCATTTGTCTGAAATACTATAAGCTTTCCTCCCTAACAGGGGACTGGATTAAAAGACCCCCCCAAAAAAAGTCCCTTCCAATTCTGCTATTCTGCTAATTCAGATTATATCATACATTTTCTATCGCATAGTGCACAGCAGCCAGACAGGAGCATCAAGAAGATAGTACCCTTCTGTACAATTGCAAGCAACGTAAGCAAATAAACGTAGCCCTAACTGCAAACGAACCAGATTTGTTTAAAAAAGGAAATTAAGCAAAATAGGATTATTCCCTTATCTGTGGGGGGGGGGGGGGGGGGGGAACCTATTCTTTAGAGATTTGTCAAACTAGCATGTGATGACTATCATCATATCCTACGAAAAAGGAAAGAAAAAGACCCACAACTTGGGGAAGAAGGACTGTTTTTCGAAACTGGGAGCACCACTCCTACCCCAATATTGATATAGTTAGTAAAGCTCAACGTAGTAACAAAAGCTTGAAAAGAAAATGTCAAGAATAACATACAAATGAGATAGAATTTGTGTTGATTGTTCGGTTATGAAGATAGCTAATTTACCAACAACACACATCCAAAACAGATGGTGATGAGACATACATGGATCAACAAAACCATTTCCAAATGTTGGTTTCCACCGATAAGTGGCTGCTACTGCAACAGTTTGTGTTACATCTGTCTGCAGTTTGGCAGTTCGAGTCTCAGCAGGCTCAAGGTTGACTTCCATCCTTCTGAAGTTGGTAAAAGGAGGACCCAGATTGTTTTTAGGGGCAAGAGACTGACTCTGTAAACCGCTTAGAGAGGGCTGGAAAGCAGTGTGCAGTGGTATATAAATCTAAAGGTTATTGCTAAATGCTATCTGGGCACTTTCTCCCAGTCCCTCTCTCTCAGCCCAACATGTTTCACAAGGTTGTTGTGGCAATGGGGAAAGTTTGAGGAGGAAAATGTGTTGGATATGTTCACCGTCTTGAGTTATTTGTAAATAAATAAAAATAAATCTTTGTTCACTTCCAGCAAGTAATTAAAGCCACTCCAAGGGAGTACACAGGGATAAAGGTAAGATGATAAGAGTGTGATATAGCCAATAATTGAAGTGCCAATCAGTAATAAAATTTAATGTAACAAGAAGCATAAACTGAAAGGGATGATATCAAATGTAGGAGAATCGCCACTTATTTCATCAGACTCATTCCAAGATAGACTGTCCAACTGACCATTCTAACCCAGCCCTTCCAAGAGGTCTTCAGATCAAAAGAAGACTATTTATTACTTTACATAAACCTGAGTGTTAATTTATTCTACTTGGAAGGTTAAAAAACTCTAGAGCAGAGCAACCAATAATGTACAGTTCAACCTATATCCTTGAATATGCTGGTGGTTTTTTTTTGGAGAATATACCTATTCTCCAAAACATCTGAAGGTAGGACAAGATGGGAGCTTATCAAAGAAAGATTCAACCTAGAACTAAGGAGAAATTTCCAGACAGTGAGAATTAATTAGTGGAACAACTGGCTTCTAGAAGTTGTGGTTATTACATCACTGGAGGCTTTTAAGAAGAGACTGGACAGCCACTTGTCTGAAATGGTATAAGATCTCCTCCTTGAGCAGGGGGTTGGACAAGATGACCTCCAAGGACCCTTCCAACCCTTATTCTTTAATTCTGCTTCGAGATTGGGTCCATCACCATCATAAATTGACCTGATCTGGTGAAACCATGAAGATTTGGTTGGAGCAGGAGTCACCCACAAAATCCATAGAGTAGATGGATATAATTAGCTACGCTCACTGCTAACAAAAATAGAAACCTCTCATGAGGGATTTGACCTGCACTGTGAAAATATTGCATTGGTTTCATGGGTGTGCCTGATGCATTCAGCTTATGCAGGCATTCAGCCGAGTAAATGTTTGACAATTTACCCGTGCAGGCTAATAAACCAGCTTGCTGTTTCCTTGTCTTGGAAGGCAGAAATTCAAAGCCAAATTAGAGTAAACCTCTCAAACCATCTTGAATGCTCTGGATTCAAGAAGCAAAAAAACAAGACAGAGAACTTAAAAGGTCACTAGCCTGCCAGTTCAGCAGTGAGGAATTTCCCAAGAAGTTGGCATCACCCTTGGTAGTATTAAAGATGATGTCGTAATTATGTGGCTAGGAAAATTTTAAGAGTTGTGTCACTGTTTGCTGATAATATCCAGCATTTCGTATTGTACACTTCCCGTACAAGTTTACATAGAGTTTCATCCAAGCCCAGGCCAATTATCTTGCTTCTTTTCAGTTCAGTTCAACTGAAATAAAAATAAAATGCCACAAGACTCATGTGAGAATCTGTGACCTTGGGTGGGGACGTCCCAGATTTATTGTTGGTGTGCGTGTCATATGGGTCACATGAAAACTTCTGAGTCACTGTGAATATCCATTTGGTTCTTCCCACTAGTGGGAAATGTTAATCAGGAATAAACCAGCATTTATGTCAGTTTCTACCATTTTGGGACTCTAAAACCAACAACTCTTAGCCAACTTCAAACCCTGGGTGCACCTCTGGCTTGCTGAGGAAACCACTAAAATTCTTGCTTCAGCTGCAATGCTACCTGCCTCTTTCTAATTGAGTCTCTAAGGACTGAAGCCATTTCCATCTACTATTTATAAAACATGATTATTTTATTATTATCAAATTTATTTGCCATCCATCTCGCAGTTAAGAAAGGACTGCGCGGATAATTATGATTTAATTAATGATGTAAGCTGCCCAGAGTAGTTTTGTTACAAGATGGGTAGCAAATAAGATTGATTGATCGATATAAATGATATAGAGATAAGATAGATAGGATAGACAGATAGACAAAGAGACTGACTTCATGAGCTCAGCTAACAAGGCTTATTTCAATAAACCATAGTTTTAAAGTTATAACAATGCTAGGCCAAAACTAAAAAATGCCACCGATATGCCAACAACCTTCGGGTCTGTATTTTCTTTCCATCAAACTGCTAAATTCTACATTAGGATCTATTTTTAGCACAGGACCAAAGGGAGGTGCTCAGATCCAGGCATGTGGGCTCAACTTCTACTGGACAAGGTTGCCTTTCCTTTCTCTTCAAGACACAGGTTTACATCTTGGGGGAACTTCTGAATTCAGGCTGAAATGTCATTCAATATTTGAATATGCCTGAACAGTTAAGACCAGCTAGTCAGCTACACTCACTACTGAAAATATCAGGAGTGGCCAGAGTAAAATGCACTTAACTTATATCTTGTTTGGAATTATTAAATTCTGATGTGTCGAGATTCTTCTAAAAATATATTTGTAAGTTTTAATTGGACCGGAAAGTTAGAGCCAGACTAATGTTTTTTCAACCTTGACAGCTTTAAGATGCATGGACTTCAACTCCCAGAATTCCCAAGCTGGCTAGGGAATTCTGGGAACTGAAATCCACACAAGGTTGAATAACTGGGCTACACAACCTGGTTATAAAAACCAAGCGGTGGTTTTGTTTCAATCTCTCCTCTGTTGACTCAGGTCCGTTTTGCACATTTACAGCCACTGCAGCCCATGATTCCAATCCTTGACAACTGGTTCATATTTATGACGGTCGCAGTGTGATACCCTAACCCTGACAAGCAAAGTCAACGAGGAAGCCAGATTTACTTAACAACCGTGTTACTAATTTAACAGCTGCAGGGATTCACTTAAACAAACGTGGCAAGAAAAGGTGTAAAGTGGAGCAAAACCCACTTAACAACTGTGTTGCTCAGCAATGGAAATTCTGGGCTCAGTTGTGGTCATAAATCCAGGACTACCTATAATGTGTAGCTTTAGTTATATCCAACACATTTTCCCATGCCCGGATGTTTTAATCTACCGCCCAGAAAGGCAAATCCTGGGAATAAAAGAAAGGAAGTTAACATTGATCACTTAAAACCTCTGGGAGGCATCTGGGCTTCCTCTTTATTACCCTTCTTGTGAGGGGAAGGCTTTTATTTATCTGGGGGGGTTTGAAATGAAAAATAGATTTTGACTACTCTGTTGCAAGAGAGAATTGCTTGTTTGTATTTTTTGTTTTTTTTTATACAAATAAGGTTACATTGTTGTTGACTGTGTTGAAATATAAGAAAAATAAAAAAAAACAGAAAAAAAGCTCAAAATACAGGTAGTCCTCAACTTACAACAGTTCATTTAGTGGCCATTCAGTTACAATGGATAAGTCAAAAGAGTGACTTATGACTGTTTTTCACATATACGACCGTTGCAGCATCCCCATGGTCATGCGATCTACATTTGGATGCTTGGCAACTGACTTGTACTTATGTTGGTTGCAATGGGGGAGGGGGAAAAGCAGGATTTGCTTAACAACAATTTGTCAAATTTAACAACTACAGGGATTCACTCAACCACTGGTGGCCAGAAAAGGATGCAAAATGGGGCAAATTCACTTAACAAATGTTTTACTTAGCTGCGGTCTGAGACTGTAATAAACTGATGGTTCTTGCAGCAGAAATTTTGGGCTCAATCGATTTCTAACATTTAAGCAGGCATAGGGATTTTGGGGAGTAGCAAATACAAATGGATGACCTCTCCACCAAGTAACATCCATTTCCTAGCTCCAGTGGTTGTTAGGAAATTTAAATAAGTGTAATCTTCAGGAAACATTAATTGTGCTGTCTAAAAGTCTCCTATTCTGGGAAGGATGTTCTTTAATATTTGGGATGCTTCTTACGGATTTTGGGCCTCCATTTCAGTATGGAAATTTTTAAAAATATTTTGCCTTCACACGTAGCATGGACTGGGAATTTCAGAGATTATTGGTGGATTGTAGCCTGCTTCATTCCTGGCGACTTAACCATGGTATTTAGGCTTAGGTATGCCGGAGCCTCACATCTGCAAGGTTGAAGATTGTGCAATTCCTGCCTGTAGGAAGTTGGCTTTTAATAACCAGGTTTAGTAACTTCCACTTTATAATTAATTCCATTCTCCATGTGCAAAGTGAGATCAAAATCACTCATAAGAATAATTATTTCAGAGCGTACTTCTTTCAAAAAAGAGAAATATTTCAAGTTGAGTACATAATTAAACAGGGGATTGGGGATAACCTCTCACTTTGGATCTACTGGGTAATTCTGACTGGTAACTTTTTCTCAGCCCAACTGTGATCTTACAGTGTTGTAAAAGGCTAAAGCGATGAGTAATAATGCTGCTGCCAATGCCTCACAGGAAACGTGAGATATAAATGTAATAAAATAAATAAACCTCCATTTAGGCACCTCCATGGAAATGAGCGTGGGTGGGGGGGAAACGGATGATCTGCAGAATTACCATTCTGAATGCATCATTGCTTTGTGAGGTGATTCCAAACTTTTATAGCATACATTCCTCTTTGTGACATTAAAAAAAAAAAACAGTCACAAGTTCAGGAGTAGGAACACAAGTCACATCTATATTAAAATTAGTTGCTTTAAAGCGAACCAGAAACTTTCAGAGCTTCCGATCATCCTGTCAACTCTGCCTGAAATTAATATTAACATAAGGCAGGCTTGAATTATGGACCTGATGAGCAATCAGCTGTTTAATACCCTGTGCTACTTCAGGGCACAAAGATTAAAGGGAGGGTTTTTTTTTTAAAAAAAAATCTACAATTCACAGATATTATTAAATCGACAATTGCACCAAAAGAAGGCCAGGGAGGAACATTTCTTTGCTTAGCTCATGGAATTTTAATATTCATTTTTGTTTTGAGTTAGATAAACAACACCTTTATATATATATTCAATACACACACACACACATACATATATGTATGTATGTATTATACACACATACACACAAAATGAGGGAACACAAACCCAGTACTAAACGAACATGCAAACTCTGTATTACACTAACATCCCAAACATAGTTACTCAATATGGGATCTCCTATCCTATGTTATAAGACTACAGGTTACTGGGGGTTCAATATCCTCAAATAATTTTTGTGAAATAAGCAATGCTTGATTCATGTATCCATCTGTATCACACCTTTATTATTGTTATACATAACACAAGGCAGCAAACTTATTCAAAATACCTTCCTCCTATTTTCAGCACAACCACAGCCACCCTGTGAAGTGAATTGGTTGAGAGAAACTGAAGTCACCCAGTTTTCAAGCCTTAAGGCAGGACTAAAATTCAGTTTCCTGGTCTCTAGCCTAGTGTGTTAATCACTATACCAAACTGGCTCTGTATTCTAGCTCTGATTAACAGGTTTTGCATGATTAAATATACTGATGGTGCTATAAGCCGTTAATTGTATATCACCATTGTATCTGGGTTGGGAATATATTAAAATCCAGTATATTTTTTGCATGTAAAATGGTCATGGACTCTTAGTATCTTCTTGCTTTTTCAATTTAGGTTACAGGTCATCCTCATCTTATGACAACTGAGCCCCAAATTTCTCTTGCTAAGTGAGACAGTTGTTAAGTGAACTTTGGCTCATTTTATAACCTTTCTTGCCACAGTTGTTAAGTGAATGACTGCAGTTATTAAATTATTGTGGTTATTAAGTGAATCTCACTTCCCCATTGACATTGCTTGTCAGAAGTACAAAGGGAATCACATGATCCAGGGACATTAAAACTGTCATAAATGAAAGAGTTGCCAAGCATCTGAATTTTGATCACATGACATGGGATGCTGCAACAATCGTTAAGTATGGAAAAAACACTTTTTTCAAGCTGTTGTAACTTTGAGCCATCAGTAACCTGTTGTAAGTTGAGGACTACCTGTATTAGTTATAAATGTGCAAGTGAACAGAGGGTTCAAAACAGAAAAGGCCACATTCTTTAAGGAAATTACTTTTGCTGTTAACTGCAAGGATATGACTTTGACATATGAGTACCTAAGCAAGCAATTACAATAAAGTACAGAGTACATAACAAAATTAACAATATGGATGGACTGTATCTGTAAAATCAGATTTCCCCCTTCTCCAAGTTTACAGAAACATCAACCTGGACTACTCTGTAGGTGGATTAATGTGGGAGAAATGTTTAATTCCAGGCAGGATTTGTGAGAATTATATCCGTAACCGTCTCACTTAGCAAGAATTATATTCGTGACATCATTACTTATAAGCCCAAGTATTTCTTGAATTCTTCTAACTAAATCTTGTTCATGGAGTTTTAAAACGTTAAGAGGGTTACCCCAAATCTATAATCATATATAAAAATATGCAAAAGAAAAAGAATGAGAGACTTAAACCTTCTAAAGCAAAAAGCTGAATCAAGATGTGGTAGCCAACTTCACATCTCTGCTGTTATGACGCAATGTTAGCAAAAGCTTTACCTGAATATTAAAAAAAAAAACTCCTATTAACGGCAAGGAATATACCATAAAAGGTCCCTTCCGAGAAACTCCTAGTAGAGATTTCCTAAACCTCATATGCGAGACAGGATGAAGTTAGAAAGTGAAAGTGAAAACAAGTGCTAGAAAGTAGATAGCCTGCTATAAAAAGAATGAAAAAGAAAATGCATCTCAAACTCATTTGTGATGCCTAAGCATGTTTCTTACTACCTCCTGATACTGACATAGTTATGTTCTTACCTAATAAATTATATAGGATTATTTGATATGAACGTTTATAGATTTTAACAAGTGGAAACCCCATTCAGTGCAGTGTAGCATTATATCTATGTGACTTGTAGTTCTTCCCTGCCAGCTTACTCTTTTTAAGATCCAAATGGACCACTTTGTTGCCTTTATTGTGCCAAACCTGTTCTTATGGATATTCCACTTTACATAATCCAGGAAGTTAACAAACCCAATCCTTTTACATTGTCTTCCTATGGCTGAACAAAGCAACTTCAGGGACTAGGAAGCTTTAGGATGCGCACATAACATAAATGAAGACCAAACTAACCATCTCACCTGCAAACTTTGCACAATAGCACCCAGCAGGTCAGTCAAGGCTACATTCCCATGACAAGATCATCATTTGTAGCCTTAACCTTAGTTTAGGGGGGGTGAAATTTGGGGGAGGGGCAGGATTTAGCAAACTGTGTGAAGCAGACAATTTGCTTATGATGTAATTCCATTTACTATATGACACTAAAAAAATAGATTATTTAAATTTAAGAAAAGCTTTGAGGGGTTGAAGATGGGGGAAGGTGATGTTTTAAGCTTGGATGTTTTCTTGTAGATGTTTCATTACCCAACTAGATAGCATCATCAGTACCAAAAGAGAAGAGTTTGCAATGAGGATGAGGAGGAGATGATGTTGACAGGGTCCTTGGTACTTTCTGAGCTTGGAAGTTTTCTTGCAGACGTTTCATGATCCAACTAAGTAACATCATCAGCTTTACCGAAGGTGGTTTATGGTGGTGGTGGTGGTGGAGGAGGAGGAGGAAAGCTATTCGGTCCTTTCATTACCATTTCAGTTTTTCCACCAGCACTGATGTTACCCAGTTGAGTCATGAAACGTTGGGGAAAAAAAAAAAACACCCAGCTCAGAGAAGCACCAAAGACCCCATAACTGCCTTCCTCTCCTCCTCCTCCTCTCCACAAACTCCCGTCCCTCCTAACCTGATGTTACCTAGTTGGGTCATGAAACATCAGGAAGAAACACTCCTCCCCCCCAGCTCAGAGAAGCACCAAGGACCCCACAGTCCTCCTTTTTTTACTCCTCCTCCTCTCCACAAACCCTCTTCCCTCCTAGCCCTGATGATGTTAGCTAGTTCGGGTCATGAGACATCTGCAAGAAAAAAAAACCCAGCTCGGACACCACCTCTTTTTCCTCTTCTCTTCCTTCTCTCCGCAAACTCTAACCCTAACCCATCAGGGGTCCCTAGCCCTGATGATGTTACTTAGTGAAACACTGGGAAGAAACCCACCCAGCTGAGGGTCGCACCAAGGACCCCACAGTCCTCCTCTTCCTCCTCTCATTCCCCTCCTTCCTACCCCTGATGATGTTACCTAGTTGAGTCAGGAAACTTCTGGGAAAGAAAACCACCCAGCTTTCAGAGAGGATCTCCCGGTGGTTCCCTTTCCCTCCCCCTGCCCAAAGATAGGGAAGGAAACCCCCCCCCCACTTCCAAGGAAAAACCTTTGGGCTGATGAATGGCGGGTGGGGGGGCAGGCAAAGCATCCTCTTCGGGCCCCCACTTCGCCCAAAGCCGCTTTCGTAACGTCAGGAGGCGCCGCCGCCCATCCGAAGACGCGCGGGGGGGGGGGAGGAGGGCCCCTCCCTCTTTCTCTCTCTCCTCTCCGCCCCATTTTAACCCCCTCCTCCTTGAGGGGAGGGGGGTCTCTCACCTCAGATGCCCCCCTCCTCCTTGTCCCGCTTTGCTTAGTCACCTTCCCCCCGCTTAGGAAGCGGAGCCCCCCCCTCAATCTTCCCCCCCCCCACCGCCATCGACGCGGCGCGCGACCCCGCGAGAGGCCTCCTCGCCCCCCTCCCACCGCCGCCCCGCCTCAGGCTCCGGCGGGGCCGCCCCGGCCGCCCGGCGGAAGCGCGGCCCCGGCACCTCGCCGGCGCGGCCCCAAAGCCGAGCGACTTCCCGAAAGCGAGGAGAGACACCCCCACCCCAGGCCGGCGGTCCTTTCGCCCGCTCGCCCACCCTGGGCTCGGCCGGCCGGCCGGCCCGTCCTCCCCGCGCGCGCCCCGCCTCTCGCCGGCCCCGGCCCGGCGGCCTCAGCCTGGATGTTACCTTCATCAGCCTCCTGCTGGCCGCCATCTTGGATCTGCTGCCGCTGCCCCACAATGCATAGCGGCGGCGGCGGCGGCGCTTCCTGGAAGGCCGGGCGGGCGGGCGAGCGGGCGGGCGCGAGAAACAGGGTGATGCTGGCCTGATTGAGGCGAGCCTGGCTGTTCGGGCGGGTGGGGAAAAGAGGAGGAAGGAGAGGAGGAAGGTGAGAGTGAAGGTGGAGGAGGAGGAGGAGGAGGGAGAAGAGGAGGAGGGGGAAGAAGGAAGGAAAGGAGGAAGGTGTGAGTGAAGGTGGAGGAGGAGGAGGAAGAAGAGGAGGGGGAAGAAGAGGAGGAGGGGGAAGGAGGAGGAGGAGGAGGAGGAGGAGAAGAAGAAGAAGAAGAAGAAGAAGAAGAAGAAGAAGAAGAAGAAG
>BLBF01000060.1:3773436-3784518 GCA_015471245.1 Laticauda colubrina | reverse complement strand
GTGTGTGTGTGTGTGTGTGTGTGTGTGTGTGTGTGTGTGTGTGTGTGAGTGTGAAGCTGCTGGCCTTGTGTGTGCCGCACTGCATTTTCGTGTCAGGTTTGGCACGAGTCCTGAATTGATGGATGTAAAATTTCCTGGCTCGGCTCTTCAGTTCCTCTGCTGCTCAGAGTTCTGGATTGGTGCCCAGACTTTGTAAGTCTAGTATGTAAAAGCTGTCGGATGCCTAGAATGATATTTGAACTCTTGGAGACAAAAGGTAGAAAAAGAGAGGGGGAACAAAAAGAGAGAGAACCAGATTCCAGGTCAAACGGTGACCCAGTCCTCCAAAATACACAAGAGGAAGTGGAAGGCCTCAAGGGGGCCTTCAAAAGTTTGGATGAAATCTTAAAACTCTTCCAAACGACACAGAAAAAAGGCAGTGAGGTACGAGTAGCTACACAGTGAGTATCTACACTCGTGGGCCAAACCCATTGTGGAGTTCTTAGCTGAGTTTTCATGCAGGGCCAACGACATTAAATCAACTTTTGCTTCAGTCTTGACCTCACCTATAATTTAAGGGTGACTTCCTTACTGCTTGTCAATGTGCTCCTCTCAGAAAATTGTGTTGCTCCTGAGACACGATGATGCTCGTAGACAAGCTTGGTTGATATTCTAAAAGAATCAACTTCTCTAGGAATCCTCTTTCTAAAAAAAACAAACAAAGCAAAAGCGAAGCAAAAAACCCTTGACCTTTAAAGCACATCAAATTATGAATGATACTTCAGGGGTGCAGAAGTGACAAAGCTAAAAAGGAAAACAAAAAAAGTCCAAAACATCTCTGTCAGCAATCAACCCCCAGAAAAATTGAGATTAACCACAAGATTAACACTAGAGCAATAATCAAGCAGTAAACAATACCCCTGTACCCCAATCAAGGAACTACCAACTCAATCAGAGGAAGCAACAGCCTGATCAATGCTGACAAGGCAAGCCATTGTGTATAAACAGAGACTAAACCCAACTCCCTTCTAGCATGGATGATGTTACTCAGTTGGGTAATGAAATGTCTGCAAGAAAACCAGGAAGCTCACAGAGCGCCAAGACCCTACAGTTCTCTTCCCCTTCCTCCTCCCCCTCCTCCTCCTCTCCACAAATCCCACTCCCTTCTAGCACTGATGATGGTTGGGCAATGAAATTTCTGCAAGAAAACTCAGAGAGCACTAAGGACTCTACAGTTCTCCTTCTTCTCCTCCACATCTGCAAGAAAACCACCAAGCTCAGAGAGCACCAAGGACCCTACAGTTCTCAACCTCCCCCTTTCTCCTCTTCCTCCTCCTCTCCACAAACCCTACTCCCTTCCAGCACTGATGATGTGACCTAGTTGGGCAATGAAATGTCTGCAAGAAAACTCAAGAGAGCACCAAGGAATCTACAGTTCTTTTCCTTCTTCTCCTCCACATCTGTATGAAAACCACCAAGCTCGGAGAGCACCCAAGACCCTGTTTCCTTTTATGATAAGAACCCAGCAAACATCCACTTCACAGAAACAAGGCGTACAATCCCATTTTAACAGGCTGCCTTCTCAACATTGACGTGTGTCTGTTGAAGAGAAGCGACCTCTCATTTTGATATTAAATGGAATCAAATCCAGGTTCCCAGACTGAAGCGTGTGTGAGTGATTACCTGGTTGGGAGTTGGGGCATCTCAAGAGCCTCCCTTGAGATTGTAGAAAGTTGATTTGGGAGCCAGCTAAGCTGATCTGAAAACACTTTCCATGCCAAGGGAAGAGGGTTGAGCTGGGCCCCCTTTTTCTGCTGCTGCCCTCAGTCCCACTCTCTTTTGCTGCTTTCAACCCATGGCGGGTCAAGAGTTTAGCATCTCGGTGGCCGACTGCCAAATCGCCAGGCTGCACTCCACATCTGCAATGCATTTGGGACCAACGATGAAAGTAATAATAAAGCAAACTTTGGCTGTGCCAAAGGATTGAAACTTCTTCCATTGTGGCGTGACAAGCACGGTCATCATTTGCTACTCTGGACCTGAGAAAGTTGTATTTCCAATCTTATATTATTATTTCCAGTCTTATATTATTATTATTATTAAATAACAACAACAACAACAACAACAATAAAAAGATCTAAACCAAATCCACAGCCAGACAGGGAGAATAATGCAGTATTTGCTAAGCCTTGGCCGGTAATGAGAGGGAGCCAGTTGTGTGAGTCTTTTGGAATTAACAAGGGTGAGGTTTGCAAAGTGAACGCGCCCTGAATGTTGTTCTTTTCTTCTGCATCCCAGGAGTTATGTGGACATCTTTTGTGTAAAGCGACAAGGGAAAAAGTGCAACCTCCATTTGAAATAAGTCTGGGAGGGTTGCATCCAGAGCTGCCTTGAGATATGCAAAGGTTCGTTACTGTATCACCTTTCCTGGGAAAATTTGCTTTCTGCTACCTTATGTAGATAGAGGTGCTATGGCTCAGTGGTTAAAGAGGCTTGTCAGTGGGAAAGCTGACAGCCTGGGTTAGAGACCCGAGCACAATGGGGCGAGTTTCCATTCCTTGCTCCAGCTCCTTCCCACCTAGCAATTTGAAAGCACGTAAATGCAAGTAGATAAATAGGTACCACTTCGGTGGGAAGATAACAGCGTTCTGTGGGCCTCGGTGTATAACCATGCTGTCCCAATGACTGTGGAAGCATCTTCAGACAATGCTGACTCCCTCAGCTAAGAAAGGGAGATGAACACTGCCCCCTAGAATCAGATATGACTGGACAGTTGTGTCAGACTATTTTTTGCAGAAAGATCCCTTTCTCTTCTAAAAACAGCCCCTGTTCTCTTGACTGGAAGTGGCCAGGATAGGATTCAGACAAGATGATGTGATGGCATGTGAGAAAGACCTTGGGAGTCTGGGTGAAAAGCCAAGGGAATGGTCAGATAAAAAATGGCATAGCCCACAGCTGCATAATGGGTAGCAAAAGAGGCTCCGATCCCTAATTCCTTGAGTGTAAAGGATATGGCTGTAATGGTATATGGGAAAGACTTTGGGAGACTGGGCAAAGAGATGTTGCCAAGGGACAGATAAAGGTCAGATAAGGGACTGCTTAGTCCTCAGCTGGACAACGGGTAGAGAAGGAAGTTCAGAAAAGACCATTCCTAGTTACTCAGGCTGTAAAGGAGAGGGCTGTAATGGTATGTGAGGAAGACATTGGAAGATGGGAAGAAGAGATGCTGCCTGGGGAAGGGTTAAATAAGAGATGGCATAGCCCACAGTTGCACAATGGGCGGAGAAAGTGGCTTAGAAAGGATCCCCCCTTATCTGACCACTCCGTTGGCAACATCTCTTCGCCAAGTCTTTCAAAGTCTTTCCCATACACCATTACATCCATATCTTTTATAACCAAGTAACTAGGGAGGGTCTCTTCTGAACTTCTTTCTCCATCCATTATGCAGCTGTGAGCTAAGCAGGCCCTTACCTTTATCAGTCCCTTGGCAGCATCTCTTTGCTCAGTCTCCCAAGGTCTTTCCCACATACCATTACAGCCATATCCTTTACACTCAAGGAACTAGGGACTTGCTACCCATTATGCAGCTGTGGGCTATGCCATCTCTTATCTGACCGTTCCATTGGCTCTTCACCCAGTCTCCCAAGGTCTTTCTCTCATGCTATTACATCATCTTTAGAGGTGGTATTCAGCCGGTTCTGACCAGTTCTAGAGAACTGGTAGAAGAAATTCTGGGTAGTTCGGAGAACTGGCCAATACCCCCTCTGACTGGCCCCGCCAATTCCATCTCTTCTCTGCCTCCCATGGAGTCCCAGCTGATCAGCTGGGTCTCCTTTGGTTGCCCTGCAGAGGAGAATGGAGCTGGAAAGCAGGCGAGTGGGGTAGGGAGGAAAGGGGGATTTTGCAGTATCCTTCCCCTGCCACGCCCACCAAGCCACGTCCACATAACCGGTAGTAAAACAAAAAAGTGAATACCACCATTGATTGTCTTGTCTAAATCCTAACCTGGCCACTCCTAGTCAAGAGAAGGTGGTGTGGTGGGGGCTGATTTAAGAAGAGAAAACAGGATCGATTGGCAAAAGATAAGCGGTGAAATGTATTGTCAGGCTTGCAAGATTCGGTCAAGGTAGAGCTTTACGAATAAACTCATCCACCGGTGCTTCTTATCTGCTTTTCTACCCAAAGCCGAGAGATGGACGGCTTCAAGGCAAGTCGCTGAAGGTTCTTCTCCATCCTACTCTGAGGTGTCCAGAAGGCGGCAGGCTCGGCATGTTGCTTCTCTGCCCGAAGAGACTGACAGATGCGAGACTCTTTTTTTTTTCCAAGCTCTTCTGGCACAAAGCGGAGTGTGAAATATTTGAGATTTAGCTTGTCTGCTTCCAGGCCATTTGTGAATGGGGAGGGAGGGGAGGCACAGAGCCAGATGTTGTGATCAGTGTCACACCTGGAGCTGATCACAGAAAAGTGAAATAAATGGAATGAGCGAAAGAGCTAGGGCCAATTGCGTTTGGGATGTTGGGTGAAAAGCAAAAAAACAAAGCCAAACCCTTCCCAATAACTAGATCTTAAATCTTGCAGGGTAAAGATGTTAATTACGATTCATGACTTCAACTTCCCCAGCTTGTCCTTTGCAAATCTCTCTCCCTCCCTCCCTCTCTCCCTTCTTTTTCCCTCCCTCTCTCCCCTCCTATCTCCCTCCCTCCCTCCTCCCCTCGCATCCTCTCTCCCTCCATCTCTTTCCCTCCTTCCCACTCTCCCCTCCTCTCTATCTCCCTCCCCTTTCCTCCCCTCCCCTCCCCTCCTCTCTCTCCCCCTCCCTCTCTCCCCTCCCCTCTTCTCTTTCCCTTCCTCCCCTCCTCTCTCTCTCCCTTCCTCTTTCCCTTCCCTTCCCCTCCTCTCTTTCTTCTCTCCTATCTCTCTCCCCTCACACCACTTTCAACAAATTTTTAACTCTTTTCTATTTTGTGAAGCCCCTTAACAGAGGAATAGAATTAACATCATGTGAAGTGTTAATACCACTCCATAAGGGCTTGGTAAGGCCACCCTTTCAATATTGCACCCAGATTTGGTTGCCATGATGTAAAAAAGATGTTGAGACTTTAGAAAGCATGCAGAGAAGAACAACAAAGATGAGTAGGGAGCTAAAACATATAAAGAACAGTTGCTGGAACTGGGTATGTCTAGTCTGATGAAAAAAAGGACTAGGGGTGACATGACAGCAGTCTTCCGATATCTCAGGAGCTGCCCCAAAGAAGAGGGAGTCAAGCTATTCTCCAAAGCACCGGAAGGCAGGAGAAGAAGCAATGGATGGAAACTAATCAAAGGAGAGAAGCAACCCGGAACTAAGATGAAATTTCCTGACAACGAGGACAATCAATTAGTGGAAGAACTTGCTTTTAGAAGTTGTAAATGTTCCAACACAGGAAGTTTTTAAGAAGATATTGGACACCTATTTGTCTGAAATGGTAGAGGGCTTCCTACCCGAGCAGGGGGGTTGGGCGAGAAGACCTCCAGGCCCCCACACTTCTGAAAGCAAGCCATTCCACTGATTATGGTTCTTACTGACAGGAAATTTCTCCTTAGTTCTAGGTTGCTTCTCTCTTTGATGCATTTCCAGCCATTACTTCTTGCCCCGCCCTCAAGTGCTTTGGAGAATAGATCGACACTATCATCTCTTTGGACAGCTCCTCAAATATCAGAAGATGCTGTCATGTCACCCTTAGTTCTTCTCTTTGTTAGAGTAGACATACCCAGTTGGGGATGCAGTGGCTCTGTGGCTAAGACACTGAGCTTGTCGATCAGGAAGGTCGGCAGTTCAGCGGTTCGAATCCCTAGCGCCATGTAATGGAGTGAGTTCCCGTCACTGGTCCCAGCTTCTGCCAACCTAGCAATTCGAAAGCACGTAGAAAATGCAAGTAGAAAAATAGGGATCCCTTTGGTGGGAAAGGAACAGCGTTCCATGCACCTTCGGTGCTTAGTCCTGCTGGCCACATGACCACGGAGACGTCTTCGGACAGCGCTGGCTCTTTGGCTTTGTAATGGAGGTAAGCACCGCTCCCTAGAGCCAGAAATGACTAGCACATATTATGTGTGATGGGAACCTTGACCTTTACCCAGTTCCTGCAACGGTTCTTCATATGTCTTAGCCTTCAGGGACCCATGCCAAATGGCATGCAGGCTCCGAGGCTAGACAAAGTGCTCTGCTCTAAAACCAAGATTGGAAATCAAAGCAAGCAGGCCAAATCTTTCCCACCCAACTCCAAATCCATCACTCCAGTGAGGCACAGTCAGTACCGTCTCGGTTTGCATGTCCCAAAGGGTTAAAACCTCTGAGAAAGGTGGGGATATGTTGGCTCACATTAGCAACACTCTTGTCTGGAATTCCCACCCCACCCTGTTGAGAGAAAGGTTTGGCAAGGGGTACGAGAGAGGAAAGTATATTTCTGGGAAGGGCCGCAGAGACAGGTGTCTGCAGTGGGAAAAAGCCTGCGGATTTTGGGTGGGTGGGGAGAAGCCCCCATGCCAAGCTCTTGCCGCCTTTTCTCACACGCACAAATAGGCCATGCCTTCCCCTCCTGACAAAGAGTGAAACCCCCTGCAGCCCCTTCAGCAACAATTGAACCCTCGCTCCACCCTTTCCAAGCTGCGTTGCCAGCTGTGGGAACCGATGCTTTGTGGGGCTGGGAAAATGCCATGTCTGGGTTTGCACTAACCCCTGAAACCACAATCCAGGTGGTTTTAGCAGAAAGAGGCCTATTTTCTGGGAACCCCTGAGACAGAAGCTGAAGGAGGTTGGCAGAGATCCCTTATCCCACTCCAGGCCTTATAGATTCTAGATAGATAGCAATACAGCCCAAAAGTATTCAAGATTTGGAAGGCATTAAATAGATTTTGAACCCTGTCTAATTTTGGGTGGGTGGTTGGAGTGGAGAAAAGGGACAGCATTGTAAAAAATGGAGGGGATAGAGTTGCTTTGTTCTGTATCCTTGGCCTAGGATACTTTACAACTTAAAATAATCTTTTCTTTCTTGTTTATCAGTCATTTGTGCTGTCCAGATCTTCTCTGAAGTTTGATGTAACCCATCCTTGGTTCAGGAAATGAGGGTTGTGTTGCTGTGGGAAATGAACCCATGGCCCATCCCTTGTGATTTAGGATGTTTGAGGGTGTGGGAGAGCAGGAGTTTTCTGGTATAAAAATAACGAAAATAATTATACAAGGAACAGTAAGAGTTTGGAGCACTAGAATTATGGTGGGATGCAGTCCGGCTGCAGGTCAGATGAAGAATATGTAGGAATCATTTAGTGTTTGCACATTATATTTTTACTAGCTGTCAACCTCCAGGATTGCAAATACAAATAATGCAAAATGCCATGATGGTTTTCCAAAAGGAACCAAAACTCACTTCAACAGGTCATCCCAGGAAGTTCTCACTGCCATTTTTTAACTCATCTTTGGGTAACAAAAGACCTGAGATCAAAGCAAAGTCAGTGGAAGAGGTTGGCTGGATGGCCGGCACAAATTCCAAATTTGCTTCTCCTAAACCCATTGTCTCCTCTTGTCTAGATGGCTACAATGCATTCTGCTTGGGGCTGTCCTTGAAGACTACTCAGAGTTGGTCCCAAAGACTCTAACCTGCTTCTTGGTGGAGGGGGGGCTGCTTTTCACATGTGTTGTGGGCTCTGCAGTGGGTTTCTGATATAATTTAAAAGGCTGCTTTTAACCAATAAAACCCGTTTGTGATTTGCTGTCCAGGTACCTACAGCAAAATAGAAGTTGCCTATCCAATTTACATGCCCTTGCTATACCATTTGGGGATTCTCCTTGTGAGAAGTTGGGGAGAGGGGATAGAAATTGCACATGGCCCATGCATCTTCTCTTCTGTCCATCCATCAGAGGATGAATAAAACAGGTGTTTAGAAAAGCATCTAATGCAGGGATCTTCAAACTTGGCAGCTTTAAGTCTTGTGGACTTCAACTCCCAGAATTCCTCCTCCAGCTCAGGAATCCTGGGAGTTGAGGTCCCCAAGTCTTAAACTTGCCAGGTTTGAAGACCCTTGATTTAATGTTTAAAACCTTGTGAATTGGAAGAGGACCCTATTGCAATTGTTATAATGGTGTTCTTTATGATCTGTGGTTTTACAATGCTATGCTCCATGTTTTTTGTTGTAAAGCACTAAGAATCCTTTGGTAGTGTGGCAAATAAGCAGACCAACAAACAAACAAAGGATGTTGAGACTCTAGAAAGAGAGCAGAGAAAAGCAACAAAGATTAGGGGGCTGGAGGCTAAAACATATGACAAACGGTTGTAGGAACTGGATTATGTCCAGTCTAATGAGGAGAAGCATGGAGGGTGATAGGATAGCAATCTTACAATATTTGAGTGGCTGTCACAGAGAGAAGAAGGGGTCATCCTATTCTCCAAAGCATCTGAAGGCCAGACAAGAAGCAATGGATGGAAGCTTATCAAGGAGAGATCCAACCTAGAATGAAGGAGAAATTTCCTGACAATGAGAATTTATCAGTGGAACAGCTTGTCTCCCGTAGTTGTGGATGCCTCATCACTGGAAGTTGACCTCTAAGATCCCTTCCAACTCTGTCATTCTGTATGCTGTAAATATAGAGATTCAAAGACCATTAGACTTCTCAACTTTGCAGTGCATTAATCCTTGTGAAGAAGACAGCAAAAAAAAAAAACAACAACCCCAAACCAACCCAGGACCTTGGACAGCTCCATAATGCTTGTTGATTGACCTTCCTTTTGGGCAACTGGGAAATGTTGTCTTACCCAAACTTTTAAATTAATGAAGGCTCTATATAAATTGTCAGATTGTGTAATCATGGCCCATTTCTGCCTCTTCGGACAAACTCTTTGGGTGTTCATAGTGGTTTCTCACCTAATTGTCCAGAACCCACTTTTAGATTGTCTTGGAATGATGGAGAATTGAATGATAGAAAAGTTGAGTCCTTCCTTCTTCCAGAATTTTCTTCTGGTTCCCCACTGTGTTGATTTCTATCTTCTGCAGTTCTTCAACAATTGAACAAGATACAGGTCGTCAACATACGTTTTTCATTGTTAAGATCGTTCCAGTATCCTATCCGCACGGTGACATGATCAAAATTCAGGCGCTTGGCAACTGCTTCATACTTATGATGGTTGCAGTGTTCCATGACCACGTGGTCCCCTTTTGTGACCTTCTGACAAGCAATGCCAATGGGGAAGCCGGATTCACTTAACAACCAGATTACTAACTTAACAACTGTGGTGTTTCACTTAACAACTGAGGCAAAAAAGGTTGGAAAACAGGGCCAAATTCACTGAACCAATGCCTCAACATAAGCTGAGATAGAGAGGTTGAAATGATAGATCAGGGGTCTTCAAACTTGACAGGTTTAAGACTTGTAGACTTCCAACTCCCAGAATTCTTCCTCCAGTCATGTTAGCTCAGGAGTTCTGGGAGTTGAAGTCCACAAGTCATAAACTTGCCAAGTTTGAAGACCCTTGGCTTAATGTCTCATTTGAAAGACAGCCCAGTGAAGTTTCCTGCGTGTTTTGTTTTGGTTTTTTTCCAACTTGTTATCAAAGCAACAAAGGGTCCTCAGGACATCAAAACCCATTTGCAATAAAGCAGAGATAAGGAGAGAGGTTGGAAGAGAGTCTTTTGCAAAGGGGGATTTGCAGAGAAGGAAAATCACCAGATGTCTGATGGCATTTCCTGCCTTCTTCGAGCCTTGAGAGAGAGAGAGAGGGAGGGAGGGAGAGAGAGAGAAGGGTGTTTAAAATCATTCTTCCTGATCCAAGAGTGCTTTGTCATTTTAAAAAGGGAGAAAACCCTCCGGCCTGGGACATTGTATTTTTTTTCCCTGCCAGCCTTCAATTTTGGAAAACTCAGTCCTTCAATGCCTAGAGTAATGAATTGCCTCCTTTAAATCTTGACATCTCCCTCAGCTTTCCTGTCCCTTTTTGTGTCTAATGGATTCCTCCTCATTTTAAATGAACATCAGCCCTGCTGCAACACATCATTTTGGCTAAGGCAGGCGGTCGGCTGTGCCAGATTTTCACATTCATCAAAGACACACCCGCCACAGCGCTGTGGAATCAGTTTGGAGGCAGGGGCTCTGCATAAGCCAGGCAACCATCCCAGACCTTTCAGGAAAACAGTGGAGAAATACAGGCCATCCTCAGCTTATGACCACCATGGAGGCCCAACCTTCTGGTTGTTAAACGAGGCATTGGTTAACTGAGTTATGCTCCGTTCCATGACCTTTCTTGCCACCGTCGTACAGCAAATCGTTGCAGCTGTTCAATTAGTAACAAAGCAGTTCAGTGAATCTGAGTTCAGGCTTGACTACTCTGTTTCCCCAAAAATACAACTTACCCCGAAAGTAAGACCTAGCTTAATTTTACACATAAGCGCCCAATATAAGCCCTACCCCCAAAATAAACCCTAAATAAGGTCCTGCCCACTCCAGAGTGCATGGGTAAAAATTAAGCTAGGTTGGGGATGGGGGTGGTGGAGCTGCCTTACCCCACTTACCTTTGGACAGTAGTAGCTAGTCCTGGCATACCCTGATACCTGCCTTGCCAGCCCATTTCTTCTGCAGCTGGCAAGGTTGGCAAGGCTTTTCTGAAGGCCTCTGCAACCAATAACAAAGCTCCAGATCAATCCAGACCTTTGTTATCAGCTGCAGAAGAAGTAGTTCCTTTTTTTAAAAAAAGTTTTTTTATTTCTTAATTATTTAAATACATCTTTTCAAGAACAGTCTGGTTTCAAGTGTTCTACATTTCAAATCAACCATATTCATAATCACAAATACAACCCTCCAGCATCACTTCGCCATCCATCATCATCCTCACATCTTTACACTCTCCCAATTACTTCATCTTAATTTATATTACTCACCATTATTTTTCCCCATTTACATTTGCTATTATTGCTTATATTTTATCTTCCATATGTACCCTTCCTTCTAACATCTCCATTTTGCATAAACATTTCCTTTAGCCAATACATTTAAATTTACATTACCTTATCTATCTATCTATCTATCTATCTATCTATCTATCTATCTATCTATCTATCTATATATATATATATATATAT
>BLBF01000060.1:3752081-3773036 GCA_015471245.1 Laticauda colubrina | reverse complement strand
TGCAGCTGCATAGGAATTTTAGGTCACATAGTATTCCTGCTCTTTTATATATATATATGTTTTCTTAGGTGGTATATTTTTATATTTTCTGATTTCTACTCCTTAGGATCTAAAGAACTTTCCCCGAGACAGCAGTCAGGCTAGAAAAACAACTTTAAGAGAGGCTAGGTGAAAGAGAGCAGGATAAACGAGGAGGGGAAGGAAAGGCAATGAACCTGACAACTTACCTTCAAAAATTCACCGCAGGGTGAAAACTTGGCAAACGGGAGATGAGCCAGGTGTGGCTAGAAACAGGAATAAAACTAGCTTTACCTGCGAGACCTTTCCAATGATAACATTCAGTCTCTGAAGAACTGAAGTCCTTGACTTACAACAGTTTAGTGACTGTTATATATATATATTGCTTTGGCTCAAAATTAACACTTTGGTCTTGTTTCTGATTTCTACTACTTAGGATCTATATCTATACATCTATCCTTATTTTAGTTTCTCTCTCTCATCTATCTATCTGTCTTCTATCATATCGATCTATCTTTATATTTATACCTAACTATCATCTATTTGTCTATCTATATCTATATCTATCTGTTTATCTGTCTATCTATCTATCTATCTATCTATCTATCTATCTATCTATCTATCTATCTATCCATCTATCTGTATCATCTGTCTATATTTATATTTATATCTATCATCTATCTTTATATTTATATCTATCTATCTATCTATATTTATATTTATATCTAACTATCTGTCCATATTTATATCTTTATCTATCATCTATCTGTCTATCTATAATTTACACATTTACATTATCTATATCTATCATTTATCGATCTATTTATCAATCTACCTAATCTCTCTGAGGGAAAAGTTATCATATATGTATGTATGTATATGTGAACTTTTCCCCCAGGGAGGATAAAAAAATAAAACAAAAAACCTGTTGCGTGCAGAGGGCTGAAGTTAAGAGGCAGGGTGGCCCACTGCAGGATGGAAAATAAGACTGGCAAATTTACAGCCGATTGCAACACGCATCTCTCTTGGCTCCAAAAAAAAAAAAAAAAGCAGTTTTACCACTTCCCCTAAAATGTGAAAGGAGCCAAATTCGAAGGGAGGGTGCCTGCCTATCCCAAAGGTTTTTTTTTAAACTCATAAAACACCCCATCTCCCCCCAAAAGGGTGTTCCACCTTCAGAAATCATGTCATTGGAAGACATAATGCTGACTCAGAGCCAGACGGTGAGTCAGGATACAGCAATTTGGGTCTTTGTTGAATATTTCACCGCAAGGAGGAGTGGGGGCTTTGAAAAAGGGGACAGCTGAGATCATCCTTCTGGCCAGACCAGTTTGGGCCTACATCTCCCACCCATCCCACCCCACGCCCCAAACCACCCACCGATGGGAGTTGCAGATCAGCAGATCTGCAAAAGGCCAAAGGTTTGGAAATCATTCACGCTGGCAAGGAAAGTTGGCCACAATTTTTTTTTTTTTTGTTAAAAAAAAGCTATGATTAAGATAATCTTTTTCCTAAGAAGGACGACTGTCATTTCTTTTTTTTCTTTTTTTTAATAATCCCAGCACCCTGCTGGGGAAGTTGAGATATAATTCACTGACCTTGGAAAGCAGAGGCTAGAAAATTTTCTCATCCTCAAGGGTGCAGTGTTGAAGTGCCAAGAAAGAATAGGGACTTAATGGACCAGAAGGAGAAATGTCTTTTAACAGATGGGGAACATCTAGCAAATTTGATGGATTTAATTTCAAGTAAGATGTAAGTCCTTTTCCCACCCTCTATACCAGGGCTCTCCAAACTTGACAACTTTTAAGACTTGGGGACTTCAATTCTCAGAATTCCCCAGTCAGAAGTCCACAAGTCTTAAAGTTGGCAAGATGGAGGCCCCAGGAATAGAGGGACCACTTTGGTGTGATGCTTAAGGGTGTCATGCCCCTGTTGAAGCCTGAATCTGAAGAGGAAAACAAACAGCTGGCAGGGAGCAGGAGTGTGGCTCCGTTGGCTGTGGAGGAAACTGGGAAAGGGCAAAGTCCGGCTGGGCAGAACAGGGGAGAGGTAGAACAAGGGAGAGGGAGTTCAGAGGAAGACCCAAGCCCACCCCCTCTTCATCCTAGGGCACACATGGAGGAATGGAGAAAGGAGCAATGTGGGTTGTGTAGCTTATGGGGGAGGAAAGGGCCCTGATTCCCTTCATTAGCCACACCTAGGAAGGGAGTTTAAAAGAGATGCATGCTGAGTATGGCAGCTTCTGGAGTTTATCTTGTATTGACTTTAGTTATCTGTGTTCCTGGTGTCTTCCCAACCGTGTTGAGTTATTGCTGTGCCTTAACATCTGGAATTCTTGGTCCTGCCCTGATGGACTAATTACCTCATTTTGCCTTGATTGGACTTATAGTTACAGTTTTTGTTGACCACTTTTTGGACTTGATTCTGTGCAGTCAAAGGCTGTTCCTGGGAGAGTTTTTCTCCAGCCAGAAGGTAACCAGGACATTGAGGGCAAAGTTGGAGCTAATAAAGGGACTCCTACTGATTATCAGACTGTGTTGCCCTTGTTCCACGCCCCTTTGGGTCATCACAAAGGAGTTGGATGAGAGAAGGACCCAGGTGGGATCCTCACCAAAACCCCCAGAGGAGATATGGGGCCAGTCCTTCCCTCTCAACCCAATCAACCTCACAGGGTTGTTGTTGTGTTGGTGGTGAAATATATAGACCCCTCACCCTCAAAGACTGCCTTAGCTCTATTAATGAAAGACAAGATATACATCTAAGAAAAACAACCTGGGGGAAACCATTTTGGACATGAGTAAGTTGAGGGTTTACCCCCATTTTTTGGGTCCATCTGCCATCCTGGAGTTTCAGGCTCCTCCAATCCTTGCTAGATTTAACCCTCTTTCTGCCATTTTTCAGAGTCTGGATGATTTCAGCAGGATTTTGAAGCCTGAAACAATGTTGGAAGGAACATTGGAAGTCTTCTAGTCCAACCCTTTGCCCAAAGCAGGGGACCTTATTATAGTACCGTCCCAGACACATGGCTGTCCAATCTTTCCAACAGTTGCTGAATGTTGTAAGTAAGCTGATTTATTGCTTGTAAATCAGTGCAGCAGGATCTGTGGGCGGTTGGATCGAATCCCCAAGAGTTCATTCCCCAGACCTTCCTGCCTGACAAAGCTTGCTTTCTCCAGCAGTGGCCCTCAATTTTGGGGACACCAGGGCCTGGTTTCATGGAAAAAGTTTTTTTTTTTTTCCTGTGGACTGGAAGATGCATGTTTTTGCATGCTGCTTGCATCCTACAGATGGGGCTTCACTTGTTTGTTGGGAACAATTTTTGGCACGCTGCGGCCCAGTGTCGATCCACAGACTGGGTGGGTTTAGGGACTCCTGTTCTACAGGATAGCAGCTTTGTTAGGTGCAAAAATCATCCCTATTGCCCTGCAAAGCAGCTTGCCTTATAGAAGACCTCAGCCAAATAATAGCCCAGGAAGAAACACCAGGGTCTAATATTATTCCAGCTGTCTTCCTGAGTTTTCTTCCCACATTGGTTTGGAGGGTGATTTGAGGGGTGGGAGAGAGAGACTGGAAAAAGGGGGATTAGAAAAACACACCTCTGCTTTTGCTTGAGGCGGGATGTGGCTGGTTTCGAGAAGCAGTGGGAGGAGAAACTCGCAAAGTATTTCCCCTTAAGCATGTGAATATGGGGTGGGGGCTGGGGGAGGGAAGGAGAGAGGAGGAGGAGGGGAGAAAGGAGGTGAGCCATTGCAAGTCCTCCACTGCAGTTTTGCCCCAGGCTCACCTTGGCTTCTGCAAGTGTAAACCAAGGATGGGCATTGCCTCCGCGCAGAATGTAAAGGGATTCCAGAATTACACCCCCTTGGTTGAGGCTGTTCTCGGCCCAAATTCCACCCCCCCCCATCTGAATCATCTGTGACCTGAATGGGATTTTTTCTCCTCCTAAAATAAACCTTAGGAGGAACACAATGGGAAGTTTTTCTTCCCTTCTTTTTCTAAACATATTTCCTATGCCAAGATAGAATACAGCTGTAAAGGGGAGAGAGAGAGAGAGAGAGAGAGAGAGGGAGGGAGGGAGAGGGACAGAGACAGAGACACAGATTGGAAGTCCTCCCTCCCTCCACTTCTTCCCTCCCTCTTTTCTCTCTCTTCTTTACAGCTGTTCAAGACAGTGAGAAACAGACAGGAAGTATATAAGGCAGTCTCAAAAATTCAGAGCCCCTCTAAGCATTTTGGTGGGTTACTCAGTCAATTGATGATACCTATTTTATTCTCCAATTTGTTCTCCAACCTTAACCCCAATCGTAATCCTAAATGGATTTGCCTCCCAATGGGATTTTTCCCATCTGTTTTATCAAGAAACATAGAAAAGGCAGGCTCAAAAAGTCAGCATCCTCCTAAGAGTACTGAGGCACAACGAATCCATTGGCATTGAACATTTTGTTCTCTGAATTCATGGAGACCTAACCCTAAATAGATTTGCCCCCCCAATGAAATGGAAGGGAATGGAAGGTTAGGGAACATTAGGGAAGGGAAGGGAAGAAGATGGAATGGAATGGAATGGAAGAGATGAGGAGGGAAGAGAAGAAGAAAAGAGAAGGGAAGGGAAGATGGAATAAAATGGAATGGAATGGAATAGATGAGGAAGGAAGAGAAGAAAGGAAGGGAAGGGAAAAGAAGAGAAGGTCAAATAGAATGACCTATTTAAAAGGCCTCCAAGGTCAACAGTATGGAAAAACAGAGTTGGAAGAGATTTGGGGGAATCTTTCAACTATCCTATTCTGTTCTGTTCTATTCTATATTCTATTCTAATTTCTATTTCTATTCTATTTCTATTCTATCCATATAGACCATTACTTACCTCTTACATTCTGATCAAAGTGTAGATCATCTACAGATAATCCTCAACTCATAGCCATTCATTTAGTGACTGTTTGATGTTACAGCCACACAGAGAAAAGTGACTAAGACAGGTTTTTCACACTTACGACCATTGCATGTGATCAAAATCTGGGCACTTGGCCACTGACCTGTACTTACGATGGTTGCACTGTCCCAGGGTTACATGATCCCGTTTTGCAAGCTTCCCAGCTGGCTTCCCACAAAGAAAGTCAATGGGGAGGACCAGATTTATTTAACGTCCACATGATTCGCTTAATGACAAAAAAGTCATGAAACAGGACAGAAACTCACTTAAGTGCCTTGCTGAAATTCTGGTCTCAGTTGTGGACTTAATCCAAGGCCTAAATCATGTATAGTCATGTTGAACTTGCCCATTAAATGATCAAGGTCTGAGCCGGTTTCTTTCAACCAGTGTCATGTCCCTGTTGGAATCTGATTCCGAGGGGGAGGTCGAACAGCTGACAGAGAGGCTACGGTGGCTGTGGAGGAAACTGAGGAAGGGCACAGTCTGGCTGGGCATTTAGAGGAAGATCCAGGGCCACTCCCTCTTCATCCTAGGGCACACAGGGAGATATGGATAAGGAAGCAATGTGGTTTATGGGGGAGGAAAGGGCCCTGATCCCCTTCATGGGCTGCAGCTGGGAAAACAGGACAAAGAGAATGTTTGCGCACAGAACCTTGCTGCAAGTGAAACATGCATTATCTTTGTTTGTCAAGTCCTATCTGGGTTCTGGTGTCCTCCCAACGGTGTGTGTTTCATTATCTTTTGAAGTCTGCAATTCCTCATCCTGCCCTGCCTTGTTAATTGCTGCAGCTGTGGTTTGTGTTGGTTTTTTTTTATAATTTAGATGTTCTTTGGGTTCGGACTGAATTTCTTCCCTTTAAAAACTATTCTTGGGAGAGTTTTTTCTCCAGCCGATGATAACTGGACATTGGGGGCCAAGTTGGAGGAATTAAAGGGACTTTACCTACTTTTGTGACTTGGTTGCTTTTATGCCACGCCCTGGGTCATCACAACCAGGTTGAAAAAATAGATAGAAATCCTGCAAAATTATAATTCTTCAGTCGTCCTCCCAATGAAATTCCCACTGGTAAAACGAAGCAGTTACTAAATAACCCTGAATCAAACTGTATCGGGTTAGTAAAGCCAGACCAGACAGTATCAAATATAAGCCATGATATTCTCTAAGACTTTGGCCAATGTCTGATGCATTTTTGTCAAAGAAAGAACCAAGTGGACTTGTTTTTAATCATTTAGATTTCCCTTCAGGGGAAAAAAAATAGTACTTTGCAATAGCTGTTTTTCTTGCCAAAAATTTGCACAGTTCAAGAGATACACTCAGGATGCTATGTTGGCTGTATCAATGCTCCATTATTAAAGATTACAATCAGATGCATTGCACCGCTCTGCTTTTTAAGCGGTTGGGTTTAGCGCAAGAATGGTTTCAGAATTTAGGCACAGACTTCCTCACGTTACGGCCATTGCGGCCATAAGTCGCAATGGTTGCAAACGGCCATGACGATCAGGCCTTCTGGAAACGTAGCTTGTCCTATCGAAAGGAAGAAATGTGTGGCTCTATGAAACAGCTTCCAAGAAGTAAACCCTTCAGGAAACCGGCATTTCTTTGAATCTTAATTTGTGTGAGGTCTCAAGCCAAGGACAGAATGACGGAGTGGGAAGGGACTTTGGAGGTCTTCCAGTCCACTGGTCGCCAACTAATGGTCCGGGGACCACTGGTGGTCCGTGAGAAAATTTTGGTGGTCCAGCAAGGCATCCTGTCCAAGAGGCTGTGCCAGCAAAGACTCATTTCTGGCGGAGTTTGGAGGAGAGAAAGAAAGACTTCTGCTGCTTTCCTTGCATGAAGCCAAAAGTCTCTCTCTCTCCCTCTCCCCCTGAGAATTGAGCTGGAGACAGAATCCTGCAATCCCAAATAAAGAATGATCAATCGGTAGGAAAACGGGGTGGGGAATTTTCTTGCAGACTTTTTGGGGGATTTTCCCAGGGTCTCTGCTCCACAGGATTTAAAATTATGAGTTTGGTGGTCCTTGAGGTCCAAAAGGTTGGCGATCCCTGTTCTAGTCCAACCTCCTACTCAAGCAGGAAACTCTATACCGTTTCAGACAAATGGCTGTTCAGCGTTATCTTCATTTTAGATGTTAAAAGGGTTTTGTGGTTCCCGATGTTTTCTGTGGGAAACGGGTCCAAATGGCTCTTTGAATGTTTAAGGTTGCTGTCCCTTGTCCTAGGAGAAGCTTAGAAGATCCACCATCTGCATCAACTGGCTACTGGTGCAGATAGTTGACCAAACATCAGTTGCTCAAGATCAGCGGCAAACGAAAGTCTCAGTTGTCTTCTAGTCCATTCAAGGCAGGAGAACTTCCTAGGGGTCACCAACCTTTTGGACCTCAGGGACCACCAAACTCATAATTTTAAATCCGGCGGAGCAGAGACCCTGGGAAAATCCCCCCAAAGCTCTGCAGGAAAATTCCACACCTTGTTTTCCTACCAATCAATCATTCTTTATTGGGGATCACAGGATACTGTCTCCACCTCTGTTTTCAAGAGGAGAGAGAAAGACCTTTGGCTTCATGCAAGGAAAACAGCAGAAGTCTTTCTCTCCCCCAAACTCCACCAGAAACGAGTCTTTGTGAGGCTTGTCCCACTGGTGCAGCCTCTTGGAGCAGGAGGCCTTGCAGGGTCCCAAGACTCATTTCTGGTGGAGTTTGGGGGAGAGAAAAAAAGACCTTTGCTGCTTTCCTTACGTGCAGCCAAAAGCAGAAGAAAAAAGAAGTGGAAAGAAGCAGCCCAGTGGCCAAGCAAGGTGCATGGAGCTAGTGGGGCAAGTTCCTCCCTCTCTGCCCTTTCCCCTCTCCCCTCACTACCTCGTGTTGTTCACAATGCAAGCCTTGTGTTCCCACGAGCCATGTGGGCAGCACAGTCTTGTGTTCCTGTGCAGCCTGGATTAATTGCTTTGGGGGTGACATTTCTCTGCGGACCACCAAAATTTTCTCATGGACCACCAGTGGTCCCTGGCCCACTGGTTGGCGACCACTGTGGTAGTCCACTCAAGACAGGAGACCTTACACCATTCTGGTCAAATGGTTGTCCAGTGTCTACTGCCCTTCTGGACTGATTGTGACCTCCAGAAACATCTGGTTGGCCATGGGAGCTCCATTTCATCCACCACAGCTCGATCCAGCAGGACCCATCTTGTTTCACTCTGTTCCAAGGATATCTATCTCAGACTTTGTTCCAAGTTGCATCCGAGCCACGTTTCATTCTTCCTCCTTTTCCTTGCCAGAGCTTTCCACTCAAGGACCGCCGATAAGCTTCCATCTGTAGTCCTAATCCCCAAAGAGAACCGTTCCAAGGAACTTAAGGCAGAGAAACACCGAGAGCCAAACGTGATCTCATCCTCATCAAGAGGATGGCTAAGAAGGCAACATTATTGCATGTGCAAAAATGGAAGGAGACTTCAATTCCTACTGTAGAAGAAGGGTTGCAGAAAGCTGATGCAGTTGGCTGGAATGGTAAAACTCTGCTCAAAGAAAAGAACATTAATACATGTGTTTCCACAGGGAAACCGCTTCTTGAGCTTCGTGCTTGAGGTGGAAAAGAATGAAACTTTGATTTGGGGGTTTCACAGATTGACTGATATTTTTGTCGAGATGACTGGTTTGTCTATTGTGGTAGAACAAAAAGTTGTGATTTGTGGGTTAATGCAACAGAGAGAGTCGGAAAGCAATGTTTCCCTCACCTTCCTCACTTTTCTTTCCCTCCTTCCCCTTCCCCTTCACTGTCCCTTTTATTTGATTTTTTTATTTTGCAATACCTTATAACCTAATAAAAATGTGTATGAGAAGAAGGCAACGAGAGAAACAGCTAGGGGAAAATTTTAACAGGAAAAAAAATGCCAGCATGACTGTGTGCAGAAATGTTGGGAAAGATTTATCTAATATTTGGAGGCGAACAGCTGAGTGGGGCGAAAGCAGGCAAGGAAACACCGAAGAGAAGAGGGTGTGCTCGCCAGCCAAACCCCCATTTAAAGAAACCGAGGTTTAAAAGCGTCAAGGGAAGAGGCAGGATTGAATGGGCCCGATTTTCAAAGCCAGCAAGCATCTGAGCTGGAAGCTAGAAGCAGCAGCTGTGAAAAATGTTCGCTGTTTGAAAAGGGGGGGGGGGGAATAGCCAAGCTCCCAGTTTTGGTGCCAATTGCCACTTTGCAAAAATGCTTACATGACGAAAATAAAATGGGAGAGTGGCAAAGAAGAGAATTACTTTTAGTAAGCGGATAAGGAGAGAGAGCAGGTCGCTCTGCACCAGGGATGGAGGCTGTGAGGCCCTTTCTTAAAGGGAGGGTTTCTGTTGCAGGTTTCGGAAAAACGGCACACCTTCAAATGAAAATAGCCCAGCTCGTATTTATTAAGAGTTATTTATTTCATTAACCTGCCTTTGTTATTTTTATAAATAATTCAAAGGCGGGCAATATATCTAATGCTTTTTCTTCTTTCCCTGACAACAATCCTGTAAGGTGGGAGAGAGACAGACAGATAGAGAGAGAGAGAGGGAGGGAAAGAGAGAGGGGGAAGGAGAGAGACAGAGAGAGGGAGGGAAAGAGAAAGGGAGAGAGGGAAGAGAGAGATGGGGAAGGAGGGAGAGGGAGAGAGGGAGAGGGAGGGAAAGAGACAAGGGGAAAGAGGGAGAGAGAGAGGGAGAGAGGGAAAGAGAGGGAGGGAAGAAAGGGGGGAAGGAAGGAGAGAGAGAGGGGGAGAGAGGGAGGGAAGGAAAGAGAGGGGGAAGGAGGGAGACAGAGGGAAAGAGAGAGGGAGGGAAGGAAAGAGAGGGAGGGAAAGAGAGGGGGGAAGGAGGGAGACAGAGGGAGGGAAAGAGAAGAAAAGAGAGAGACGGAGAAGGAGGGAGAGGGAGGGAAAGAGAGAGGAAGGGAAGGAAAGAGAGGGAGGAAAGTCAGAGAGAGGGAGAGAGAGGGGAAGGAGGGGGAGAGGGAGAGACTGGCCCAAAGTCACACAGCTGGCTTTTGTGCCTAAGATGGAACTAGAACTCCCAGTCTCCTGGTGATGAGGTGCTGGAGACTAGAGCATATGACGAACGGTTGCAGGAACTGGGAATACTTCGTCTAACGAAGAGAAGGACGAGAGGGTGACATGATAGCATCTTCTAATATTTCAGGGGCTGTCACCGAGAAAAGGGGATTGGTCTGTGCTGCAAAGCACCTGATCGCAAGACAAGAAGTAATGGATGATGATTAAAGACAGATCCAACCTAGAACTAAGGAGGAATTTCCTGACAGTCAGAACAATTAACCAGGGAAACGGCTCGTTCCCAGAAATTGTGGGTGCTCCATCACTAAAGACTTTTTAAGAAGAGAGTGCACAGCCAGTTGTCCGGAATGGGGCAGGGTCTCTTGCCTGAGGAAGGGGTTGGACTAGAAGACCTCCAGGGCCCCTTCCAACTCTTCTTATTCTGTATTTTGTAAATGCCCATCTCAGCAAACGCAGGCACTGCAACTTGGGCCAGATCTAGAAGCTGAATCCAACATTGATCAACATTCGTTGATTCATCTCAACACTCCAAGGAATCCAAGATCTCATTCACGCCTGCTCTAAATCCCTTTCTCTGGGTTTTTTTCTCGAAGCACTGGGGATCCCCATAGGATCTCCAGAAAGAAGCAAGAACAGGGTTAACCTGAAGCATCAGCCAGTAGCCACGGCTGTAGTTTAACCATGGAGTAATTCAGTGCAGAGAAGAGCAACTAAGTTGATGAAGAGACTGGAGGTTAAAACATACAAAGAACAGTTGCTGGAATTGGGTATTTGATGCAAAGAAGGACTCGGGGAGACATGATAGTAGTCTTTCAGTATTTCAGGGGCTGCCCCAAAGAAGAGGGAGTCAAGCTTCTTCTCCAAAGCCCCTGAGGGCAGGACAAGAAGCAATGGGTGGAAACTGATCAAGGAGAGGAGCAACCTAGAACTAAGAAATTTCCGGGCAGTGAGAACAATTAACCAGGGGAACAACTTGCCTCCAGAAGTTGTGGATGCTTCAACACCGGACGTTTTAAAGAAGTGATTAGATAACTATTTGTCTGGTGGTGTAGGGTTTCCTGCCTAGGCAGGGGGTTAGACTAGAAGACCTCCAAGCTCCCTTCCAACTCTTTATTCTATTTCATAAAGCTACAGGGGGTTAGACTAGAAGACCTCCAAGGTCCTTTCCAACTCTTTATTCTATTTCATAAAGCTACAGGAAGCAGCTGGTCTTTATAGCATCGCTAACCAAAAAAAGGCAGCATATCCCAGCTTCTGTGCCCAGGGACAGAATGAAGCTACCAAACCACTCTGTTCCTTCGCGTCCTTCTGTGTTTTTTAACCTTGTTGGGCAAATGCATCTCCAAGGACACAGCTCAAGTGGATTTTCTAAGCAGGTCTGCTGACTTTGCAACTTGTCAGGAAAGCCAACCAATATGCAGAGTTCCAAGCATCAGGCATTTTAAAATATACTCACCCTGGAGAATATTTCCGGAAGTGATGGTGGAGGAAAAAATAAAAATGAAGAGTTGAGGAATTTAAAGGAAGTAGGCTACAGGGCACCACAGGCAAAACTATTTTCCTGCAGCTGGCCTGGAAGCTGAAGGAGAGGGGGGGGGAAAGGGAATAAAAGCATGATTCTGAAAGCCAGCAAAGGTAGACCTTGACTTACGACCACAATTGAGCTCCAAATGTCTGTTGCTAAGCTAGACATCCATCAAATCTTCCCCATTGGATCTTTCTTGCCACTGTTGTTAAGTGAATCACGATAGTTATTAAGTTAGTAACACAGTTAAGGGAATTTGATTGCCCCCATTGACTTTGCTTGTCAGAAGATTACAAAAAGGGGATTGTGTGATCCCGGGATATGAATGCAACTGTCGTAAATATGAATCAGTTGCCAATCATCCGAATTTTCGATCACAGGAACACGGGGATGCCACAAAGTCGTAAGTCTGAAACAGCCATTAACTCACTTTTTTCAGTGCTGTTGCAATATTGAAATGGTCACTAAATGAACTGTTGAGTCAAGAACTATCTGTACATGTCGGTTGTCTGAATTTTTGTCATGTGACTGTGGGATTGCTACCATGGTTATTAGTGCAAGGACCGGCCATAAGCCAATTTCTCAGTTTGCTGAACAAACAACTGTAAGTTGAATGATCCTTAAACCACAACGGCTGTAAGAACAGCACTATCTGCAAAGCTAATTTTAGGAAGACTTTGGTCTTCTTGTGGAATTGATTTGGTCTGGTTCTACCTGGCAGAGTTGACACCAAGCAAGACTTTGGAAAAACATTTCTAGGTGAGGTCTATAGATTCTCAGTCATCCAGGTCATAGTTGTCCCAAAGGTGTTTTTTCAGGAGGTGTCAGCATTCCAATTAACCAACTCCAACCCAATAAACTCTGAGACAAACATTTCTTCAAAGTTCCATTTTATTAGAGTTGTCAAATTGGCACATCTGGGAAAACCTAAATCTGAGAGTCCTGTTTTTCCCTTCCCAAAAGAAAAATCAAAGATCCATCCCCTGCATCCATCATATGGTCCAAGCAAATCTTTGTCCCAATTGGAGACATCCTTCCAGTCACTCCACACCAGGTGCAGGCTAACATGTCCTTGACTTCTAAGAAAGAATGTTGTTGAGTCTAATCTTCTACCTCACTAGGAAATCCCCCCTCTCAAATTCCCAGGCACTGAATGTGGCAGCCTGGAAGTTTCCAAATTAAAAAAAAAAAAAAGGCTTCCAAGGCTGACAGCAACTGGGCTTTTTTGTTTCTTCTTTGAATAGAATAGAATTCTTTATTGGCCAAGTGTGATTGGACACATAGGAATTTGTCTTGGTGCAAATGCTCTCAGTATACATAAAACAAAACTGAAGAAGCTTCTTAGATGAGAAGCGAAATGTCTTCAAGGAAAAACCAGAAAAGCCCAGTCCAGCCTGTTGAAAAAGCACCATTGGAATTTCTTTTAATTCTGATTCCACGCAGGTGGTTGATGGCCAAAATGTGACTTCCTATTCTATTATTCTAAATACCACACCCAAACATTTCTGCAGAAACTTCAAAATTTAGCAAAACTGCTAAACTTTAATCCAGAAACTGGTTTGAATTTAGTGCAATAGCAATAGCACTGAGGCTTATAGTGCTTTACAGCCATCTCTAAGCTGTTTAGAGTCAGCATATTGCTCCCAATTTTACCTACCTTAGAAAGATGGAAGGCTGAGTCAACATTGAGCCTGGTGGGATTCGATCTGCCAAATTGCAGGAGTAGCTTGCAGTACTGCACTCTTAACTATTGTACCGAGGCTGCTATTATTATCATCATCATCATCATCATCATCATCATCATTTTGTTAGCAATAATAGTGCACGGTATTATTTAAAGGCAATTTCCAATTTCCCTTCTCTCTAACCTCTCTATTCTTTATTTTTATGTATGGTTTGATTGCATAAAACCTGCCAAAATATTTAAGCATTGACAGGCACAAATATATTTGTATTTAAGTATCAAAATACAGAACTTTCCTTTTCTAAAAACGGAGATGCAGGTAGGAATCTTAAAACTTACTCACCTGTGCATAAAGAAAGACCAAAACCAGAAACGCCAGCCCACAAATCCTACTTTTCAATCAACATTTTAATGAAAAGTTCATAAAATAACAAGTTTTTCATCACTGTACATTAAGACTGCAAATTACTGAATGCTGAGATCATATTATAATTTCTGCATTTTTATTATTATTTATTTTCCCCCAGTATGACACATGAGTTGCAGTCACAACTGCCTGCAACTCTTAACCTGAATTCAAGCTTTTGAAGGAAAGAAGAAGAGCTTGATAGGAGAGGAACGTCAATTACATTTGCAAAAACATTTGGGGATTTACAGTCAGAAAGCAAGCGAGCGAGAGAGAAAAAATTAAGGCTCAAGGAGGTGGCAGGGGAACAATAGATGCCCCTTTCTCCAGTTGGTGTTGAGAATTAAGCAAACCTCCTCACTCAACACTGACAATTTTTTTCTCTTCCAATTTTCAACCCAAATCAGATTGGTGAAATTGACTCGCCATCAATTCCATGAGCTTCAAAAAGCAACATCCATGCCATAGACAGAACTGGTTGGTAAAAGCAAAACCGAAGGGCAGTTTGCCCAGTAGGACTCTCAACTCAACTGGAAAAAAAAAAAAAAAGGAAAAAAGAAAGCAAACCCCCAAAAATTCTTGATTCCATTTTATCTGTTCCTGATGGGAATAACCTCCAGCTGCCAACACGTCAATGCCACATGTTTAATGTTGTGTAGGTGACGGAAAGAAATTGGAATGAGGAATGCTAGTAAAAAGTGGAAGTATTTGCAAAATGGAGGATCTTCTTCCTTCCCGATAGAGCTAGAAATGAGGTAGAAAAAGAGTTTCCCCATCCCCACCCTGGAACGTATGAATGTTGCACAAAAGAACCAAAGTTTATGATTGCACACAAATCTTATCCTAGATGCCTCTTTTGTGTTCCAAGAAGGAATTGGCTTGGACATTTTCCAGATGTGAGGGAAGTGAGATAAAGCAGCCTATTTTCATTTTTTTTTAAAAAAAGGACTTCCTGAAAAAAAAAAAAAAGGCCAGTGGCTACACAATACCTGTGTGCCTTAGGACTTTGCAATGAGTTAATACAGCGCACGAGTGAAAATTGGCCCAAAGAAATGGGAGTTTCTGCTGTCCTTCGTCGACATGGTGTATGTGTTTGTGTCTGCAAAGATTTAATAATGTGCGTGCGGTCACCTTTAAGCTTAAGGACAGAGTGCTAAGGAACACTTCATTCTTTCAGTTGACTGTTTTTTCCCTTCACCAAATCATTGACGTTCAGAACTCTTACGCAGAGGGTGGCAGGATTTCAAACCAAGATGAGATATAGAGTTAGATAGATTGTAATCTACACATCCTTGCTCCCAATTTGCTCCTTTGGGAGTTGAGAGAATGAGGGAAGGCGCACACCCATCAATGCATTCCTCAAGTGTGTGTCTCGTTCATACTGTAATTCATGCCATCTAAAATTGTCCAGTTTTAGTTTTAACATTTCACTCAAGCTTCACTCCTGAGGGGATGAAGAACATTTAAGATAGAAGCGAGTGGCCATTGACTTCTTCAAAGACCCCAAAATACCAAAATATCTCACGGTCTCCCTCACCCTTAAAACTGGATCTTACTAGCACTCTCGTATCCATCAGCTTCATTCAATGACTCGCAAAACATAGCCATAATATCTACAAGAGAATACCGTACATTAACAATATATGAAGAATATTTCTTATGACCTGTGCATAGTCTTCCACAGTTGAGTTTCACCGGATGTCCCAAACCTATCCAACGTCTCTATGCTACACAGACTTCCTTTGAAGCCTATCCTTAAACCACAATTAGTTCAGCTAAGAAATGGTCCACCTCAACTCCAGCTTAGCAAGATGGGAAGGCCTTGGAGGGAGAAAGGTTTCATTAGCTTCCAATATCCTAGGATTTTCTGGTTTGGGCTGCAAGGGCAATGTCCAAAATTCTCCAAGGCTTCCCAAAATTTACATCCAGGTATCCCCCAAGGGGCTGGTGCTTGGGGGTTTATGGCTGAACATGTGGAAGGACAACAAATGACAGCTGAAGGGCCACCGTTCTCTTTGGTTCTTGCGAGCCGGGTGCGTAAACCTTTTTTGGGGCCTCCCGTGCCCAACTCTTACAAGCCCCCTTAAAGCAAAAACAGACAAACAAATCAAATTTCAAAAATGCTTATTATTGCTTGCATTGTAAACATCAGAAAGGTCATTGGGATTGACCAAAGAAAATGTTCTGAGTTAGGCATCAGGGAGGTTTTGATTTGCCAAACTCTGGAAAAGTTCTTGAGACCGCTTTTTCCTAGAAGTGCAAGACTCCCTTCTCTAGGTTGGTCTCAACTGCATGGAAAAAGTAATATTAATAATGACAACAGATTCTCTCTCTTTTGCTTTCTGCACCAAATGACTCCAAATGTTTTCTCTTAGGAGCTGAAGTTCCTTTCCCCCCACCTTTTTTGTTTTTAATATTTAGAACAGAAGTGACATGGCAGAATCTTTTTTTTTTTTTTTTAAAAAATACTGTTAACCTTGATTTGACCTGCACTGCTCAAAAAAAGAAAAAAGAAAAAAAGCGCTTTACACATTGGTTTACTCATGCACGTACACACCTCACGCATACAAATGAGAGAAAATAAAAAACAAAACAAAAACAAAACAATAACAATAACAAGGAAGGAAATTGTGTTGAGAGTGATGTTGCTATAACTGGAAACATGTTAAATATAGTGAAAAACAATATTTTTGTCTTTTATGGGAAAAAAAAAAGAGCTACAAAAATTCACGGTTTGTATTGTCTTCACAGGTTATGGTTTATGGCTATGCTGAGAGTGTCTCTGAGTTTTTTTTTTTTTTTTTGTTTCTATTTTTTTTTAAGTTTTTAAACTTTTTTAAAAACTTTTATTATTTTTTTTGAAATCCTGTAGCAAAGACCCTGCTGAATGCATCATTTGTCTTTTTGCAAATGCTGAGGTTTATTTTTTTTTCTCCTTGCAAAACTGTGCATACAGAATCTTGAGAAATAAATACATTCAATAAAGCATGTACAATATTGATATAAAAACAAACAAAAACAAAACAACACTGTCAAATAGTGTTTGCACCATCTTTGTAAAGATATTCAAGACCAGGCAAAATTAATAAAGTTTTCCATCAGCCTCTTTCCCTACCTCTGTGCACCCTAAAAATTTCAGGCTATTTTTTTATGTGTTTGCTTTTGCTCTTAAAGGATGTGGGGGAGGAAAGAAAGCAGAGGAAAAAACAGCATTCAATGAAGATCCGGATAAAGTGTGACTGTTCTTTAACTTGGGTGATGCATAAAAATAACTTCAAAAGATGTCTCCTTTAAAAAAAAAAGCGGAAATATTAAGAGGAGAATTATTATTTTTTCCTCTTTACAGAAAATATTGAAGGTGCATTTCTGGATCATCCAGGCTAAGATCCACTCGATCTAGATCACAATCTGGAAAAGTACACATGAAGAGGAAGAAGGAAGAAAGTAAAAACAACTGGTAGGAAAAAAAAAATCTAGTTCTTAGATCAGATATGTTGTGTAGCACGACTTATTATGTCTTCGTGCTGAGTGAAAACACTTTCCCTCTCCAGGAAGTTCACCAGATTGCAAACCAGAGTAAGGTGGATCTCCTCACTTGGAGACCATCATTGGAGAAACGTCTCAAATTTGCCGGCATCCCCATCCAAAAAAACACAACTGTCATCTAACTTAAAACATGTTTTGCCTAGAACAACCAATCTTGAAGCTAGTGAGAATACCTAATTCTGGAGGAGATAGGAAACATCTCCAGATCTTCCAGATGTTGCCAAATGTTAGTATGCTGTAATATGGCAACAACTGGATGATCACAAGTCATCCGGGGCTGGGACTTCCTTGTGTCACTTCTTGAGATTCCTGCCCAAGATCAAAGCTATTGACCATTCTAAGGTCTTCAACAAGCTTCTGCATCTTTTTAGTGGAGTTAAAACTGGGTTAAACACATCCTTTGGGACAATTCTTCAAGAATGGTGATCGATGACCAGCACCCCAATACACCTGACTAACATTCAACACTAGTTTCTTCTCCAACAGAGATTTCCTGTTGGTGGTTCTCTACCGTGTGTGGACAATTTCCCCTATCCCTTGCAGAGCAAACATTCCATTGTCTCAATTTCTTTGTGACTTGAGAACTTTTTGTGGTCCAGCAATTTGCTATGGAAAGTTATCAAGGCTTTTTGTGATTTTTTTTTGTTTTTTGTTTTGACAAATGGAAGTTCATTCTCACCCTATCTGTGGTCCTACGGTTTCCAAGAACATCATCTGATGGAAGGACTACCATCCAACTGCTATTCTACTGGCCACTGGCAAGGCTGATGGAATGCCAAGTTCTTCTGAAGATCTTCCTACTCCGAAGACGTTCATCTTCCTACTCCTAAACCATGTTAAAAAATCCTGGAATAACAAAATCAGTTCTAATTGAACTGCTGAGGTTGGGTGGTTGTGGGTTTTTGTTTTCCCTTCCTTTCCAAAACAGCACAAACAGAAAACATCCTACACACTGTTTACCTGCAATTCTTTTGTCAGCTAAACCAATGGAAAAAAAGCAATCATTAATTTTGACTGGCCCCTAGATCTATGTTGAGGTCTGTAACTGTAAATGTTTATGTAAACAATGAGATAAATATATTAACTTTTTTTCTGAGCCAAGTGAGGTTCCATAGTTATTCAAATGTGCTTTGGTTTTAAAACAGGAATTTCTTTTGGGAGTGAATTTGGGTTATGAGCTGTCTTTTAATACAATTTTTTCTATGTTATTTTTGTTTATTTTTTTAATAATCCACTCTGGGAACTCCGAAAACATTCTGGTGATCTAAATTGATTAAAGCATAGAGTTAAACTGTTGGGCCTCTGTGATTTTTTCATTTTTTTTTATTTTAACAAAACAAAAAACAAAAAACCCCACCAACCTCAGGAGGCTCTTTTCTGTATCTCAAAAAAAAAAGTAGCAAATTAAAATAAAAACAAAACCAAAAAAAAAAGGGAACAAAGAGAAAGGAGAAACCAAAACCGGAACCAAGTGTTATTTCCCTCCCCACCCGATCCCAGAATTCTTAAAATCTTAAATATGAAACTAGTGTTTTGCTTTTTTTTTTTTTCATTAAAATACAGAAAATGCTTGATACAATACTATGTCGTATAAATGCAGTCGAGTGTCCAGACTCTTTAAGTTCAGTCCTGGACAGTCCCTGAAGTTTTGAGAATTATTTGATTTTTTTTTTCATTATTATTGTCACCGTCTTGGGAGGTGAGGGGGGGAGGAGTGGGAAAGGAAGGAGACGGGAGGAAGGACATCAAAATCCTATCTATGGAACACTTCTACACGGCTACTTTTGTCAGAAAGGGGTGAAACGATGAAAAGAAACGGGGCGTTCCTTTTTTTCCCCTCATTTATTTTTGTACAATACTCGTGCCGTACACAGACATTTTGTCGTGTTGTTTAAGTGCTGAGGGGGGGGGGGAAATGAAAGAAAAAGAAGAAGAAAAAAAAGCAAGCTTAAGTAGAAAAAGAAGAAATGACCCAACGATTGTGGGTCCTGAAACATCCCAAGATTTCAAAGCTTCAACCAGAAACCCAAAGAAAAGAAGACCCAACTTGAAAGCATCTCCACCCAGCCTCAAGACCTCCAATGTCTTGAATCTAAACTCAGCAAAGAGAGGAATGGTTTCCTCTTTGTACTTGTTCCACACTGCTGGGCTCCTCCTTTGGATTAACTAAGTGGACCTTTTCTGGATGGCAATGTAGAAGTTAAGTAGCAACTAGAAGAATGATGGCTCGCTTCCATAGGTAGCTGGACTTCCAAACTTCTGGCTTAATAAGTAACATTTGCCAGGGTTGGCTCAAAAGCCTACCTTATCCCAAGGCCTTCTAAAGTTCTTCAGCTCAGTTGCTCTAAGGGTCATGGAAGAGGAACCATCCCATAAAGTATGTCATGGACCAGAGATGTCCATGATTCTGGAACAAAGAGAAGCTTGGGGTGCGTGAATAAGTGTCCTTTTTCTGAAAGGATGGTGAGGTAGGAACAAAATATCATCCTCAACTCGCAACTTTAGACCATACAATTTTGCTAGCCCAAGGCATGGCTTTTGAAGGCATCTCAAATCAGAAAAGGTCTGGAGATGAACGGAAGTGGGAGTGTAGCCTGGGGATTTTTATTCTTGAAAAATTATACATCTGAGCTCCTGAGCATCAGGTCAAAGGACAGTTCCATTGAAGCTTTCTACCACCAAACTACTAATCCACAAATGCTGGCTTTGAGGAGAGGTTCTTTGTTTTCACCAGAAGTGAAGCATCTATCCCTCTCCAAAGCCAGATGGTGGCTGCACCATAGGAGTCACAGAACTGAGACATTCTACACACATCTGGGGCATTGCATGGGGCCTCCCAGCTCATGAAACCTTTGGAGTCTTGGCATGAAGCCCTTTTGCTAACAAAAAAAACCTCCTTACCATTAGAGGAAACAGTTCTCCCCCTCAAGAACAGAGAGAGACCAGTTATCTGAAAATAAGATGCAGCTTACAGTGCTCTGTGCATAAAGTTCAAGGAAAGGATTGATGGGGATTTCGTTGGTTTTTGTTGTTGGGGTATTGCATTGCCTGCAAAAAACCAAGGAATGATGCATACAGCTTAGAAAAATGGAACAAACAAACAAAAAAAAGAAAATAAGATTTCACAGAAAGATGGCTATGGGTTTGCCAAGAGAGGGGAGCAGAGTTTTCACATTCATGTTCCACAAAAATTAAAAAGACAAAAATGAGTGACCCACAAAAAAAATTAAAATAAATCAATTCTGCGGCCTTACACAAACATCCCCGAATTTGAGGATGCATGGAATTGAAAAATGAAATGTGAGGTAAAGATATTTTAAGAAGGGAAGAAGATGACCAGATTTCCTGCACAATGGCTCATGGTTAGTCGTTTGAAGGCGTCCTGGGTGAAACAGGGAAATTTAGGCTGCCTGAATTCAATATGGGTTTGTCTCTATGCTAATAGAGGGGAGGAAAACACTTAATGGGAGAATGAAAAAATGCAAGCTTCTTTCTCTTTTATTTGAACAGGCTGAACTTTCTCCATTTTTTTTTTTTTTTGGTCTAAACTTAAAAGACAAAAAAGATTTTTTTTTCCTTTTTGTTTTGTTTTTTTAAGAAAAAAAGAAAAGAAATAGGGCGCTTTGGTGACCCCTACCACCACCATCATCGTCATTATAATATTCACCATCATCATCATCAACAACAACAATCATAAACAGAACAATGGTTTCAAGCAAGAAAGCTAAAGCAGAAGGGTGGGAAATGTAAACCTTACTCCATTCAGACGAGAGAGAGAGAGAGAGAGAGAGAGAGAGAGAGAGAGAGAGAGAG
>BLBF01000060.1:3733110-3747081 GCA_015471245.1 Laticauda colubrina | reverse complement strand
TCTATCTATCTATCTATCTATCTATCTATCTATCTATCTATCTATCTGCTGTTCAGTATTTTCCCACGTCATTGTAGTTGTGCTTTTAAAGTTGTATACATACATACATACATACATACATACATTCATACATACATACATACATACATATATATGTGCTGTTCAGCTTCCTTTGGGTATTATCCCAAGTCATTGTAGTGATATGAGAGAAAGAGAAAGAGGGAGGGAGGGAGAGAGAGAGAGAAATAGCATGGGTATTTGTGCATCCGTTTGGGCAGATATATACTTTCTCTTGAGAGCAGGCAAAAGAATTTTCATTTTTAATGGTCATGACAATAAAAAGTTACCTTATCTTATCTTGCAACAACAGCAAGTTGGGTTTTTTTAAAAAACAACAACAGCCTGAAGAGATTTTTTAAAACCCCAGGAGAAAAAAATGACCAAGTTTCTCCAGGATTGCAGCCTGCCCATCCATCGTAAATGGTCTCTCAACTCGTGTTCAGCAAGATCTTGGGCATTCTTCTGAAAGAGTTGCTGCCATGCTCCCTCCGCCCCCAGAAAAAAAACACACACTAAAGGCGAAGTAATTAAGAGAAGAGACGAGCCAGCAAAAAGCATCCTTTGTGCTGAAGTTGCAATCACAAAAAAATAAATCCTTCCCTCTTGGAGCACAGGCACATCTGACGCCTCTGAAGGCAGAGATGGGGAAATCTCGCCCACAAAGGGCTGCATTAACAGAGGGGATAGAAATCAAGATCATGTGAAGGGTTAACACCGCTCTGTAAGGCCTTGGCAAAGCCATACTTGGGATACTGCACCCAGTTTTGGTCGCCACAATATTAAAAAAAGGATGTTGAGACTCTAGAAAGAGTACAGAGAAGAGCAACCAAGAGGAAGCGGGAGCTGGAGGCTAAACCATGATGAAGAACGGTTCATCATGAAGAATTGGATATGTTTAGTCTAGTGAAAAGAAGGATTAGGGGTGACATGATAGCAACCTTCCAATATCTCAGGGGTTTCCACAAAGCAGAGGAAGTCAAGCTGACAGAACAATTAATCAGTGAAACAACCTGCCTCCAGAAGTTGTGGATGCTCCAACACTGGAAATTTTTAAGAAGAGATTGGCTAACCATTCATTTGAAATGGTAGAGAGATTCCTGCTTAGACCTCCAAGGTCCCTTCCAACTCTATTATTCTATTCTATTCTATTCTATTCTATTCTATTCTATTCTATTCTATTCTATTCTATTCTATTCTATTCTCCTCTATTCTATTCTATTCTCCTCTATTCTATTCTATTCTATTCTCCTCTATTCTATTTTAATATTCTATTCTATTCTAATATTCTATATTCTATTCTATTCTCATATTTTAAAAATCCCAACTTACTAATATTCTATTCTAATATACTAATATTTTATTTTAATATTCTATTCTATATTCTATTCTATTCTAATATTCTTTTCTATTCTAATATTCTATATTTTATTCTATTCTAATATTCTATTCTATACTAATATTCTATTTTAATATTCTATTCTATATTCTACTCTATTCTATTCTAAAATTCTATTCTATTCTATATTCTATTCTATTCTATGCTACGCTATGCTATTCTAATATTCTATTCTATATTCTATTCTATTCTAATATTCTATTCTATTCTAATATTCTATTCTATTCTATTCTAAACTGAGCACTGGACGGGGACTTCTGTTGCAATGGGTTTGGATTAGGGGGTAGGAAAACAGCAGCCTTGCTCTGTCCAGCTTTGCTGACTCAAGGGAAAAAAAACCCCATGGTTGTCTCCCCCCCCCCCCCAAAAAAAATGCCAGATTGATTGGCCCTGTGCCCTCTTCTTTCCATCCTCGTCAGCTCTCCTCTGGGGATTCGGAGCAGAGATTTAGCCGTGCTGGTTGCAACAAGTGGTGCATTTTTAAAAAAAGAGCCAAGCCAGATTGTGCTTGCTGGGAAGAAGGAATTAACCTTGAGCCAGTCAGGATTGAACTCCTGGCCGTGGACAGAGTTAGTCTGTAATGCTGCTTTCTGATAGGGATAGATAGATGATAGTTAGTTAGTTAGTTAGTTAGATAGATAGATAGATAGATAGGCAGATAGACAAGAAAGATATGGATGGATGGATGGATGGATGGATGGATGGATGGATGGATGGATGAGAGAGACAGACAGCAGACAGACTGACATGAAAAGAGAGAGACAGAGACAAAGAGAGACAAAGATAGTAATAGCCCTTAGACTTACATATTGCTTCACAGTGCTTCACAGCCTTCTCTTAAGAGTCAGCCTCTTGGCCCCAACAATCTGAGTCCTCATTTTACCCACCTCAGAAGGGTGGAAGGCTGAGTCAACCTTGAGCCATACAAAATCGAACTGCTGGCAGTGGACAGAATTAGTCTGCAACACTGCATTCTAACCACTGTGCAGGAAGAAAGGAAGGAAGGAGCAATAGCACTTAGACTTATCTACCGCTTCACAGTGCTTCACAGCCCTAGCCCTCTCTAAGTGGTTTACAGAGTCAGCCGATTGCCTCCAACAATCTGGGTCCTCGTTTTACCGACCTTGGAAAGCTGAGTCAACCTCAAACCAGTCAAGATCGAACTGCTGGCTGTGGGCAGAGTCACCACGGCTCCGTCGTAAAATGGGCTGCGGATACTTGGGCACCCACTTAAATAACTGCCATGCAAAAGCTGCGTCCAAGCACAAGGGCGAAGGAGGAGGAAAGGCAAACGGGGAGAAGACGGGGAGGGGATGTCTGATGCACCTGTGAAGGCCTGGCAGGGGTGGGATGGGGTGCTTAAAAAGGGCAGGCTAGTCCTGTTGCGGATGCCACTGACCATGGCAGATAGGACGGGGAGAAAGGTAACTCCATTCCAGACCCTCCCAGATGATCTCCATGCCGTTCCATTGAACACACAACCAGCACACTGAATGGAGCACCAGTGGGGCTCACTATTAAATGCAATTAAGAGACTGCAATCAAATGGAAAGGTCCCTAGCAATCAGAAAGGGGGAAGGGAAAAGAGACAAGAGAGGGAGGGAGAAAGTGCTTTCTGAATCTTGCTTTAAAGCTTTGGAGGGGGACAAGATCAGAGGTGGTATTCAGCAGGTTCTGATCAGTTCTGGAGAACCGGTAGCGGAAATGTTGAGTCGTTTGGAGAACCGGGAAATACCGCCTCTGCCTGGCCCCGCCCCCATCTCTTCCCCACCTCCCCTTGAGTCCCAGACGATTGGCTGGTTCTCCTTTGATTGCCCTGCACAGAAGAACAGAGCTGAAAAGCAGGTTAGTGGGGTGGGGAGGGAATGGGGATTTTGCAGTATCCTTCCCCTTCTCGGCCCACCAAGCCACATCTGCCATGCCATGCCCACAAAGCCACACCCACAGAACCGGTAGTAAAAATAATTTGAATCCCATCACTGGGCAGGATGCCCCTTGGAAAAGGCCTCAACGGGGCACGGGTTCCTGAAATTGGAGAGAAAACCAAGGGCGTGTGACCCAGGCATGCAAACTTCACATTGGTGTTCTTCAACCAGCGAAACCAAAGTTCCTCAACTTTTAAGAGTGGTGGACTTCAACTCCCAGAATCCCCCAGCCCACATGCGGGATGAAGGATTCTGGGAATTGAAGGCCATCTCTGCTGGCCTTCTGGAAGTTGAAGTTCACCCAGCTTAAAAGTGTTGCGGCCCTGAGAGCTCACCAACCCCACAGAATGGCGAGTCCTTGCATCCTTCTGACTTGCATTTTCCGCCTCTCGTGACTCGACTTCCCTGCCTGCAACTAATTTTACCAAAAAAGAAAGAAAGAAAGAGAGAGAGAGAAAGAGAGAGAGAGAGAGAAAGAAAGGAAGAAAGAGGACATTTTTTGCAGAAATATCCCTTTCTTTGCACAATGTCCAGTGGCAAAATCAAATCACCAAAGAAAGAAAAGGGCAGCTTTTGAGGTGCCAAAGGCAACCCCAAAGAGGAATTAACTTGGTTTTTGCCCAACCCTTCCCTGGCCATGGTCCTCCAAAACATTCTGGATTATTAGCAACGACCATGGCTGGGAGTCAGGGATGATGGGATGTGTGTTCCAAACACCTACAGAGAAAGATGCCGCAATGCATTGCATTCTTCCCTCAACCCAAGAGATAGTTCATTAGCCCTTTCATGTACAGCCACACCTGATTCAATCTTTTAATGTAGATATTCCCATGATTTCAAGACTCAGAAGTCCACTCCCAGGAACAACATCAAATGCTTTCAAACTGAAATGAGAGCTATCCCTTACCTGGAAAAAAAACAGGAGCCCAGCTAAAATATCTACCTTAGATTTTCTTCTGGCAGGCTAGCATGACCAGGGTATATCCAAAGTCAGTAATAATAATAATTCACTGAAAACTATGCCAAAAGTTTGGATTTGGGTATAGTAACAACTACTGGGAACATCAGATTGAGAAGATTCTGGAGAATGAAAAAGTCAAGATCTTCAGAATTCAGACGGACAGGCATTTGGCCCACAACACACCTGACATAACAATAGTTGAAAAGAAAAAGGTTTGGTTCACTGACATTGCAATACCTGGTGATGCACAAATTGTCGACACGCAGCAAGAGAAAAATCAAAGTATCGGGACTTACAAATTGAAGTTGAGCGACTTTGGAAAAAGAAATCATGTGTTATCCCAATTGTACTTGGAGCCCTTGAAGCAATACCTAAAGGGCTGCCTCACTATTTGGAAATCCTGAATTTATCAGACTTGAATACCCTGATTCTACAAAAAACCATCCTACTTGGAACAGCTCATATCCTCCGATTCTACCTGAACAGTTCCTAGGTCCTTGGTTAGGACTTGAGCAGTTGAGCTACCAACCAGCCCCAAAGGCTGTGAATCTCACTAAAGACTTACTACTACGACTAGTACTACTACTAATGGCAGCCACAAAACTATTTCTATTCTCCTTGCTGAAATAGAAGCAACTTTTTTTTTTTTTAACTTACTGAAATGGACAGCCCCGAGACTTAGATGATTATCAATCCTGGTTATTTTAACCCCTTTTTAAAAATAGAATTATATTTTTACATCAATTTGCACTGGGAAGAAGAAGAGAGAAAGAGAACAAAGACCAACTGAATGTGTGTGTGTGGGGGGGAGAAAAATATTTCATCATTCCGTGAATTTTTTCCTTTGTCGTAATTATATAATTACATCTATTTGATGATTGCATTCTGGCTTTTGATATAAAGAAATGAAATCTCAAGCAAGCTAGCTCCAAAGACTTAGCCCATGCTCCTTTTAAAAGAGGTAATTACTCCAAAATAATTTGAATAAAACAAGTCAATAAACTTTTTTTTGCAACTGCAAAAAACATCAATTTGGGACTGACTCAAGTAGTCCTTGACTTACTGTGACAATTGAGCCCCAAAATTTATGTGGCTTATCAAGTGGATTGCTACGGTTGTTAAATTAGCAACACCGTTGTTAAGTGAATCTGGCTTCCCCATTGTGATTCTTGCAATGCTGCATTTTAATATTTTGTCTCGCAAACCTATGCCAGGAGTAACTTACCCTCAGATCTATTTTCCAATTCCTCAGTTTGCTTATATTATAAGTTCTTCTTTTTTGTATCTTTTTGTAAGTTAAAAAAAAAATCTGCACATATTTTGGAATGGCCTTTTATCTAATATATGCAGGGTTTGTTTTTTTCAAGCCATTCCCCCTCTGGAATCTTACATGTTTTGGGGATCCTTTTTTCTTAAATGCACATTTTCAAAGGCTATTATGATGAGTGAAAGACCATCCATCTAACCACAGTCTAGTTTGAAATTCAGGAAATGCGACTTGAATAAATTTGCAAGAAGTGTTGAAGCACACAGATTTTTCGAACGTAAAGTAACCAAATCCTGCCTTTAAAACAAAACAAAAACACCCCTCTCTTTTTATATTTTATTATACACGAAGCAACTTAAAACAACTAGCAAAGGTAGGTCTGGGGTTTGAAATCAGTTGCACAATTTTGTCAAAAGAATTCTCCCCCCCCCCCCCCCTTTTCTTTCTTTCTTTTCTTGCTAAGGCAGATTTCCAAGCTCTGTCTTGAGACAGAAGGCAAGCTGAACTGGTTTGGCCGCTACGACAATCACACACACAACAGGCTTAGAAAGAGTGTTTAAGTTTCTACAAAAGTTATTTAAGGCTGACTTCTTGGGGCTTTTTAAATCTTGGGATCCCAGCGAAGTTGCTGATTAATTGTGTGTGTGTGTTTGTGTAATAGGTAAACAAATCAGACTTGACGTCTTGAGAGTACAAGGGAAAACAGAAACCACAAATGACCACTGTTGCATAGAATAAGGGTGGCACTACCAGAAAGACACAACATAATTCTAAAAAGATAGTAAGAATACAGACTGACTGTATGCAGGATCAAAACATCTGGAGGAATGCTTAAAAATAAAATAGAGGTCCTCACTTAGTGTCCGGCTGCTTAACAATTAGCATTCAGTTACGATGGAAACCCCCAAATATATTTATGACCCAATTTCAAAGTAAGGATGGTTGTACACACTCACATATCTATTGTCACTTGATCAAATTTTGGGCACTTGCATTTAAGGCCATTTGCGGTGTCCTGCAGTCGTGTGTGTGTGTGTGTGTGTATTGTTTGCTGGTTTCTGTCATTTAATTCCAGCTTTAGACAAGATGCCCACTGGGTATAATGGATTTGTTTAATGACTGCAGTGTTTGTTTATCCATTGCTGAAAAAGATTGTAAGATTGGACCGGTCATGTGATATAACCTGCTTAACAGCTGCCACATCTTACAAGTGTGATTCTGGGCTCAGCTACGGTCATAAGTTAAGGACTATCTATACAGGGTTTGATGTAGGAGTAGAGATGGCAAAACCTGAAGGCAGAGTCAAAAAACCCATCAGCCTAGAATCCCTATGTAGCCACAAGTGGACAAAGTCCAATCTCCCTTGAGTGCCATTGACTCTATCAAACTCCTACCAGGTGCTAATTATACATGGCTTTTTAAACAATAAATCAGTTTAATCGGACCTTGACTGATGAACCTGGTCTTTCATGCCGGACACTTGATGGGTTAAAACCAACACTTTCAATGCCACTGGGAAAACAATTGTTTTTAACAATCTTTGCTCGTAAACACTATTCCATGCATTTGAAGCATCCTGTAGAACAGGGGTGTCAAAATCAATCAATCAATCAATCAGAATAGAGCTGGAAAGGAACCCTGGAGGTCTTCTAGTCCAACCCCCTGCTTAGACAGGAAACCCTATCCCATTCCAGACAAGTGACTGTCCAGTCTCTTTTTAAAAGCCTCCTGTGATGGAGCAGTCACAACTTCTGGAGGCAGGTTGTTCCACTGAACAATTGTTCTGTCAGGAAATTTCCACTTAGTTCTAGGTTGCTTTTCTCCTTGATTAGTTTCCACCCATTGCTTCTAGTCCTGCCCTCAGGTTCTTGGGAGAATAGCTTGACTCCCTCTTCTTTGTGGCAGCCCCTGAGATATTGGAAGACTGCTATCATGTCACCCCTAGTCCTTCTTTCCATTAGACTAGACATACCCATGTTTTAGCCTCCACTCCCCTAATCATTTTGATTGCTCTTGTCTACACTCTTTGTCGAGCAAGGATCTTCCAACTTGGCAAGTTTAAGACTTGTGGGCTTCAACTCCCAGAATTCCTGAGCTAACATGACTGGAGGAGGAATTCTGGGAGTTGAAGTCCACAAGTCTTAAAGCTGTCAAGTATGAAGACCCCTGTTCTAGAGTCTCAACGTGTCAAAATCGATTTTTTTCGAGGGCCAGATCAGCACTGTAGTTCTCCTCTGAGGGCCAGCCAGGGCGAGTGGAGGAGATGGGACAGATGCTTCCTGCTGGCCAAAACAGGGCGCAGGGGGGGGATCATGTGAGGCCCACACCCTGTTTTTGGCCTGGACAGTCTCCTGCAATGCCCTAATGGTCAATATGGAGCACAGGGGCCCCTCCTCACAAAGTCCCCACGGGCTGGATTTATGCACCCCATTGAGTTTGACACCGCTGCTGTAGAGAGTAAGAAAGATGACCTTGAGGAAGTTTTAGGTGCAAAAAAAAGAAGGGAAGGTCGGAACAAAAATAACCAGGATGAAGAGAATCAAAAAGTAAATATTGTATCAGTAATATGAATGTTAATGGTCTAGTAATAATTTTGCATGTATGGCAAATGCAACGTCAAAATGGTGACATTGTGTTGCAGACTTATAGTTGTAAATAATATATATAAATAATATATACATATAAATAATAATATATATTTAAAAGCACAATTATAATGGCGTGGGAAAATACCCGAAGGAAGCTGAATACATGTAAGTGCCCATGAAAACTTAAGAAAACATATGTGTATATGTATATGTATATTTATATATCTCTATATATATATTTTTAAGTTTTCACGGGTACATACATGTGTGCTGTTCAGCTTCCTTCGGGTATTATCCCATGTCATTGTAATGCTTTTAAAGTTGTAGCAACGTTTCAGCAGAATCTCATCTGCCATCATCAGGCTTCTGTATTACTACAATGACGTGGGATAATACCCGAAGAAAGCTGAACAGCATGCATATACATAGATAGATAGATAGATAGATAGATAGATAGATAGATAGATAGATAGATAGATAGATATAGATATAGAAAAATCCTTCCAGTGTGACTGTGCTTTGGTCATCTTACGAAAAACCAGGATTTGTTGAATAAACCACCGTTGAGTGTCAAGTTTTAAGATTTTCCTGGCTGGAGCGAACTGAAAACCTGGCTCAATTGCTGAAGAGCCCTTGACGTTGATCCCAGAGAGAGATTTTAATCTTCTCTCCATCCCATAAGTGGAGTTTCTCTCCTCTTCTTTGCAAATGTTGGCTTGTCAGAGGGGTTTCCAGAGGGATGCAAATCCATAACGGAGCTGTGAAATCAGGAGATGATGAATGGCCTGGTGGCTGTTTTTCTCCCTGACTCATGATAACCAAAACAGCTGAGTCCTAAGTTTTAGCTTGATGGATTGCAGAGGTGTTTTAAATGTTTGCCTGGGTTGAGAATGAGAAATGTCACGCGTGCTAACTTGGCCTGACCAAAATCAATCTCTAGATTTATTGAGATCAGCTATAATAAGAGAAGATAGAAAGAATTCTTTATTGGCCAAGTGTGATTGGACACACAAAAATTTAATTCTGCTGAACTTCCTGATCTCTGTTGTGGTACACCGGCAGCCTGCGGAGCTGGCAGCAGAGTTGGACGGTAGGGAAGAACATGGGCCAGTTCTGGAGTCTGGAGAGGGATCGGACAAGGGATCTGTGTCTGACACAGAGATGGAGCCAGGGCCATCTGAGAATTATGTGCTGACTCCGGAGCTTCCAGAATCTGACATCAGTGAGGCAGAAGAACAGGGGGAGCCTGTTCCCAGTGCGCGCTTGCGTAGAGCTGCCAGAAGGCAAAAACAGTTAAGACAAAAGGGGTGATTCGGGAGAAAGGCTTGGAGGTGATTGGCCCCTACCATAATATATAAAGGAGGAGCAAAGGGACAGGAACCTTTGCAGGAAGCAACTTTGTTCGTTCTGGTCAGTTTAAACTCTGAAGCTCTGTATTGACTTTGTGCTCCATGTGGCCTGGTATGCTTAATTGGCAATTTAAGAGTCGTTGGCAGCATTTCAAGAAAGATAAAGGTGGGTGCTTATCAGCCTTATCCCAAAAGACTGTGGCAGACTTCTGTTGGACTGTTTGTGTTGTGGTTCGCCAGAAGCCTGAGCAGATTGGCAGCAGAATCAGACAATGGGGAAGAATGGAGACCAGTCTGGGTATCTAGAGAAGACTCGGATGAGGGTCCCGCATCCGATGCGGAGATGGGGACAGGACTATCTGGGAGTGGGGTGCTGCCTCTGGAGTCTGGCAGCAGCGAGGCAGAAGACCCAGGGGACTCTGTTCCCAGTGTGCGTGTGCGCAGGGCTGCTAGGAGAGAGCAGTTGAAACAAAAGGGGCGACTTGGGAGTAAGGCTGGGAGGTGATTGCCCCTCCCATCAGGGATAAAAATCAGACCTCAATGACAAAACCTTTGCAGGAAGCAAAGTTGTTCGTTCGGTTCAGATTCATTCTTGAAGCTCTTTGTACTTTGGTTGGGTTTTTTTCTAGTTCACTGGACACTTCTGTTATTGGCAGAACTTCACAGGAGAGAAAGGTAGGTGCTTATCTCAAGGGACTATTTGAGATTCATTACCGGCTGGGAATGAAAATAATTTCCAGTGTTGCAATAAAACATGGTAAGACTTGTTTTTAAAATAAGCGTGTGCGGAATTATGGTTTAATTAGCATTGGTCAGAATAGTTTGGGACTCATTATGGGCTGTGAATGCATATAATAAGCCTTGGTCAGAACAATCTCCTCCTCAAAATTCAATGAATTAGAGATGTGTCTTTACAACCACTTCCAAGTTTTAAACAACTCTAGACATTAACAAGCCTGCAGCTCATTTTGCCTGCATGAAGTTCCTGTCCGGGTAATCCTCGCCTTACAACAGTTCATTTAGCGGCTGTTCAAAGTTACAGTGGCGCTGAAAAGAAAACTGACTTATGGCCGCCCATCACACTTAACAATCATTACAGCATTCCCAATGTCACACGATCAAAATCCGGACATTTGGCAACTGACTCGTATTTACGACAGCTGCCGTGTTCCCTTGATTCCCTTTTTTGCGACCTTCGGTTGAGCGAAGTCAATGGGGAAGCAAGATTCACTTAACAACAGGGTTACTAATTTAACAACCGGAGCGATCCACAATGAACAAACGTGACAAGGAAAGTCGCAAAACGGGGCAAAACCGACTTAAGCAACGTCTCATTTAAAAGCAGGTGTTTCAGACTCAATTGTGATCGTTCCCGGTGGATGAAAAATGGAACATTTTCCCCCCCCTTCACCCTCTTTCCTGCAGCCTCCCTCCTTCCTTTCCCTAGGCATGCAACACCCTGAACAGGTGTGTCCCTTTAAATATCGACTGACACATTTGCAGAGAGAAGCCGTCCAGCGAAGGATTAGACTTCCTACCTCGGCTCACCAGCTGGAGTGTCGCCCTACCGGGGTATCTCATAACTATTTGAAAAGATATTTTCGAAAGCACAACGGCAACCCCCTTGGCCTCTGACCTTGGAGAATGCGCCGAGCAACTGAACATTTGTGCTCCAAAAATGCAAGAATGCACACTTGGTACTCGGGGGACTCGTCCCTTGGCACAGCCACCTCCAAAAAAGCAAATGTTTGGCCCGAATTGGATCCTGGACGCCCACCCCCTCTCCGTTAAATTAAAACTGATTTGTAGGACTTCCCCCCCCCCCCCCCCCAAAAAAGAGAGACAGAGAGGTCTTTTTAAAAAAGAGGATCTCTTCAGGATGAGCAAATAAGAGACACCAGCACGGAACTGATGCTCAGACAGTCAAATAAAAAATAACGGACTGGGAAGAGTTCTGTTCGGAACAGCACCCAGCGTGGAAAAGCACCTATTTTTCAGCAGGAAGTGCTGTCCAGAATTGAAATAAGCCTGTGGGGAGATCCTGTGCTGTGATTATGAGAACATCTGGCATGGATCAGGATGCTGAAGAAACCTTCTTGGCACTACCGCGACTCTCTCTGGAAGCAATCAGGAGGTGAGACCTGGAAAACGAAGCATTGCTTCCACGACAGCTGCCAAAACGAATATTTTGGAAAGGAAGAGGCAGACAAAGACTGTACGAAGAGGAGAGAAATCTGAGCAAACGGACCCAATAGGTTCGAATGTAGGAAGTCGAGTAGGGTTTTCAATTTGCTCCTCAGGCAATCTAGAATTTCTGCGCTGGCCCAGATTTTTCAATTCGAAGGGGGGAAAAAAAGCAGAGGCAAAATTAAGAGGGTGGTGATGTAATCTGACACGGAAGCCATGTGCTAAAGACACTTAATCTGGCCTTCACGTGTTCCACAGCTGAACACCTCCTGAAAGGAGAGGCATCAAACTGAACACATGGAGAGGAGGAGGAGGAGGGAACCTAGAATCATTGGGTTGAAAGGGACCTTGGAGGTCTTCTAGTCCAGGGTCACCAAACTTTTGGACCTCAGGGACCACCAAACTCATAATTTTAAAATCTCCTGGACCACTAATATAAATTTTGACTGACAGTGGTTTGCTGACATTGGTGGGAAAGTCGGTCCCCTATTCCAGAGCTGCAGTCGCCGCAGGACTGGCTCTTTGGTCATCTCAGAGCAGCTGCTCCTCCACCCAGGTGCACCAGCCTGCCATGGATTGGAGGAGCAGCTGCTCTAGGATGACCAAAGGGCCAATCCTTTGACCACTGCAGCTCTGGAATAGGGGACCGACTTTCCCACCAATGTCAGCAAGCCACCCCGGGGCGGATTTTCCACCCCCACCGGTGGTCATATCTTACAGTTTCAGCTCACGTGGCTCTACTCAAGGTAAGGTTTATGCTTGGCTGAAGAGTGGGGGCCAGCGGGTGGGCGGGCCATTTGGGCGGCTCAGCCTTGTGTTCCTGTGCAGCCTGGATTAATTGCTTTGGGGAGGGAGACATTTCTCTGCAGACCACCAAAATTTTCTCACGGACTACCAGTGGTCCCTGATCCATGACCATTGTTCTAGTCCAACCCCCTACTCAAGGCAGGAAATCTTATACCATCCTGGCCAAATGATTGTCCAGTCTATTTTTGAAACCTCCAGTGATGGAGCACCCACAAGTCTGAGAGGCAAGCTATTCCATTGATTAATTGCTCTGTCAGGAATTTTCTCCTTACTTCTAGGTTGGATCTCTCTTTAACAAACTTCCACCCATTATTTCTTATCCTGCCCTCTGGCTCTTTGGGGAGTAAGTCAACCCCCTCTTCTTTGTGACAGCCTCTCAGGAATTGGAAGACTACTATAATTCCCTTTTTTAAAAAGTCATCCTTTTACTTCAGTCAGAATGATTGGATGGAGCTGAGCATTTTCTGGCCAGATGCCCTTCCCAACACCTACACTGAGTTCACAGCAGATATTTTTCCTTTGCACTCTGGGAGAGAAACATCTGCTGCTATCAAGGATTGAACTCTCCACTTTCCGAGTGGGAGGCGAGAGTCTTCACCACGAGGCCACCATGCTGTTCATCAGGAGACTACTATCGTGTCATACGATTTAGCCTCAAGACCCTCTGTATCCTCTTTGTTGCTCTTCTTTGCATGCTCGAGAACCTAATTTCCTTGGAGAGCCAAGTGGCGTGCAAAGGACAATCTCAAGACAGCTCCTACAAAGAGATTACTCATGCGTAATACTGCAGGTGCCATAACCAGTTTGCGAAGCGCGAGCTTTTCTCTCCCAATAGGCTAAACAAAGAACCAGATAGTCTTGTATTATTAATGCAATGGGTTTGCGGTGTCTCTGCATTGTTCTGCAGATGTGCTCTGGGCTGCAATCTGCAAGCTTGGGAGGAGACGCTAGAATTATTCAAGAAGGAGTATTTCAAGGTTTTCCAAAAGTGGCCATGGGGCCACACAAGTTCTCTGTGGTCATGTCCATGTCTCCTCCCCCCCCCCCCCAAAGATCTTCTGATTCCCCCATCAAAAAAGGAAGAATGTTGGAAGCACTGAACTGATTAAGATAACTTTTTAGATTAACAGAGTTGAAAGGGACCTTGTGGTCATCTAATCCCAGCCCCTGCCACAGCAGGACACTCTACACTAAGGGTTGCCAACCTTTTGGACCTCTGGGACCACCAAACTCATAATTTTAAATCCCGCGGACCAGAGACCCTGGGAAAATACCCCCAAAAAGTCTGCAGAAAAATTCCCCATCCCATTTTCCTACTGGTCGATCATCTTTTATTTGGGATCGCAAGATACCGTCTCCAGCTCTGTTCTCAGGGGGGTGGGGTGGGGAGAGAGAGAGAGAGAGAGAGAGAGAGAGAGAGAGAGAGAGAGA
>BLBF01000060.1:3698530-3729094 GCA_015471245.1 Laticauda colubrina | reverse complement strand
ATCTATCTATCTATCTATCTATCTATCTATCTATCTATCTATCTATCTATCTATCTATCTATCTATCCATCTATCCACCTATCTACCTGACATCTGCTTCTCATCCATCCATCCAAGATCTACCAATAGGTTTATTCCAGTCTATTAGAGTATAAATCTCCATTCTCATCCCAGACCTGGAAAATGATATTATGACGGTTGGTCAGCCAGATGTTCAGATTGGATTTGTCACTTTTCTCCACTTATCGAGATCTTCCCAAGGACCTGGGATAGGCAGGTGTGGATGTTGGATGGTGTTAAAAGGTCTCCTTGCAGGATGTAAGCTGTTCCAAGCAAACCTGCCTTTTGCAACTGACCGATGGGGATTTTGTCAATGCTGAAGGTGTTCAAGTGGTTGCTTGTTTACTTTCTTTTGCCAATCATTCCATTCTTGCTGTGGTTACCATATCAGAGCTTTCTGGCCCTCTCTAAGAGGTTTAGAGTCAGCCTCCTGTTCTCAACAATCTGGATCCTCATTCTACCCACCTCAGAAGGATGGAAAGCTGAGTCAACCTTGTGCTGGTGAGAATCAAAGTGCTGGCAGTCAGCAGAATTAGCCTGCAATACTCCATTCTGACCACTGCGCCACCCCGGCTCTTAAATCTACTTTGTTGGAATAAGTTGTGCAGACAGGTTGACTGTGAGCTTGGTAGTCCCATTGGGGTATGAACCTCAATTTTTCTGATGTAAGTCGTGGGGATTACTGAAATGTGCAGCAAGGGAGCTCATTTGAGTAACCTTTATCTCCCTATACATGTCTAAGGATCTTTTTCTAAGCAGTGATAAAAAATAAACTAAGGTCTCTCTTACCTTAGCTACCAACAGGGGAATTCGCCCTGGGGCAACATATGACATCACCTAGGGAAGAAAAGAGAGGGTGATGTTTCAGTTGTATCAACCAGCTAACCAAAATCTACGTATGCCATGGATTAATGGCAATGGATTTTAGACTCTTTTAAGGTCTATGGCAGAGGTCCCCAAACTTGGCAACTTTAAGACTTGTGAACTTCAACTCCCAGAATTCCTTAGCCAGCATAGGTGAATTGTTGAAGTCCACAAGTCTTAAGTTGCCAAGTTTGGAGACCTCTAGTCTATAGGGATTCTCATTTATCCAAATCATGGTTGTTCAAAGGTGCTTTTTCAAGAGGCAACTGGACTTTCTGGTTTTTCTTTGAAGAGGTTTCGCTTCTCATCCAAGAAGCTTCTTCAGAATCTGAAGAAGCTTCTCGGATGAGAAACGAAACCTCTTCAAAGAAAAACCAGAAAGTCCAGTTGCCTCTTGAAAAAGATGACTCTAAGAGCTCCCAAAATTTAAGGGACCGTGAGTTCTAGTCCCACCTGAGGCACAAAGTCAGTTGGATGACCTTGGGCGAGGAGGAGGAGGAAGAAAAGGAAGAGGAGGAGGAGAATGGAGGAAGCTGGATTCACTTAACAATTACCATGATTGGCTTCACAATCAGAGCAAAACAGGGTGTAAAACGGGTGCCACTCCTGTAACAACCATCTCACTTAGTGATGGAAGTTCTGGTTCCAATTGTGGTTATAAGTTGATGATGATCAATACCAGAAGTGGATACAGAATAACAGAGTTGGAAGATACCTTAGAGGTCTTCTAGTCCAACCCCCTGCTCAAGTAGGAGACCCTACAACATTCCATGGACTCTCTGAGTTGTCTACTCTCTTCTTGAAAACCTCCAGTGATGGAGTAGCCACAACTTCTGGAGGCTCCACTGCTTAATTGTTCTATCAGGACATATCTCCTTATTTCTAGGTTGGTTCTCTGCTTGCTTAGTTTCCATCCATTGCTTCTTGTCCTGCCTACCATCATATCAAGTTAAGAACATACAAACAAACGGAACATTTTTTCAAAAATGAGAGCCCCCGATTCAGCTTCAGCTCAGTTTAAATAATCGGTTTGAAATGGGGGGAAAAAAGAGATCCCTTTAAAGCTGCAAAGGTTGCACAAAACCGGCTGGTTAGATGAAAGACAAAATGAGTTTGTAAGAAAGAGGCATCTCCCTCTGGGACCCAACCCAGTGAAACTGAGGCCGAGAAGGTTCTTAATCCATGACAAACACTACAACTGTTTGCAAAGCAAGCATGTTGAAATCCAGTTTCACCAAACCTCCAGTGGCAAATGGAGACCTACAATTAAAACAAGACAGCTGTGATTTCAGGGGATGGTCCTTCTCTACGCATATACGTGCTACAGATGGCGACAATAATTGCATCCGAGGGGTCTTGGATGCCCTCTGATCTTTGTTTGTTCTCTTTTTATCCTAACCAATCTTTTATCACATCAATAGGCTGCCACAAACAACATTATTGTCCAAAGGCTAGAGAAAATGAAAGTTGTCCAAACCAATCCAGTTGATCAGTGATGGGCCAGGGTGAGGCCAACATCTCCCAGAGGAAGCAGCGGTGATAAAATCCAAGATGAGCCTCGAAACATCTGCCATCTTGCAGATGTCAACCCTCCCAACAGATAGGTGGCTATTTTGGAATGTCAAAATCCTTCCAGGAACTATTAAATACAGATAGTCCTCTACGTATAACCACAATTGGACACTGAGCTAGGTCATCCTAGGTCGATGTGACTGGTCCGTTCTGAGCTTGGCACTTTTCATATGGAATGGCCTCCTGTCTCCAGAATAAATTATCTCTCAAGTCAGAATAATTCATCAGTGGAACAACCTGCCTCCAGAAGTTGTGGATACTCCACTGGAAGTTTTGAAGAGGAGACTGGACAGCCTGAAATGGTATAGGGTCTCCTGCTTGAGTAGTGGGCTGGACTAGAAGACCTCCAAAGTCTCTTCCAACCAATGGTGGGATTCAAATTGTTTTTACTACCGGTGCTGTGAGCGTGGCTTGATGGGACGTGGCTTAGTGGGTGAGGCAGGAGAAGGATACTACAAAATCCCCATTCCCTCCCCACCCCACTAACCTGCTTTTCTGCTCTGTTCTCCTGTGCAGGGCAACCAAAGGAGACGCAGCCAATCAGCTGAGACTCAATGGGAGGCAGAGAAGAAATGGGGTTGGCGGGGCCAGTCAGAGGCGGGATTGGCTGGTTCTCTGAACAACTCAACATTTCCGCTGCCGGTTCTCCAGAACTGGTCAGAACCGGCTGAATACCACCTCTGCTTCCAACTCTGTAATTCTGTATTTCCTGTATTCTCAACCTTAGCACCTTTCTATATGGACTTCAACTCCCAGAATTCTCCCAGCAGCATCGTGTCGAAGTCCATCCAACTTAAACTTGTTGCAGACCCTATAGCATTCAGACAAATGGCTGCCCAATCTTTTCTTAAAAACCAATGTGTTGGAGGACTCATAATTTTTGAAGGCACTGATTGATTGTCCTGTCAGGAAATTTCTTTCCACCCGTTCCTGAAATGCTGGTCTATCCATTCCATCAAAACAGAAACCAATTAATACGGCCAAAATAAGATTCCACAAAAATTGAATTAGCATGAATTCAAGCTAAAGGCAGATTTTGGGTGATCTCACAGGGTTCCTGCAGATAGCTAGCTGGTTTTTTTTTTTTTAAAGATAACTGCATCTCAAAAGATTGCTGGCATCTGGTATGTAACACTCCATAATTAGAACGGTGAAGCTACGGGGGCCGAAGGAGTGCCAGGTTTCCTAAAGAGATCGATCCCTGGAATTGAGATTTCTCTCGATGCAAACTAGGTCTCCGTTTCCATTCCCAGCACATTTTCCTCTCCCATTAACCTCATGGCATCGTTCTCCACGCAGGACCGCAAACAGGGAATGGGATTCCGCCGGTTTGGACCAGTTCGAGCAAACTGGATGTTAAATTTACACCTGGTTTTCCAAACCGGTAGTTGAACCGACTGGCTGGCCCCACCCACCCTGCCCTTCTGTTCGGATGCAAGTTAAGTGCAGGGCCCGTGTGGAGGCTCTGGGAGTGCCAAAAATAGGCCGAACCAAAAGTTCTGGAAGTCCGGAAATGGGTTTTTGCCATCCCAGAGGCCCGAGGGAAGCTGAAAAACGGCCCTACCAGAAGTTCCAGTAGGCCACATCCAACCAACCACCAGACAGCAAACCGGTTGCTGGGATTTTTGAATCCCACCCTTGACCACAAATGAGGAAAGCAGACACCAAAAGCTCGACTCACAGAAAGCAAAGGCATATTCAAGTTCTTTCAACCTCGGCTAGTGAAAAAAGTTCATCTGAACTTAGGATTTCCTGCTCAAGAAGTGGACTGGACTAGAAGACCTCTGAGGCCCCTTCCAACTCTTGTTATTCTAACCTACCTATGCAAGAATGAGAAGACAATGAGATAATTCAAACGGATATGGAATCTTTCTCATATTTGGGATGGTGTAATACAACAGTTCACTTAATAACCATTGGAAATTACAATGACACTGAAAGAAGCGACTTATGACCGTTTTTCACACATATGCCGGTTGCCGCGTCCCATTGGTCGCACGATCCAAATTCAGATGCTTGACAATTGACTTATACTTACGACAGTTGCAATGTCCCGGGGTCTCCTTTGATCATCTTTTCAGATGAGCATAGTCAATGGGGAAGGGCCAGCTTCACTTAACAACTGCTGTTAACTGCAGGAGATTCCCTTAAATTCTATTTCAGGTGGAGGTACGCAATACCGCTATTTTCCCCTCACATCAGTTGGTGTGCTTAAATATCTGGGCTGGTTGGTGAGATGCCAGCCAAATATAACAAAGCAACCACCACTCAACAGCTTCTTCATGGTCGATGATCCCAAGAATAGTGTGTGTGTGTGCGTGCACATATATATATATATATATATATATATATATATATATATATATATATATATATATATATATATTTATTTAAGCTAGCAATCTTTCATAGCATTCAACTCCGTCGGATTTATTTATTTATTTATTTTGCGGGCATTTGTCCTGCCCACACAGACAGAAGACTCTAGTACAGGAAGAAGTGGGGGGAAGAAAAAAATAGAATAAAAATCTAAAAATACATTTACTACCAGTCTAGGTGGCAGACTGAGACTGCTGAACTCTCTTTGAAAAGGGGGAGTGTGTGTGGAAGACACGAGACCTCCGCAGTGCATTTTTGCTGGATTGCATTATGTGTCTCTGTTGCCCATCTGAACAATCCTCCTCCCTCCTTCCCCCCACCTAGAAAACTGGTTTGGAAGGATGCAGCTCAGACGAACCCAGCTACGTCTGGGGAGGGCAAGTGGTGGTGGGGGCTTGGAGAGGATGCAGCTGGGAGAGATAAGACAGAAGCTTGCAACACACACAGCATGACTCTCTCGCACTGTTCTCCCAGGGTGGGTACAGAGAGAAAGAGAAAGAGATGCAGACAGAGACAGAGAGAGAGAGACAAAGAGACAGACAGAGGCAAAGAGAGAGAGAGAAAGGAGAGACACAGAAAGAGAGAGACAGGGAGACAGAGAGAGAGAGGCAGAGAGAGAGAGACAAAGAGACAGAGAGAGAAAGAAAGAGGGAGAGACAGAGAAAGAGAGATAAAGAGGCAGAGAGAGAGAGAAAGAGACACAGAGAGAAAGAGATTTGGAGGTGGGGTAGTCAGTAAGAAGACTTCGGCGTGGGGTGGAAACCTTCCCTTCCCAATTGTACGAGCTCCTGTCTTGAAATTTGGAAGGAGAAGAGTAGGGCAGGCACCGCTCCTCCATCTTTTGATCCTCCATCTTTTGATCGTACAGGTAGTCCTTGACTTACAACTACAACTGAGCTTCCAAAATTTCTACCGCCAAGCGAGACACTTGTTCCGTGAGCTCTGCTCCATTTTACGACCTTTCTCACCGCATTTGTGAAGTGAACCCCTGCAGTTGTTGTCAGTCAATCAGTCACACAGTATTTGAGTGAATCCGGGATTCCCCCATCGATTTTGTGCATCAGGAGGTCATCAAGAAAAGGGATCCCGTCACCCACCGCTCCCACGGGACGACTAGAACTGTCATACCACGAGTCAGTTTCCCCAGCATCCCAATTTTGATTGCGCGGCCGCAAGGACGTTGCAACGGGTGTTAGGTCCTCAAGTCTCTTTTTGACAGAGCCGTTGTAACTCGGAACGGCCGCTAAATAAACTGTTAAGAGGTTGAGGGCCACTTGTACGGGTATATTACAGTTAGTCCTCTACTTGACGATCATAATGGAATCCAAAATTTCTGTTGTTAAGTGAAACATTTGTTCAGTGAGTTTTGCTCACATTTGACCACCTCTCTTGCCCTGGTTGTTAAGTGAATTATAACAGCTGATAAGCCAGTAAGAGAGTTGTTAAGTGAATCTGTCTTGGTTGCAGGCTCTCCTGACCCTTGGGACACAGTAACAGTCATAAGTATGAAGCAGCTGCCAAAGCTTCTGAATTTTATTCACCTGATCATAGAGATGTTACAAAGGTTGGAAGAAAAATGGTCGTCCAAAGCCACTTTTTCCAGTGCCTTGCAACCTGGTCACTAAATGAACTGCTGTTAATTCAAGGACTGCCTGTGCCGAAGTCGGAAAGAGAAGAGGGAGCAGGCCCAGTTCCTTGTCTCTGGGAAGGGGTGGGTGGTTTCTTTCCATCCCATTTCAAGCCCTGGAACTGGGAGGAAACGAGGAAGAGGAGGCGGAGGAGGAAGAAGAGGGAAAACCAGAGTCCTAGCTGCTAATCTTTAGACAGATCGGATTGGCGAGTCTCAACAGAAGGTTGGTTGAACAAGCCGTTGGTCAATCTCAAGACGCAATTTTGCAACTCAGTTTCCTACCAGGCCCTTTTAACTAAAGGCCTCCCTGCTCTGGAATATAAAACCTTCAAGCAAAAACAGAACTTTTCCCTTTCTTTCTTTCTTTTCTTTCTCTTCCTTTCTTTCTCTTCCTTTCTTTCTTCTTTCTTTCTCTCTTTCTTTCTCCCCTTCCTTTCTTTCTTTCTCTTTCTCTCCCTTCCTCTTTCTTTCTTGCTCTTTCTTCCTTTCTTCCTCTCTTTCTCTTTCCCTTCCTTCCTTCCCCTTCCCTTCTTTTTATAATTTTAACCTTTATTGAAATTTAGAAACATTAAAATACAAATAAATTTAAAAATAAGTTTTTACAAAACTCAATCATCTCTGACAGTACTAAGATGTCTTCGTAACATAAACACATTTCCATACATTTCTAGTTATTCCTATCCATATCTAATCTGTATATTACATCAGAATGCAAGTAAAGCTGAGAATAACTTTTTACAAATCTGTCTTTTTTGACAGTACTAAAAAGTCTTTCTTTTACATGCATTTCCATACAATTCTAATGATTCATCTACCCATGCATATATTTATATCTTCTTCCCCATTTCAAAAACAGCTGGAAAAAAACAAAAACAAGGAATGGGAACTCTTTTGTCCAGGTGAAAGTTCTCTAAACACGCAACAAAAGGAAACACTGATCAAGGCACATTAATTTATTAGTGTTTTAAATATACAGGTAGTCCTGGACATACGACCACAGTGGAGTCCAACATGTTAAGCAAGACAGTTGTTAAATGAATTTCGCTCCATTTTACCCTTTCTTGCCGCAGCAGACTATAACCGCAATCCGTGTATTATAAATATAATTTTGGGGGTTAGCATCAACTACAGAATAATTCAAACAAGTCTTAATTCTCTTTCACCAAATCATGAATAGCAAGAGATGAATGGGACCTTGGAGGTCTTCTAGTCCAACCCCGCCTGCTCAGGCAGGAAGCTCTATATCATTTCAGATCAATGGTTTTCAGATCTCTTCTTAAAAACCTCCAGTGATGGAACACTGGTGGTTTTTATTTCAGGAGGCAAGCCATTCATGTTTAATTGTTGTAACTGGAAATTTCCCCTTAGTTCAAAGGTTGGGTCAAGCAGAACAAAATAATTTTATCCCACCAAATATCTCAGTGAAAACAAAAAGATGCGTATCTTGAAATTTGGAACAGACTCAATTTTCTTTCTTTCTTTTTTTTCCAATAGATTTTTATTGTTTTCCACCAGTACAAATCTTAATTAATTTTTCAACAGCTTTGGCATCAACATATCATTATTACCTCACATTTCCATTACCTATTTGTACATATCATTAAAACATATTGCTTTTATTTACAATTACTATTTATTGTTCATCTTTAGCCCTTTTGGCTATCTATTTACCTATTATGTATCAATCTTTTGAGAATTCTCTTATAATCATCCTTTCTAATTCTTATCTTTCTTTTCTAGCCACATGTACATCAATTTTCTCTCTTGATCTGTGTCGGTTCTCCATGTTTTTAAAATTCTCTCTAAAATTCTGAGGGCAAAATCTGAAAATCTTTAGTGAATGGTGAAGATGATAAGGAAATATATTTTGTGTCCCTTAAAAAACAGTAGCCTGGTACACAAAATAAAAAAAAAAGACCAAATGATAAACAGGGACTACTTGCTGGCAAATGAAAAAGGCACGAAAAACAGATTCTTAGCGATTTCGGACAATAAATGAGCCGGATACAGTTTTTCAATGAAATCAACTATAAAACGTCGTATTTGGAATATAGAATCCATCTGCAGGGAATATATCCAGCTTTACATGAAGGAAAGCCCCAAAGACAAATCAAAAGAATTTTGGAAATATATCTTTTGGAAACGAAAAAGAAAAACAAAGGAAGATACGCAGCAAATAGTAAAATACAGTATATTATAGGGAAAAACAACGAAGATGGGGCAACTTGTGTTTCAAAAGAATTACAAAGCACAAAATAAATTGCTCTAACTTGCTAAGCCAGACTTTCGCAGGGAAAAAGGAATTTAATGCTAGGCTGCCTGAAAACCATGTAACCCTTTACATGCCAAAAATCCAAAGAACAGAGTTAATTATCACTTCATTCTATTTTTGGCACCACCTTCAACAACTCAACAATCCTCCCATCAAAAGCTTTTTGAGTGGTGCTCTGCTGTAGAGCAATTCAGACTAAAACATACTTGAAGAAAGAGAAGAAGAATGATGGGGAACAGGGAAGAAAAATTGTAACCTGCTTATCTGAAGCAATTAAAATAAGGGAATAAAGTCAAGGATTAATTGAGGATTATCGAAGAATCCAACGGATTCGGTTAAATTGAGGAAAAAAGTCAGATTTGGGATTTTAAAAGGAAGGAGAGAGGTCCCGTTTGAAGAGAACAGAAGTTTTGCAAATAAAAACAAACATTTTGAAAGGAGTCAAGGAATGGGACACATTACTGGAAAAATCTACAAAAAAATTAAAATAAAATGGGGAATAAATTTAAGCAATACATTTATGGCAGGTTCTTGACTTAAGATCCAAAATGTTGGTTGCTAAGCAAGACAGCTGTTAAGTGAATTTGGACCCATGTTACAACCTTCCTTGTCACCGTCGTTCAGTGAATCACTGCAGTTGTTAAGTTAGCAAGAAGGTTATTAAGTAGATAAGGTTTCCTCGTTGTTTGTCAGATGGTCATAAAAGAGAATCACATGAACCCCACTCCCTGGACACTGCAACCGTCATAAATACAAGTCCACTGCCAAGCATCTGAATTTCATTCACCTGACCATGGGAACGATGCAACAATGGTCGTTAAGTGTGAAAAATGGCAAGGATTTGCTTAGCCGTAGTGGCAAAGAAGGTCATAAAATCAGGAGCAATCCCCTTGCTTAGCCAATGGAAATTCTGCTGCAAATTGTTATCTGTAAGATGAGGACCAACTGCACTGATAAGGCTGCATGCTGTTTCAGAGTCAAAGTAAACAATCCATCAGTAGAGTAATTTGCCTTCAGAAACTGAATTCTCCAACACTGAAAGTTTTCAAGAAGAGATTGGAGAGCCAGCCACTTGTCTGAAATGGTATATAGGGCTTCCTGCCTGATCAAGGGATTGGACTAGAAGACCTCCAAGGTCCCTTCCAGCTCTGTTATTCTGTTATCTGAAACATGGTTTTTGGAACAACTTTGCAGAAACTCCTTTAAACAGCTGCATTTTTTTTTCCTCCCAGAAAACACAGCTGTTTTCTGCAACTCTGCAACCCTGGGCCAAAGCTCGAGTTTGCGGAGAGGCGTGCCCCACATACAACCCTGCTTGCTCAAAAGCAGTTTTTCAACTTAAAAATCCAAAAATGCTGTACATTTAAAGCGTTTATGCAGAGACACAAACACACACACAAAGTATTTTTTTATTTAAAAAAAACAACAGTTTGTAACCTTTCTCTAGTTGGCTTTTATTTTTGGGAAACACACAGCCTGTCTTGTAAGGGAAAGACTACTTCATCGGCTATAAACTGAATCCTTCTTGATTCCTTGATCCACCAAGTGAGTGTTTAACAGTTTCAAAACAATTTAAATATTTGTGGGTTTTTTAATGAAAAAAAAAGCAGAGTTATACACGTATCGGTAACACCACCACTCAAAAACCTATCTAAATGCCTTAAAAAAACAGAGGTGCCTCTAAAAATAGTGTTTCCCAAACTTGACAACTTTAATATGGCATGCCGGCTGGGGAATTCTGGGAGTTGAAGTCCATGTTTCTAAAAGTTGCCAATTTTAACAAACACAACTCTAAAATATTTCAGTATATCATCACTCGTTCCAAAGTGTGGGTCCGTTTTATTTGCCCTTCAAAAAACAATAACAAGGTTTTTGATAGATAATAATAAGAGGACCAATGATAATAGGCGCCTTGAGTACAGTCCAAAAACATTTGGAGCACCAATGGAACACCATTGGCATTGACAAAATCCCCACCGGTCAATTACAAAAGTCAGCTTTATTGGGAACAGCTGACATCCTGCGACGAGACCTTTAACACCATCAAACATTCAACATCTGCCTATCTCAGGTAAGGGGGAAGGACTCGACAGGGGGGAGGAAATGCTGCAATGAACCATTAATATTGGCGTTGACAAAATCCCCATCGGTCAATTGCAGAAGGCAGCTTTATTGGGAACTGCTTACATCCTGCGACGAGACTTTTAACACCCATCAAACACCCACATCTTCCTATCCCAGATTCTCAGGAAGGGCTCGGCGAGTGGATAACAATGCCAAATCCAATCTAAACTATCTGGCTGACTTCCAACCAAAAATTAATTAAATTTGTACATCGCTTGAGACTTCCAGCCACTTGGCCGTTCGCCATTGTTGAAAGCAAAGAGGAAACAAAAAAACAGGCACAGGGCAACAGAACGACGATGGCAATGAACAGAAGGCCAGAAGGGAACAGAAAGGAACTGAGGGGAAGATCAGTGGTCTTCTGCTAAGGATGCGGTTTCAAATGGTCTTCACCGACCTTCCCCTCCGTCCACCAGCCTTTCAACCAGTCAGACTTCCGAGACAATTCGAGGTGTTGCTGTTCCTCAATTCTATTCTTCCAGATGCCTGGAAGATGTCCCGTCTACTCTGTCAAAAACAAAAACCCCGTCCCGGTAGTGAAAGGTGCTTTGAACCAGCTGGTTCAAAGAAAAGCTGCTGTGCCCAACTTTACAGAGCAGGAAAACGAGCTGAACTGGACCAAGAAAGGAGCCGTGTCTCTGCCTCTCCCTTCCCAAAGTGCCAGTCAAGATTGCCAAACGCCTCTCGTCCAATGTTGGGTAGCTTCCCTCGGGCTGTGCTAATCATGTTCCGTGTTTCCCCAAGAATAAGACCGGGTCTTATATATTCATTTTTTGCTCCAAAAGATGCATTTGTGCTTGTTTTCCGGTTAGGTCTTATTTGGGGGAAAATAACAGTACTAAATGTGTCCGTCTGGTTGATTATCTTAACTGGGGCTTATTTTTTAGGTGTGGGGCAGGTCTTATATTACAAACACCCTGAAAAATCACACGAGGGCTTATTTTCCAATACGGGACTGAATGGCTGACAATCTTAACTTTGGCTTATTTTGGGGGTAGGGCTTATATTACAAGCATCCTGAAAAAAAATCACGCCAGGATTTATTTTCCAGTAGGGTCTTATTTTCGGGGAAACATTGTATTTATTGGGGGGGCGCAGCTTCTTCCCCTTGAAGGCTGTGCTTCAGGTAGTCCTTGATGTATGACTGCAATTGAGCCCCAAATTTCTGTTGTTCAGTGAGACAATCGCTAAGCGAGCTTGGCTCCATTTTGATGGCCTTTCTTGCCGCTGGCGTTAAGTGAATCACTGCAGTGCATAAGTTAGGAACATGGTTTTTTTCAGTGCATAGAATAGAATAACAGAGCTGGAAGGGACATTTGTTAGGTCAGTTTGCCCCCATTTCACAACCGTCATAAATATGAGCCAGTTACAAGCATCTGGATTTTGATCATGCGACCACGGGGATTGTGCAACAGTTGTGTGAAAAATGGTCCGAAGTCACTTTTTTCAATGACGCTGTAACTATGCTCATTAAACAAATAGTTGTAAGTTGAGGACTGAGTTAGTTCAGTGACACGATACCCCTGTGGACCCTTCACCAAAATTCAATACCAGGCTGCTTTCAGTTAAAGTTATGTTTTTGGGGGGTCCAGTTGTAGACTGTTTGGGCAAAGTTAGAAGAATTAGGCTCCTAGAGATCTTCCAAACCCTTCCAAAATAGTAAGGTGAGGGTCAAGAAACATTTGTCTTCTCCCCAAAACACAAAAAGTTACAGCTGCCACCTTGACTTTTTTGACTTCTCACGCAGAGTTCTCTCTCTCCTGAAGTCACTACAGAGACTGATTAACAGAGTTGGAAGGGACCTTGTAGGTCATCTAGTCCAACCCCACCTCCCACCGAAGCAGGAGACCCTACATAATTTCTGATGGCATATAAATTTTAAAAAATAAACCTATGAATAAATAAATTCAGAAGTCTTCCAGTGATTATGTGGGGTTATCCACCCATATATAGTCCTTGCTTAGCAACTGCCTCATTTAATGACCATTCATCATTACAATGATGAATGGCCCCTAAATGATGAAAAAAAAAAGTAAATATGCCACCAATAATCTTAACAACCTTCACAGATCTGTAATAGCCGAGGAAAGCTAAAGCAGAATCTCGGTTTCACGAAGCAACCGCTTCACTTAATGGAACGAGTTGCCAGTCCCAATTTTGGTCACTAAACAAGGATTAATTTGTAGGGTTTTTTCCCAACTAAGCTAGAAATAATATTTTTCCATCTAAGTTGGAAATAATAAAAACAGCAGGGGGGGAGTCTCACTGTGATAAAAATGAAGCATTGGAAATTAGCAAAAGATGGGATGCCAATCTTGCTTTTTCCTGGATTTTTCGGCATGGCACCATTTTTGCCCTGCCTTTCGGGCAGAGAAAGCACTTCTGCCTCACCTTATTCTGAACCACTTAAACGCAAATGCCAAGATGTAAATCTTCTACATGTAGTATTTGTTCTCTGCCACTCAACCTCAGTGCCAACCTAATTAATGCTAATCATCCGGCTGGCACAGCTTCAAATTATTATTTTGTTTTTTGTTTTGTTTTGTTTTTGTTACCTGGCCAGGTAATCTTTCCCCTGCCAGCACCAATCAAATTCGAAGCATGCCATGACAGGTGCCAAATTTATTTTAAAAATCCAGGCCCGTTTCACACCTTTCCCTCCAGGTATTTAAAACGCGATCGTTCCAATTTGGCAAGATACTTGCACCAGTAATGATTTTAAAGAGCATTTCAGCAGCTCCTCATTGTTGCAAAAGAACTGTTCGAACAGGACAAGGTGGTCACCATCGCTTAAATGGCTGCAAAATCTCTCTATATAAAAGGAAAATACCACTCACGCATCATCACAAAATCTCCAGAACTGTAAAGCCTACAAACGAAATTTGGCACGTAGGCTCCTCTTGGCTTCTAGGTGCTCACTAAGAAAGGATTTTTCAAAATGACCATCAGAGCTATTAGTATTTCTTACATCATTATTATTAACATGCTCTGATCCTAAGGAGTTCTCCTCCCCCTCCCCACCTGAAAAGAAATCGGTCCCAAATGCAAAATGTAAGCAGAGGAGTTTCCATTTCAGTATTAATTTCACAGCACCAAGCAGCTTTAGTACAGAACAGTTGAGTTAAGCCACGCCCAGGCTCCTTGCTGTCTCCTTCTTGCTCACACAGCAAATACTGTTTCAGTTTCCAAACAGCCCTCAACTCACACACACAGACAGGACGCTAACCAGATGGATGCTGGTAGGCAGAGGCAGAATTTTTTCCCCCTTATTTTCCTCTCCAAAAACTCAGCCTGACCACATAGTTTCATAGCGAAGCACAGGTATCAAGCTAGTACAACATTTTGAAGGAGAAAAAGATACCTTAATATCAACATTTTTGGGAGACATTTTCCCAAGGCCCATTTGTCAAAAATGCAATATTCTGCACTGTTGTAAATAATAGATCCTTTGCTGAAAAAGCATGAAATATTTCTCTTACCGCTGTCATTTCATTAGCTGGGGGGGGGGGGGAAGAGAAGGAAACGGACACAACTAGGAAATGTAAAATGTACTCTAGATGAGAAAACACAGTCCTTGATTTACAACACTATTGAGTGATCCTACAAAGTCACAACTGACAAAAAGTGACTTATGACTGTTTTTCACACTTACAAACATTGCAGCATCCCACATGGTCATGTGATTTACATTCAGATGATTGACAACTGATTCATACTTATGACGGTTGCAGTGCCCCAGGGTCACATAATCCCCTTTGGCAGCCTTCTGACAAGCAAAGACACTGGAAAGCCAGATTCACTTAATGATTGTGTGACGAACCTCCCAATGGCAGTGATTCACTTCACAACGGTGGCAAGAACGGTCATAAAATGGGGCAAAACCCAAATGTTAACAAACGTCTCACTTAACAACAGACATTTCTGGGCTTAATTGCGGTTGTAAGTTGAGAACTACCTGTGTTTAGGATTTGTCTGTAGGGAGGTGCCTGCAATGAAGTAATGAGAGGTCACTTCACAAGCTGTCAACTTATAACCCTTTCTTTAGCAACCGAAGTTACACCAGACCTGAAAAAAATGGGATTAATAAAGACCAGTCCCCACACTTATGGCCATTAAGATCTCCGTAGTTATGTGATCCAAATTTAAGTCACTTGGTGGCTATGTGTTTATAGCAGAGGCTTTCCAAGCCAGTTTCTGAGAAGGAGATTTGTTTTAATGACTATGTGATTTTACTTATCAAGGGTTTCACCACAGAAATTCTGGCCTAGGATTATAGTCGTAAACCCGAGGACTATCTCAATGCCTCCCCTCCTACACTCCTGACCCCTTCGGCAATGGGGATCGAAGCATTTTGCAACCCAAACTGAATTCAGCGATGAATGATTCAAGCCACACGCTTTCAATATTATGCCTATTTAGAATAGAATAAATATGCAAGATAATATCATGTAATGATATTATATAACTGAATATAATGAAATGAATGTTATGTTCTCAGATTTGTTAAAACTCAAGATTTGCTCGATAAGAATTATGTGAACTTGTAGTTGAGTCTAACCATGACATAATAATAATACAATATAATATGCACAGTTGACTTATGTAATATGAATATATGTTTGGAAGGGGAAGACTGTTGATATTATACATTGCACAAAAGAGATATAGACACTATATTTTGGAAGATGATTTTTCTGCTGATGTTCTACGTTTGTGTTTGTTAATGTTTATCTTTAAAAAAAAAAAACTTTTATAAAAAAATAGAATAGAATAGAACAACAGAGTTGGAAGGGACCTTGGAGGTCTTCTAGTCCAACCCCCTGCTTAGGCAGGAAACCCTATACCATTTCAGACATATTTCCTTGGGGTTTTTTGTTTTTCTGTTTCCAAAGCTGGCAAATTATTCAGCCCCATTCTCCACCCACCTCCACACACCAAAAAAAATTTACAAGGTTTTTCCAAAGGAACATAAAAGCAAGGTCTGGCAGATATAACAGGGCCAGCTAAATTCTTCCTTGTTCCTCCAAAATAGCCCTTTCTCTAATGCTGATTTACTCAGACAACTCTCTCTCTCTTCCCCAATGTCAAAAGAAGCCGAGAAAGAATATTTTCAAATATTTTTTTTAAAAAAGTACTCCATAAGCAATCTGGATTTCAAAGAATATGCCAAAATTATTTATCACACAGCCTGATCCCCAAATGCAAACTGTTTTCTTCCTTGGCTTTGCACATTGGCTAACGATGATGGTCTGAAGGCAAGACAAGGAATAATGGATGGAAACTGAATAAGGAGAGATTTAACTCAGAAATAAGGAGGAACTTTCTGACAGTGAGAACAATCAACCCGTAGAACAGAGGTTGCCTTCAGAAGTTGTGGGAGCTTCATCACTGGAGGCTTTCAAGAAGAGACTGGACTGTCATATGTCAGAAATGGTGTAGGGTCTCCTGCCTAAGCAGCATAGATAACCTATGAGATCCCTTCCAACTCTGTTATTCTGTTCTGATGAAACTTGCAGAGATGGCTAAAATATCTTCCTTGGTTCGGGAAAAGACAATTCCTGATGTTGTATGGCTGATTGGAAACCCCTTATAGGCTTTTTGTAGGAATAAAGTTATGATTTATGGTTTTAAAAGTGGAGAGGATAAAGGCGTGGCACTTTGCAAACCAAGCCTCTTTCATTACAACCCTTTTCTGACAGAATTTGCCTCCAGAGGTTGTGAATGCTCCAACCCTGGAAGTTTTGAACCCTAGAAGTTTTGGATAAAAATGTGTCTGAAGTGGTGTAGGGTTTCTCCTGCCTAGGCAGGGGGTTGGTCTAGAACACCTCCGAGGCCCTTCCAACTTGGTTAATTCTGTTCTGTTTGGTTCTGTTCTTACTTTAGATTCATTCGTGTTTGTTTTTCTTTTTTCTCAAAACCTTCAATAAAATGACATTTTAAGAAAAGGAAAACCCCAACCTTTTCAAGCTTGGACCTGCCAACTTATTTCCTTCCCCAATTCTGCAGTCCCCTTTTAACCAGAGAAAATAAAAAATGGGGGTTACCGTCCATTCAGAAGTTTCAAACATGAAAAATATATTTAATGATTAACTGCAGCTAGAATTGTATTTGCTCAACATTGGAAAAAATGAAAAGATTCCAATTGGAGGAGGAGGAAGAGGAAATTAAGAAAATATTGGAAGGTGCAGAAATGGGGTGGTTAACATTGGCAATTAAGAGAACAAAAAGAAAAGGAGTGTGATATTATTTGGGATCTAATTTATACAGGGTTGGAAAACAAAGTAAGACTTTAAATGGTATCCTTGCAATGAGATATAATGTTGAATAGGTTGTAATATCAATGTAAACTTAGTAAGAAATGTATATTAATATGTGCACAAAATGTATGTACCCAGTCGACACACTGTACAACTGAAAGATGGATTTGTTTGTTTGTTTGTTTTAGATAAAAATGAAAAGCTTTTTGGAATAAAGAAGTTGTTTCAAACATTGGCAAACGGCAAAAATCAGTCCCGAGGCTTCTTCGCCCACACCAGAGGGAAGTTTCTGAAGCAATTTGCACATTCCACCCCAAATAAAGGTATTGCTTTTTAAAAAAGAAAAATCTTGGCCCACGCCCTGTGCTGCGAATTCACGTGTCTGCCTGGCCCTTGAAAACCGACCTGGTGCCACAGGGCTTTTTTCTCAAGGTCGCTCCGCAGAGAGAGAGAGAAAAAGATTATAAATTCCAGAAAAGTGACTAATTCAGTGGCCGGGCAGCCCTTCGGCCTTAATGAGGAGCAGAGGATTATCAAAATTGAATCTCTCTCTCTCTCTCTCTCTCTCTCTCTGGCTTGTTTTCTTCCCTCTTCCTCCTCTCCTCTTTCACCTTCTGCTTTTTTTTTCTCTCTCGGGATCGTTTCCAGCCAGCTGGGGTGGCAGGAAACCTGCAAACCAGGAGTGGACAGGATAAAAATTCCTGGCAGTGAAAACGATTGATCAATGGAACGATTTGCCTTCAGAAGTTGCGAGTGCTTTTAAAGAAGAGATTGGGACAAGAATTTGTCTGGGATGGTATAAGATCTCCTGCTAGAACAGGGGGTTGGACTAGAAGACCTTAAAGGGCCCTTCCAAATCTACATTTTTTGTAAATTTTTTTTTAGTTTATTTAAAGTACATACAATTCACCTTCCATTTAACCGTGTTGTCTGGGTACAAATAGTTGTGCAATAAACAATTAAAATGTACACCCTTGTTCATTATTTTGGTATTAATTCTCTATTATTATTATGTGCAATAAACGATTAAAATTTACACCCTTGTTCATTACTTTGAAATTAATTCTCTATTATTATTCTTATTAATATACATAATATCTCTATTACTATAACACTCCTGTTCTTAACATGTTTCATTCTATTAACCTGTTTTCTATATTTCACTGGTCTATTAACTATTTCTTCTAGCTTTCGTATTTTTTTCTCTAGCCATCGATAAAATAGTTCCCGTATCTTACAATATTCCCTTTACTCCTTCTTTTTAATTGCCAAGTGTTAATCTGTTAAATCTATATTCCATATTACGTTCTGTCTGTGACTGACAGCCCACAATCCTCAAAAGAGTAGAAATAGCAATAAATAAGAACATAAGTCAGTGTATAACTCTAGTTATTCTTTTATTCTGGACCGCTTGGGAGAAAAGAGAGAAAGAAAAACCTGGAGCTCAGGATAAGACAGTCTACTGGATGGTGGGAAAGGGGAGAGAAATGTCTTGGCTTGACCCCCCCCCCCTTGAAGCCCCAGGGAGTTGGGGGCCCTAACCCCCAAACCCCATTTCCACAGCCTGCAGCCGAAGGGAAAGGAGGAGAAAACAAGAAACGTTAAAAGTTGGGGATCGAAGTTTCCCTTCAGTTGAGATATGGGTTTTTCAAAGCAAACAAGTCCATAACTCATCCTGGCCTTTTTCCCCCCAGGTTGCGAAAGGGAGTAGGGGGTAGGGAGGAATAGATAGGCAGTGTCTGCTTTTTGCATTTTCGGTGGCTCAAGAGATTAAGGGTGACATTTCAGGAAACATTTGCATAACTTTTTTTTTTTTTTAAGTTACTTTGCCAAACAGGTCAAAGGGATTTCTCCTTCTTCCTTGTTATTATTTATTTATTTATTTAATAAACAGACAGAGAGCTAGAAATTTAAGTTGCAATGCACAGAATATAGCTTCCCGGTCAAGGAACAGATTTTATTTTATTTTATTTTTTCCCCTTAGAAAGACTTCCTGAAATCAGTTTGTTTTGGCTTCACAGTTTTGGACGAAGTGAAGGAAAACAGCAGCCTATAATGTTCGGGATATATTCTTTAAAGAACATAAGGTAGAAAAAGTCACCGTCCCAAAACCATTACAGTTTATTCTTTGGCAGGAGGGAAGCAAAACAGGGAGTCAAGGGGGTGTAGTATACTAAATTCATTAATGCTATTTAAAGAGCATAAGGTAGAAAGTCACTGTCCCAAAACGATTACAATACAACAGATAACAGATAATCAGAGTTGGAAGAGTCCTTGTAGGTCATCTAGTCCAACCCTCTGCTTAAGCAGGAGACCCTACACCATTTCTGACAAATGGCAGTCCAATTTCTTCCTGAAAGCCTCCAGTGATGATGAAGCTCCCACAACTTCCAAAGGCAACTTCTGTTCCACGGGTTGATTGTTCTCACTGTCAGAAAGTTTCTACTTATTTCCAGGTTGAATCTCTCCTTGGTCAGTATCCATGCATTATTCCTTGTCTGGCCTTCAGACCATCATCATTAGCAATGTGCTCTCCTGCCTCCCCTGGTCCTTTTGTTCCCTGAACTAGACATGCCCAGTTCCTGTAACCGTTCTTCAAATATTTTAGTCCCCAGTCCCCTCATCATCCTGGCTATTCTTCTCTGCACTCTTTCTAGAGTCTCAAAATCTTTTGTATAGTGTGGTGACCAAAACTGGATGCAATATTCCAAGTGGGGTCTTACTAAGGCTTTGTAGAGTGATCTTGATTGTGTCCCTCTGTTAATGCAATTTAGGATTGCAATTAGCTTTTTTGGCTGCTGCTGCATACTGCTGGCACCTATCTGGCTGGTTGTCCACTAAGACTCCAAGATCCCTCTCACAGTTACTGTTGTTAAGTCTGGTTTCACCCGGTCTATATGTATACTTTTTGGTTTTTCTTGCTTAAGTGTAGGACTTTATTTTTCTCTACACTGAATTTGAAGAGTACTTACTGGGCCTAAGACGGAACCTCGTGGCACCCCACAAAGGTATATTTTTTGACAGGAGAGAAGTAAAGCAGAAGTAAGAAGATGGGAGTAAAAGGGATGCACTATACCAAATTCATTATCCTTAAAGGTGCTTTTTCAGGAGGCAACTGGACTTAAGTTTTTTCTTTTCTTTGAAGAGGTTTTGCTTCTCATCCCAGAAACTTCTTCAGCTCTGACAGGATGGTGGGGAATGAAAGGATTCCCCCCACTAAGGATTCCCACCCACTAAACTAAGGATTCCCCACTATCCAGTCAGAGCTGAAGCAGCTTCTGGGATGAGAAGCGAAACATCTTCAAAAGAAAAAAAACAAACAGAAAGTCCAGTTGCCTCCTGAAAAAAGCACCTTTGGAACAACCATGAACACCCTCAAATGGTGGGGGAGTAAGAATGGATTTCCAGAGGAAAAAATTGCAGACTACAAGAACTAAGAACACCGCTCAGGTGGTCCTGAGGACACAAACAAACCTCCAAGTGGCCTCAACAACCCTCTAAAAAGATGCAAATCACCAGCTGTCTGCAAGGAATATAATTCCTTCCATTCCCCATATCCGGTCAAAGCTGAAGAAGCTTCTTGGATGAGAAGTGAAACATCTTCGAAAGAAAGTCCAGTTGCCTCCTGAAAAAAGCACCTTTGGAACAATCATGACCTAGAGGACTGAGAATCTCTACAGTCTAAACTCATTAATGCTCTTTAGAGAACATAAGGTAGACCATCACTGTTCCAAAGATGTTACGATGTAGTATACTACATTCACAAAGGCTGTTTAAAGAACATAAGGTAGACCATCACTATTCCAAAGATGTTATGCTTTACTCTTTCATAGGAGGGAAGCAAAGCACAGCAGAGAAGATGGAGCTAAGGGGATGTAGCATACTAAGTTTATTAATGCCTTTCAGTGAGACCGGTCCCAGCTGACCTTGTCTGATACGGAAAAAAACGACGCACCGAATGTAATTAACATCTGAACGGGAGATTCCAGGAAATTCCAGAGCTGGAAGCGAATGAGAAAGTTGGATTACATCCCAGACAAAAGGTAAAGGCAAACTATGTTGTACTCTTGCCAAGGAAATCTCATGGAGGAGCCTTTTTCATGTAAGAATCAAAAGTTGGCTGGAGGACCTACTGCCTTTATCTCCAACATGTCCTCTGCAGTTGAGTAAAGAAATAGGATTTGCACCTTCAATACAACAATAATGAGCCCAGAATGGATGGTTGCTAAGCAAGAAATTTATTAAGTGGAACAGGAAAAAAGAAGATGAGCTTCAGAAAACTCATGGATGGAGACCAAAGGGAAGGAATTCATTGTTAGGAAACAAAGCAACTGGACCTTATTGGACTGCCATTTGTCAGAAATGGTGTAGGGTCCCCTATTTAGGCGGTGGGCTGGACTGGATGACCTACAAGATCCCTTCCAACTCTGATGATCTGTTATCTGAGAAGAAACCGTCCATCGTTCTGAGAAGTGATTTTCGATTTTAATGTTTCTACGTTAATGAAAAAGACTAAGGGTGACACGATAGCTGTGTCTGAGGGGCTGCCACACAGAAGAGCTGGACAACCTGTTCTCCCAGGATACCAGAAGGCAAGAGAAGAAGCAAATGGATGGAAACTTATCAAGCAGAGGAGCAATCTAGAACAGAGGTCCCCAACCACCAGGCCCCGGACCGATAGCAGCCCGTGGATCATTTTGTACCGGGCCACAAAGAATGAATAATCGTGATTAAAATATATATATAAAAATATGTTTTTAGTCAAGAAATAGTAAAGAAGCCCTTTACTATTTGGGAAGAATTGATTTTGCTGGTCCTTGAAAAAGTGTTTCTGTGTGAAACTGGTCCCTGGTACAAAAAAGGTTAGGGACCACTGATCTAGAATTAAAGAGGAATTTTTTGATGGCGAGAACAATTGATCAGTGGAACAATTTGTCTCCAGGTGTTGTGGGTTGCTCCAAAACTGGAGGCTTTAGAAGAAACTGGACAGCCATTTGTCTGAAATGGTGTATAGAGCCTCCTGCTTGAGCAGTGGGGTGGACTAGAAGACCTTCAAAGTCCCTTCCAACTCTGCTATTCTATCACTCAGCTCTTCCAGAATTAGAATTGGAGGAATGATCCCATTAGTCTGGAAATTGGAAAGGACTGCCAATTGGAAAAGGCTTTCGTTGCTCTTCCAGAAAGCCTCTGCAGCTGGAGAAAAGATCCAGACCATTTCCAAACACCCAAGATTTATTGGAATTCTGCCATTCCAGATTTTTGTGCTCAGCTTTTGGCTTGATTTTATTTTATTTTCTGCGATAGTGGGGGGATGGGGTGGAAGGAGCCCTACAGGAAAGGCTGAGAAGGAAGAGAGAAGTTTTGAGAAAGAAGATTCCAGTTTGTGTGTTTTGTGTTTCAACTTTACAGAAGAAAATAAACCCCGGTTTCTTCCCACGCTTTGTTGGAAAAAAAGAAAAGGCTGATCTCATTTTAAAAGGATTCGGTGCAATTTTTGGGGATGGGAGCATCTTGAGATGACAAGAGAACTGTGCTGTCTTTGAAGATTAACAACAGAAGAAACAAAAGAAAGAAAGAATGATCCATTAAACCACCTCCACCTACCCTTAGTCACCCAGGTAAGATAGAATCAGAACTCCCAACCACCTAACTTTCAAATCTAAAATATCTACTTTGCAAAACTCCTTGCGTGGTGAAGCCTCCATCCTACCTTAATGATTTGGCCTACAACTTCTTTGTTTGCTATTTTGCTATAACTTCTTTTTCTGCTCCAAAATATCTTTTCTGAGAATGACACACAACATCCAAAGTCCACCCACCCACGAGGTGATTATTATTTCCTTGCATAGCCAGCTGGATGGCTGGGGAACACTGGAATAATAATTTTTCCACAGATCCAAAGGGCACATGCTGGGAAAAAAAAATCTTCCTGCATTTCCAACACCTGGTGTTTTATTAAATATAATGGATACTTTATGCCCGGAGCGGCTGAGAGAAGGGGAAAAATCTAGAAGAGAAATTAGACAACTTACTAACTGAACAACACATTTAAAAAAAAATTTAAGAGACAAGGAAGAAGACAACTGAAAAATTCAATCATACTTCTTTGTCTTGTTTTGTCTGTGTCTCTGACATAAAATAACAACTCTACCTGCAAATTGTTTTTTTTTAATCAAATGTATGCAGAGTGTTTACAACATAAGATTAAGCTGTTCCTGATTACTATTCCACTTTAATTTGTTAATAATAACTTAATAATAATGTAATTTAATGATGATAGAACATAGAGATTCAGCCACTGTCTCAATATTGCAGACAAGTTAAGACTTCCACTTACAACCACAATTGGGGCCCGAATTTCTGTTGGGAAGCCAGGCGGTTCTTAAGTGAGTCACGCCTATTGTTACGAACTTTTCTGCTACAGACGTTAAGTGAACCACTGCAATCATTAAGCAAATTACAGTCATTAAGCCAATTCAATTTCCTAACATTGACTTTGCTTGTTGAAAGGTTGCAAGTGGTGATCTCTGCAAACTGTCACAAGTACATGCCAGTTGCCAAGCATTCTAATTTGTGGGTATATTAAAGTGTAAGGACTGGTCGTAAATCACTTTTTTCAGTGCTGTAATAACTTCCAACTTTATTACTAAAGGAATGCTTGCAAATTGGAGACTCCTTGTAGGAAGACTCTAAAAGCATTTGTTAAATTTCTCAGCTTTAAAAAAAAATAAATTATTCAATATTTCAACATTTCAAAAACAATTTCCACTTTTTACAATGATTCTGTAATGGTGTTCACACTAATTAATAAAGTCTATAACTATATCAATTGCTTCTCCATTCTATTCACTTATACTCTTATTTCTCAATTTAACTTATAACACACACACATATATATATACATATACATACATATATATATATATATATACACACAAACACAACATTAACTTTCTCATTTTTGCTGTCAATTGATGCCTTTGCCGCTGCTTTCTAACCACTCATACCAAACATTCCACATTTTATAGTACTCTATTTCTTCTTTTAATATCTTTTAATATCATTGTTAGCCTGTCCATTTCAGCACATTCAAGGATCTTTTTAATTCTTGCTGCCTCAGAGGGCATAATATCCTATTTCCAGTTTTGAGCAAATGAGATTCTGGCTAAATTTCCCAGCTTTTAATCTACCTCGCAGGACTGTTGTGAGAGTTTAAAAAGAAAAGAGGGAAGATCAGAAGTATGATAGATTCCGCTTTTAAAATCTTAACAGTGCCAGATGGGAATAAAATGCAAGCATAAGCTTGAGAATTAAAAAAGAAAAGCATGACCGGTCATAAAGCAAGCCAACAACATAAACAGATCTTATTGCCAGAAATGTACATCTGTTTGGTTTTCCTTTATGAATAGGAAACCAGTTCAAATATTTACTTTGAATTGGCTGCTACCCACTTTCAAACCGGATGTTTAATCATTCCCCCCAAAAAATAAAAGTCCCAAAATTCTCCAAGAAAATTGCCAACCCAAATTTTCATCTGTTCTCCAGAAGTACCAGATCAAACCATCTCAGCATGTCTTCAACTGACACAAAAAGGTCTTTAAAAGACATTAAAATAGAAGCATCGGTGTAAACTGGCTCCAGGGATGCCACATAGGGCATAAAACTATACAGGCAGTCCTCAACATACAACCACAATTTAAGCCAAAATTTCTGTTTGCTGAGGAAAACATTTGTTAAGTGAATTGTGCTCTGTTTTAACGACTTTTGTCTGGCCACTTTTGTTCAGCGAATCACTGCCATTATTAAGTTAGTCACAGGGCCGTTAAGTGAATCTGGCTTTCCCCCTTGACTTTGCTTGTCAGAAGGTTGCAAAAGGGGATCATGTGATTCCCCGAGATGCTGCAACAGGCATAAGTACATGCCAGTTGCCAAGTGTCCAAATTTTGATCACATGACCATGGGGATGCCACAATAAGTGTGAAAAATGGTCATTAAGTCACTTTTTTCAGTGCTATTGTTAATTCTGAATGATCACTAACTGTTGCAAGTTGAGGATTTGGTAAGTTCTGTTTGCAAACAAATAAAAATATGGAAATTTGGTCCACGCAGCAATTTGGCCTACCCACCAACTCCAGTCTTATCTCTGAAACACTTATTTTTCCAGCCATTAATTTATCTCAAACTTAGCAACTAATGTTTCTCGACAGCTAATTTTTCCAAAACTTAAAATTGTGACCTCCATCCCCCCCCCCAAAAAAATAAGCTGAGTGTCCCTGGTTGTAAACACAGGACCCAATTTTGTTCATGGGATTGTGGGAATGCTGCGACAGTCATTAACTGCCATAAGTCGAGGACTACTTGTGTGTCCTGCAAAACACAACCAGCAAAACCCCCACAACTGGAAAACTGGGCAAAATTGCTTCTTTTTCACAATGCCATCCGTATTTTTTTATGCTTATGTGAAATGTTTTTCTGTAGCTTTGGTGATCTAGTGCATAACAAAAAGGGGCACAGAGGGAATTTCCCCTTTCTAAGATGTCAAGAATTTAGGAGCTGTTAAGTTAAAAAACACAGACTGAAGAGGAAAGGCACAAAAAACAAATGTTTTCCACATTTTTTCCTTTCTTGAGTAAACTCAAGCAAAGTCTGGAGGAGGATTAGAACCATTGGTGTAGTGGCTGTTCGACGTTTCACAGTTATAACTGTTGGATCCTCCTCACAGCCACGTGATCACAATTCAAAGGCTTGGCAACTGGCACGTACTTATGCCAGATGCACTGCCCCGGATAACCATCAGTGTGATAACCATCAATGACCTTCCCAGCTCGCTTCCGACAAGGAAAGTCAATGGGAAAAGCAGATTCACTTAATGGTGATGTAATTCACTTAACAACTGCAGTGATTCACTTAAAAACGGTGGCCCAAAGGGGCACAACTTGCTTAACAACTGTCTTTTGCTCAAGAACGGACATTTTGGGCTCAACTGGGGCAGTATGTCAAGGACTATCCTCTGCTGCAAAATAAAATGATGATCCAGAGACTGAAAACCAAACCAAACTAAAAAGCTTAAAACAGGAGAAAAGAAATACTTCTAGGAAAGAAAATAATAATGTAAATGACTCTTGGAACTTGCTGGGAAGTCCTTTTTGCTTCATTCTTTTGCAGATCAGCAGCCAAACTAAACACTGACAAAAAAAAAAAACCCACCCCAAACCCTAAATATCTAGTGTTGCAAAACATATTTGACTTTTTTTTTTCCACAGCTGTAAAATAATTCTCCGTGTTGCATCCTGTGTTTGAAATGCCCATCGTTCTTAATACTACTGACAAAGGAAAAAAAAAATCTTATTACAATCTAAAAGGCGGTTTGTTTGTTTTTTTTAAAAAAATCAAGTTTGTTAAATTGATACCCTGCTTATCATTCAGATGCTGAGCGATTGACTTCTTCTGTTTTCCCCTCAACTATCTGGTGGGAGGCTGGGCTGAGAGGGAGAGACTGGATCAAAAAAAAAAAACAAAACCCAAGGATTTTCTGCTTTAAAAAAAACAACGATCAGCCTAAAGTTTAATGGGAATTCGAGTCACACCAGGCTGCCCAACTTTTCTGCCAGAGAATGAACGGATGGAGGGCAGGATAGTCAACGGGAACATTAAACCATGCAGGAGATGATCAGATGGACGTCCTGATTCTAGGACAAATTCAGGATGTTGGCAGGACAAGAAGCAACGGATGGAAACTAATCAAAGAGAGAAGAAACCTAGAACTAAGGAGAAATTCCCTGACAGTCAGAACAATTAATCCGTGGAACAACTTGCCTTGAGAAGCTATAAATGCTCCAACTCTGGAAGTTTTTAAGAAGAGACTGGACAGTCACTTGTCTGAAATGGTATAGGGCTTTGTGCCTGAGCAGGGGGTTGGACTAGAAGACCACCAAAGTCCCTTCCAACCCTGTTATTTTATATTCCACTAGCTGAATACCTGTGGCTTTGCTACAAAACTATGTGATCAGGCTTAGATTTTGGGGAGGAAAATAAGGGGGGAAAATTCTGCCTCTGCCTACCAGCGTCCATCAGTATGCATCTGGCTAATGTCCTGTCAGTGTGTGTGAGACATTTGAGGGCTGTTTGGAAACTAAAGCAGTATTTGCTGTGTGAGCAAGGAGACAGCAAGGAGCTTGGGCGTGGCTTAGCTCAACTGTTCTGTACTAAAGCTGCTTGGCGCTGTGAAACTGAAACTCCTTTCCTCTGCTTGTGTTTTGCATTTGGAACAGATTTCTTTTCAGGTGGGGAGGGGGAGTAGAACTCCATAGCATCAGAGCATGTTAATAATAATAATATACAAAATGCTAATGCTCCGATGGTCATTTCAAAATACCCTTTCTTAGTGAGCACCTAGAAGCCAAGGAGAACATAGGTGCCAAATTTCAAGTTTGTAGGCTTTATGGCTCTGGAGATTTTGTGATGATGCGTGAGTGGCATATCACTCATATATATAGATTCTATGTTCTGTATATTACTGATCAGCACACAATCCTCAAAGAGTGGAAATAATAGTAAATAAGAACAAAGTAAATATTTAAAAAAAAACAGAGCACCAGAAGGCAGGACAAGAAGCAATGGATGGAAAGTAATCCAGGGGAGAAGCAACCTAGAATTAAGGAGACATTTCCCATTAGTGAGAACAATCAACCAGTAGAACAACTTGCCACCAGAAGTTGTGAATGCTCCAAAACTGGAAGTTTTAAAGAAGAAATTGGTTAACCATTTGTCTGAAATGGTCTGGGGTTTCCTGCCTGAGCTGAGGGTTGGACTAGAAGATCTCCAAGGTCCCTTCCAAATCTCTTACTCTGTTCTGCTGTCAGAGCAAATCTTTCAGCCAGTTCACAGCTTATGTTTCAGGGAAGCTTTGCTGGCAAATTGCCCTCAAGACCAGATTCCCTATCTCCCAGCAGATCTTTCTTTCTTTTTCTTTTTCTTTTCTTTCTTTCCTTCTTTCCTTCCTTCCCTTTTTCTTTTTTCCTTCCCTCTTTTTCTTTTTCCCTTCCCTTTCTTTCCTTCTTCTCTTTCTTTCTTCCCTTTCTTTCCTTCCCTTCCCTTTCTTTCCTTCTTTTTCTTCCCTTTCTTTCCTTCTTTCTTTCCCGGCTTCCAATGCACAAGATCCCAGATAAAAATGGACAAGAGACCGATTTGAGAAGCCTGGCCCTTGTTTGCCTTGACTGATAAGCCCTGTTCATGTTGGCTTCTGCTCCTTCAGCAAAATCGGTGACTCTTGGCCAGGGAGAGCGCTGGCTGCCCCATTCACCTTTATCTTACCCACCCCAGTTCCCAACTATCCAGAGTTTCAGGATGTTTCCCCATTCCACCAACCTCCTCCCCCCACCCAAAGAGCCCTGAGTCATGCCAAAAACATTTCTGTTGCCAGCAAGAGGAACCAATGAGAAAACAACAACATCTGGTTAGATGTTCATTTTCATTAGAGAAGGCAACACAAGGAGCCAAAGAAGGAAGGATCTGCTGCCCAAGTCGATAGAGAACACAGAATAATAAAGAATCAGAAGACCTTTGGAGGTCTTCTAGTCCAACCCCCCTGCTCAAGAAGGAGAAATGTATTCCAGACAAATGGCTGCCCAAAAGCCTCTAGTGATGGAGCACCCACAATTTCTGGAGGCAAGCAGTTCCACTGGTTAACTGTTCTCTCTGGAAATTTCTCGGTTGCTTCTCTCCATGATTAGTTTCCATCTGCTGTTTCTTGTCCGATAGGTTGACCCCTTGTTTTCTGTGACAGCCCCCCATGTATTGGAAGTCTGCTATCATGTCACCCCCTACCCCTCTCTCTTCATTAAGCTCTTGGTGATTGGCCCAAAGTCATGCAGTTGGCTTTCATGCCTAAAATGGGACTAGAACTCACCCTCTCCTGGTGATTGGCCCAAAGACACTTAGCCAGCTTTCATGCCTAAGGTGGGACTAGAACTCACCATCTCCTGGTGATTAGCCCAAAGTCATACATTCAAGCCTAAAATGGGACTAGAACTCATCATCTCCTGGTGATTGGCCCAAAGTCATGCAGTTGGTTTTCATGCCTAAAATGGGACTAGAACTCATCATCTCCTGGTGATTGGCCCAAAGTCACCCAGCTGGCTTTCATGTCGAAGGCAGGACTAGAACTCACATCTTCTGGTAACTGATCAAATTTACCCTGCTGGACTTCATACCTGAAGTGGAACTAGAACTCACAATCTCCTGGTTTCTAGGCCAGCATTAAACACGACACCAAACTTAACTAAAAAGTTAAGGTCAAGACATTTGCAAGTATGGTTCATCTCCTCTATGAAGCACCTGAATTTTGCAGACAATTCTACTTGAAAACCCAGAAACAGGAGCCCATCAATAGCAATCACTACATAAAGAGAAGAAAAATCTTTCTTTTTCTCCACGTGATAGTCTGAGAACCAGGATTTTTATTATTTAAGGAAGGTTTTTTTGAGCAGGGGTGTTGTGTATGTGGGACAAAATATTGTTTTTCTACTGTCTTCGTCCACAAGTTACTTAAACTGAAAAATCCTGAAAAGTCACTTTTTTAAAAATGTGCAAGCTTGAAAGAGAAGTGGCTTCAAACAGTGAAGAAGAAGAAAAAATCCAAAACGTAAGCAAACTTTAAATCTTGTGGCACGGTGCAAAAAAAGAAAACCTATCCTGCAATTTAATTTGCCTTTCCTGTGTGATCATTTTCTAATTATTCCTCTTGGAGACCCACAGCTCTCGCTAAAAGAAGCCCTAATGAAGTTAACTTCAAAAGTTAATTGGAAAAAAATGTGCTTGATGAATTCTTCCATTCCGGTCCCGCTTTGGTGCTAATTCCATCCTGTTTAATTTCCACTAACGATTTATTAGGCTGCCACAATTAGCAATTGTAAGCAGACGCGTTTTAAAAGACGCCTGATAGGGAGAGGCACACACAAACACACACACAGTGAAGTTTTCTTGAAAAAGATATCAGAGAGAAATACAAAGGTAAGTTTGGGACCCATTTGTTTAAGAAATGAACACAGAGAGAAGCAGTTTGATCTAGTGGTTAAGGTAGCAGGCCAGGAAACAGGAGGTGGTGAGTTCTAGTCCAGCCTCAGCCATGAAAGCCAGATGGGTGACTTTGGTCCAATCACCAGGAGACAGTGACTTCTAGTTCTGTCTTAGCCATGAAATCTGGCTGGGTGATTTTGGGCCAATCGCCAGAAGATGGTGAATTCTAGTTCTGCCTTAGCCATGAAAACCAGCTGGGTGACTCTGGGCAATCACCAGGAGATGGTGAGTTCTAGTTCCGCCTTAGCTAGGAAAGCCGGCTGGGTCACTTTGGGCCAATGACCATGAGACGGTGAGTTCTAGTCCCGTCTTAAGACATGAAAGCTGAC